>OX467717.1:26762488-27362488 GCA_950111635.1 Agelastica alni
GTAGAAGAATTTACGTTAGGTCTCACAGTTGTCGGGATAACTTTTTGGGTGACATTATATGCCTTGTGCCCATGTCTGTGATGATTCGTAACAGGTGCATATGCTGCCGTGGTTATTTCCTCTGCTGTATAAATACCATCTAACTGACTAGTACCGGCATTTGCATAATCGCTAGTAATAATAGTTTCCGTTGTAGTTTTAATAGAACTGCTGTCAGACGATAGTACGATAGGTTTTCTTTTGCGTTTTTTATTAGCGATTTTGGTACCAATTGACATTGGTCTAAAAATGCCTGGATTATTAGAAACGCCCACGTTAAGATTATTCCTTTGAAAGGTTAAATCGTTAAAGGCATTTAACTCGGTATTATTTCCTCTTTCGGCGTCATCTGGTGGTCGGGTGTTTTTTAAATGACGTCTGATTTCTTTCAGTGTTTCCAATTTGTATTTTAACTCTTGTATTTCGTTTTCCACTCGATGACGCGATCTCCGCCATGTCTTTTTATCCTTATAGATTGCCGTCGAGCAATTTATTTTCCCCTTTTGAATGAAACAGGCTGGTGAACCAATAGAGTTGGTGTCTAAGTTTACTTTTAAGTAAGAATCGTTGGCGGCCGTTTCATTTTCCAGCTAAAACAAAGAGTTTTTTAGTTTTCTTACTTTTTACTCATGATACAACTTACCTTTAATCCGTGTATTTGGTCTTCGACATCTTCCATGGCATTTTCCAGATGAGCTAGGTTAAGCATTCTTTCTCGCTTTGATAAAACGTGAGAATCCTTGGTGTCTTCATTATCTTCGTCTTCGAAAAATATCTCTTCCAATGCCGAATCCCTTTTTATCCTACCGTTACCACCTGATTTTAAGTATTTATTTCTCGTTATCGTCTGTAACTAAACAACAACGAAATCTAAAAAACATTTAGAAAATTGGAAGCGTAAACGATTATAAAGCAAAAATGAATATATTTAACACAAAACAAAATACTATGCACCTCACACAGTTTTGAAGCGTCACAGCTACAAACCGTCGTCAGGAGTATAGAATTTATAAATTGTACTTAAATATCTTGTCATTTTAAACATGAAACTAATTTTTTTTCAGAGAACAGTTTTTTTTTAAATAAGAAGAAGAAGAAATATTTATTAAGTAGGTTTCCCTAATATACAAAAAACTCTAATATATGTATCTGTAGTAATACGAATAACATTATTACAATTAAATATAAAAATTATTACAATGAAATATAAAAACAGTTATAATTCCATACAGTGTAAAAAAGAAAAGTATAACAATTTAATTATTAATCCTATAAGATTTAACAGTAAACTGGATAATAAGAGTAACATTGCAGATAAAAAATAGTTCTAATTTAGTTCCCTTATATGTATCAACAATTTGTGTCTGAAGTTTTCACAAGATCCACTATATTTAACATTATGTGGTAAGTTATTGTACTCTACCATACCTTTATAAAACAATGAATTTCTCGTATTTGATAATTTTACTCTAGTCACATTAATGTTGTTCAAATTACGGGTGAAATGATTGTGAATCTCGTATTTGAAATCAACATAATCACGAAAGTAAGAAGGTGCTTCATTATGTATTATTTTATAAATAAATATCATTGTTAGGAAGTAAAGTCGTTTAGAGACTGGTAGCCAATGTAATGTATCCAACATTATTGAAATGGGGGTATAGCGATTGCAGCTCAAAATAATCCTCATGCTTCTATTCTGTAGTTGTTGAAGCTGTGTCATTTTATTTAGATTGAATTGATATATAATATATAATAATATAACAAATTAAAAGTTGCACGTGAATCAATTAGCTTGTGAAAATAACCACAACACCCCAATCTGAAAAAAACTAATTAAAGCGACAAAAATGCATTTTGATTGACAAGGCCACCAGTTGCGTATGTTTTGAATTACGTGGAAATGTGTCATGGGCGCCTAGAATTTTTATGGTTGATCAATATCGTGTTTGTACGATTACAGATTATAGAAAATTATTTAAAAAAGATAGGAATTTCAATGCAAAACAGGGAGTTGGACGAAATCCAGTTGACAAATTCCATAAATATTCGCGATAAATAATAACTAATTGCCCCTACTTTTTCGACATATCTTTGCGACGTTATTAATCAGTATGAAACTTTTAGCGAAGGTGTGCACGACTGACTTATCAAGAAAGAGACTACGAAGTAAATAAAATAATTTATCTTTTAAAAATGTGTTCCAAATGGCTTTGAAAATAAAATAAATATTCTACGAACTAAAAAATAGTGACATAAGAGAACGCTGTAGTGTAAAAGAAGATGTGGTTACAACGATGGATAAAGGAATGCTTAGATGGTTTAGACACGTAGAAAGAATGGATGAAGGAAGATTGACGAAACAAATTTATAAGGCGAGTGTGAATGGACTGAAGTCGGTAGAGGTCGACCTCGGCGAACATCGATCTCGATCAGATCAACATTGTTTTGAAGAAAGGCCAGGTCAAGAGTACCAACAACCGACGAGCATGTATGAGAGCACTGGTGAAAGTAGAAGAAGCAAAAGATGTGTGTTAGAACCGTAGCGGAAGTGAAAGGAAGTGGTCTCTGCCTACCCCTACGGGAAAAAGGCGTGACTATATGTATGTATGTAACAAGGTGGTTTATTTGAACCACTATTACATTAGATTTGTAATGTTTCTTTTAGAGTTTAAATTTTTAGTTTATTTTTCAGAATTTAAATTTTTTTTAAATTATTTTCTATAAGTCAGACTACACACTGTCGCTAATATTTTCATACTGACTAAGAAAGTCGCAAACAGGTGTCGACGAAGTGGAGACAATTCGAACTAGAGTCGTGTAGTTATACTAGTCGAAAATTTATTATATTTTATGCTGGTCGACTGGATTCCGTCCATGCTCGACAAGAGAATATGACTATGACTCTGATAGTTTTCAGTATTTAGTTACAGGTGGTATACAAACGGTATATCATATTGATTTAACTGATACTAACCGGTAGTTTTTTGTACACCAAACCATTTGGTGTGAAACAGGCACACTTCCTGTAAGCTTTATTCGATGGTAAAGGAATGACATCCGGGCCACTACTGTGGGTACCTGATTTACACTTTCGTTTTCTCCATCTACCGGCTTCGTTTTCACAATACCATTTTTGTCCTTTTTGACAGGGCAATCTGAATTCCTGTCTTAAGCATTCCACTGCCAATCTTTCGATTTTTGATGGAGGAAGAACCGGAAGAAGTCTATTATCTAACTGAATGTTACCTTAAAGAGAAGAAACGAAGAATTTTAATCGTAACAGTTTTCAATTGTTGGAAAATGCATACCTTCATCGATGTTTGTTAGTGCCAAATCGATGTTGTCCAAATTGGTCTGTTCTTCCAAATCTATTTCTTCTTCGACCTCATCTTCATCGATATCGTCGTCTTCATCGTCGGATATTGGCGCTGACGTATCCTCAGATGATTCGTATATTTTCGAAATTTCTGTAGTTTGAATTTTGCGAATATTTGGAGCCGATGAAACATTTTCTGCAGCGGAAAGGTCCGTGGTAGGTGGATTCAACGTAGTCGTATTCAGAAAACTAGGCGTCGACAGATATTTATTTCTATTTCTATACGAATGTGGCATTTCTCTTCTACCTGAGCTGAAAGTAAAGCATTGTACGGTGTTTATTTTACAAATTGAATTTGAAAAATAGCGTACCAACCTTTCAATTAAAAATGTATCGGGCCATTTAAATTTTTTTCTTTTGGCATTTTGGAACAACGGTAGCACGGATCGTCCGTCCATATGAGGAGGCGGTTCCACTCCAGCCATATCCAAGAATGTTGGGGCTAAATCGATGTTTAGAACAATATCATTCACTACGGTGCCGGGTTCCACGCCAGGACCTCTTACCAGGAAGGGTACTCTAACGTCAAATTCGAATGGAAAGCTTTTGCCCTACATAAACACATTTTTACCACTTTATTTATTAATTTTTACAGAAGGATCATTTGGCAGATGTGAAATTATTTACCTTAACTAAGCCGAACTGTCCCAAATGATAACCATGATCGGAAGTATAAATGATGTAAGTATTATCCAATTCTCCGAGATCCTCGAGTTCTTGTACAACTCTTTGTACCGCAGCATCTACCGATTGCAGTGTCTGTAGACGTTTCGTCATTAACAGATCCGTGAACTCGCGATGTATGGGCTCCATGTTCTTGGTAATTTGTAGAATCCATTGTTTGTCTGGATTGGGTGCGTGGTCATAACTCGGGGTGCTAGAAATCCAAAGGTAAATGTTTTTTACGTCTGATATGTGTGCGCTCAGAAATATTTGAAAAATACGTACTGGTGCGTTGTGACGTTGAAAAATAGGTCAGAAAATTGAGGCGCGGAATCTTCTGGACCATGAGGCGCTGGAAATGACATCATCAGCATTACTGGTTTGTACTGATATTGTTTTTTTGAATGCCTGAGGAATGTTATAGAATCGTTGGCTATTAAGTCCGAATAATAATCCTAAAAGTATAATAGCACAAAATGATTTCCATTTATAAATAAATGAGAAGCAATCATTTCTCGTCTAATTAAATATTTATACAGTTTGTAAAGCCAGATGAAGAAGAGGTACCTATCCCAAGAATACTGAACCAGGGCTCTGAAGATGTACCAGACATAACCTACTGTGAAGTAAGAAAGGCGGTGTCTGAGATGAAGAATAAGACCAGGAGAAGACGAAATTGTTATAGAGGCAGTAAAGGAAGGTGGACACATAGTTATTAAAGCCCTATGTAAATTATTTAATGAATGTCTACATCAAGGAGTAACACCTTCAAAGTGGAACAACGCCATTATAGTAATAATGCACAAGAAGGGGAACATTGGTAATCTAGCAAATTACAGACCCATTAGTCTCCTATCCCACTTGTATAAACTATTTATGAAGATCATTGCTAAACGTCTAACTCCAAAATTAGATTTTTACCAGCCGAAAGAACAGGCAGGATTCCGAGCAGGGTACGGTACAAATGACCATTTACATACTATCAAGACCCTTATAGAAAAATCAACAGAATATAATAAACCTCTCATCCTTGTTTTCGTAGACTATGAAAAAGCTTTTGACTCAATCAGCCAACAACATATGCTCAAATCATTAACAGAATGCAGAATTGATTACAGGTACATTGCACTGATTAAGGGTATATATGAGAAAGCAACGGCGTGTGTAAGATTACATAAAAACACAAGAACATTCCGAATAGAACAAGGTGTACGTCAAGGAGATACCCTCTCTCCAAAGCTGTTCACCACACTGCTCGAATATGCCTGTAAGAAAATCGACTGGGGGGAAATGGGCCTAAATATAGACGGTGAAAGATTAAATAACTTAAGATTTGCAGACGATATCGTCCTTATCACCGACCGTATAGATCAAGCGTCCATGATGTTGGAAAAATTATATAATGCTTCAAGGGAAGTTGGCCTAAGAATTAACTTTGCAAAGACGCAAGTCATGACAAACCTAGTCCCCAGTGAAAACATAACTATTGGAAGCAAATCTATTGAACAGGTCACCGCCTACAAATATTTGGGTCATGAGATCCGAATAGGACGGGACAACCAGACGTGCGAACTTCTCCGGAGAGTAGGCTTGGGGTGGGCATCTTTTGGAAGATTAAAGTATGTTTTCAAGTCGGATATTCCCATCAGTCTAAAACGAAAAGTATACAATCAGTGCATATTGCCAGTGATGACATACGGAGCCGAAACATTGACGCTTACAAAAAAGTCAGCAAAGAAAATGCGTGTCACCCAACGGGCGATGGAGAGGGCTATTCTGGGTATCTCCCTCAGAGACCGAATACCAAATGAGATTATTCGCCAAAGAACAGGTGTTATAGATGTAATCGAAAAAATAACAACTTTAAAGTGGAACTGGGCTGGCCACGTAGCTAGAAGAACTGACGGAAGATGTTCTAAAAAACTATTGGAGTGGCGTCCGAGGCACGAAGCTTATCATAGTAGAGGGCGCCCCCCCACACGATGGACCGATGACATCAAAAGAATCTGTGGTAATTGGATACAAATGGCTCAAGATAGAGCAGAGTGGCAAAATAAATGAGAGGCTTATGTTCAGCAGTGGACTACTATAGCTGAGTGATGATGATGATGATGATTGTAAAGTCTGAGTTTAGGACGCCCCCGAAAACGATGGAGCGACAACCTAGCAGTGCAATAGGCAGAGGGACGATGAAAAGAAACAGGCGATCAGCCTAGATTAAAGAAGGAAGGAGAAGTAAAGCCTTAAATTAGACAAGAGATTCCCTGCAGCTAGGGAAATTTAAATTTTGTTGCAACAGCGCTTACTTTCTCTCTCCGGCTGGCCGGCCGACAACGGACAAAGAGTCTAGAGATGTGTTGGAGCAGGATCTTTAAAAACAGTTACTGTTCCACCAAAAAAAACTGTGATAATTCATTGATTTTTTTTGGATCAGCTTTTTAATGAGAGATTCCATGAATCTGCTTCTGTTCTTACAGCCTAGTAACTTATTTATTCGATAACAGTTATTTTTAGTTCAGGTTTTTACATGTTCCGAATATACTGATGAATCAAAATCATATTGTTGAAATGAACCAAAAAATAATAAAGGTAAATAACAGTAAAATCACTTGATTCTACTTTAAATATAAATATCTATACGCAGCAGTATCTGCAGTATGTCAAGAATTTAACATACGGTTGAATAATTGGTTGAAAAATTTTAAAAATCCTGCTCCAACATAAAACATAAATTCTACACTGATAGTTTTCGCTCTTGGGGATGCGCTGTTGCCATATTGGCCAAATCTGATCAAAGAGATTCACTCGTCTAGTTTCATCCTTTACAAACCATAGTTTACATAAGCTGACTCCATTTTAAGCAGCAAATGTATGTACCTAAAAGGGTTTTACCTTGCGATAGTCAAATCCATGTTTGATTTTCTTTCCGTTCATATTTATGGAGTAATTATAATACTTCGAATTCATAATTAAACCACCCCATTCTCTCCATCCAGGTGGAATATAAGAGCCATTGTATTTGTTCAGATATTTTCCAAAATAACCTAAAACGAAGAACAAGGTTAAAACTTGACAAGCTAACGGCCAGTCTCAGTCGAGACAAGGGTGTGATTTGGATTTTAGAACAACAAAAAAGATTTTTAAATTTAAGCGCCAGGAGTTGATTTTACCTTTTACCCTTGGAGCTTTCCCTTTCCCTTTAAAAATCAACCAAAAATGGAGGATGAAGTGGTAACAAAAACTTTTCATGAGCCTTGAACCTTAAACCTTAAATTGTTATCCAACAGTCCAAAATCAAAACCAAGCCATTCCAAATTGTTATCCAAATCGTAGTCAATCAAAATCGCGGTAGTTCTTGGTATCACAAAGATTTTTATTTTCACAAAGATTTTCGATCACAAATGTTTTTGCTCAAATTGAAATAACTCGAATACATAAATGTTTGACAGCATCAATATTTTCGAATAAAAAATTTAAAATGACCACTTTCTACACAAAAGTTATTTTTCACTAAAACCACCCCTGGTATGTATAAAACAACTTCTGAAAATTTCATCCCAATCGGTCCAGACGTTTGGGAGTTTATAAAAGACATACATACAAACATATTTTCATTTATATATATATAGATAAACACGCACCAAGCTTTTAAAAATCTTATGGGATTTCCAACGTAATCTTTATATATATATAAATCTTCTGTGCCTGTGTATGTGACTAAACTCCTCCTAAACGGCAGAACCGATTTTTGTGTCTATTCCAGAGGATTCGAGAATGGCTTAGATTCATTTCCAATTTTGTTAGCACCCCTATGAAAGGGGTGGAAAGTAGATAGAATATAAAAACTATCAAAAACGGCTGATATTAGTGTCGAATTCATAGTCTTCGGGAACGATGAATTTGATAGTGACATTCCCAATGATATTAGCACCCATATAAAGGGGAAGGAAAGGGGATGGAATATAGAAACTATTAAAAACGCTAATATTAGTGTCAAATTAATAGTTTTTGGGGTCGCTGAGTTTGATAGTGACATTCCCAATTTTGTTAGTAGCTCTACGAAAGAGATGGAAAGGAGATGAAATAAAAAAACTATTAAAAACGCCGATATTAGTGTCGAATTAATAGTTCCAGGGTCGCTGAGTTTGATAATAGGCAAGCTAACGTTCGGGTAGGATAAGGTCAACCGGGTCCGATAGTTTATTTGTAAAATTTTTTAAACACCGCGCATCAGATGACGTAAGACTTAGGTAGTCCATTTCAAATGGGAATACTTGTCTTTTTTCGTTGCTGGACACAACGCAAAGACTAATCAAGTGATCAACAATCTGAACTTACCCGTTCTGTATCCAGCGTTCGACAAATACGTGGCGAACGTTCTTGTTTCGTGCGTTGCCTGCCATTGCGTACTGGAACAATTGTCGTTGTTGGTGTATACAAAATGATTATGTACGTACATTCCTGTTAATAGTGATGATCTGGAAGGACAGCACATCGGGGTGGTCACGTAGGCGTGACGGCATTCCGCCCCATGATCTCGTATGGACTTTAACGTTTTTGGCATGAACCTTAGCGAGCCCAATTCGACGTCTTGGTCGTCCGTCAGTATCAAAATGATGTTCGGTTTCGGGCTGGACCTCGTCGTTATCGGCGAGAAAACCTGGAATTGATTTCTATTTAGGCGCAATTTCTCGGATAATTAACAGTTTGTAATTATATGCATAAGCCTAAAGGAACCCCATACCACCTAGAAAAATAGGATTAAAGCCCAAGGGGACCCCTTCCAGGGTCAGATTCGTATGCACATGACTAAAGTTGGAAAAAATAGTTCATTGCTGTACAGGGTTAATCATTATAAATTACCCATTACTTTGTTATTTATAGAAAAGTAAGTTTTCTATAAAAGTTGCTATGAATTTCGTTAAAATGCTATCAAAAGTGCAGTAACCCCTGCCCTATACAGGGTGTTTCAAAAAATGGTGAAGAAAAAAAAATACAAATTTTTTACAATTTTGCCGAAACTACTGGAAACATTGTAATAAAATTTTATACGATGTTTTCGAAGCTGATACATCCCATGAATTTGTTTTTATATCCGACACTCATAGAGGGCGCTAGTTACACGGTTAGTACCAAGTAGTATTGAACATAAATTTTTTTAAGATAAGATTTACTAATCAAAATTTCAGGTGAACTTAAACATCATTCAATTTTATACCAAAAAGGTACTCTTGGTAAAACTCCATACTGTGTACCGTTTTCGGAATATTTTGATTTGAAAATTATGAAGTAATAACCGATAAAGTAATGATAAAGTTATAAATTAAACAAAAAATCACAAGAAAATTAAAATAAAGACTAAGAACATAGAATAAAATTCAATTAGAGTAAGTGTTCAAAATGTCCTCCGTTTTCACAAGTCTATCCTTTTTTTAAAGAATCCTTCTTCACTTGAGGCTAAAGAAGAAGAAGATTGTTCTTTAGTGAAGATTACAAAACCTTTTAGATTGGGTCAAGCAGCCATAAAACAGCCCTTGATATAGCCTATATTACAGAGAGTGCAAAAGTTAATGTGCTGAAAAACAAAAAGCAAAAGAGTTTTGCAAAAAGAATAAAAAACCTACATCTTCCGAAATAAATAAGATATCCTTTCAACTTTTAGATAATACTGATAATAATTAATATTGCATAATTTTGAATGTGAAAAATTAATTTATTTAATGTTTAACAACTGAAAACTTAAAATTTTGTATTTATGTATGTGTCCTGTGAGCAGGCCGAGCGTGCTGCTTAGCCTACTCCGGTCCATCGTCCAGAGTGTGTCAGCCCTCTTCTGGAGAGGTTATTTTATCAGCTGTCTTGATGTTCGGCAGAAAGTATTTGTATTCCACTGAGCAATATGTTCAAGGATTAGTTTAAATTCATGTTTCGCTTCGGCAATTGGCAATCCGACCAACTGGTTTCTTGGTTCCACCGGGGTCCCATTTCTTGCCAGTTTGTCGGCTACCTCGTTGCCATTTATCCCTGTATGCCCAGGAACCTATGTAAGAGTGACCTTGTTTACAGTTGCTAACTCAGTGAGGGCCTGCATGCAGACCCACACCACCGATGATGTTGTGGTGTAACTCACGAGGGCCCCAATGGCCGCGAGACTGTCAGTGAGAATATATATCTCACTGTTGGTCACTCTGTTCAGTCATAATAATAGGGAGAAATCAAATTCCAGCTGTTCACTTATTAAATTTGCCAATTTCCATTGCTTCTAAATAAAACTTTGTTGAAATAATGCAATATTTTGTTATTATCATTTAAATTGTGGATTTCTAAATTTAGATGCACAGCTTAGTTAGATCGGTTATCGTTTTTACTAAACGATGTTCTTTAATTCTTGTTAGAAAAGACCGATCTGTTTGACCAATGTATATTTTTGGACATAAACCACAATTTAATTTATAAACTTCTGATTTATTTTATTTTTCGTTTTGCAATATTTTATAAATTTTGATATGTTATTGTTGGTTTTAAAAGCTGGTTAGGTTTCCATTGAAAGTGTTAAATATTGAAAATTTATTATTGCATTGTAATTTAATTGCTTGTTTGCTTCTATTGCTTTTTCTTAAATAGTTTACTGATATCTAATAACGATGGGTGATTTATAATAAAAAAAACGTTATTACTAATCATAAGTTTTTCTTACCTGAGATTTTCGTTGTCTTCGATGAAGATATACGTTGGCATTCACAAAATAAATGACTAGAACTAATAAAGTAAAAATGACGGAGAAGCTAACCATTTTTATTTTTACTTTTTTTATTCCTTATTTTATTTCTTAGCTTCTCAACTTAAGAAAAGTGTTCCTTATATTTATCGTGACGTTGTTTATGTCATTGTTGTCGACTGTGAGAAATTAAAACACTCGACGATAAAAGCTTTCAATGCGTCTTCGTCTCTGCCAGCTCCATGATTTTTTTTTCAATTGGTCGGATCTGAAACCAAAAATAAACTTATTAAATACCGTTTGAAAAGTACCCTCTTTCCCAACGGTCTTTAATTAAGAAAATAGCACTTTTCCTTTCTAGACAGGAAAGTTGTTGTCTTAACAACAGCAAAGGAATCACAACTTACCAATTGACATTGACAATAGTTCACATTTTGCATGGTTTTTTTATCAAGATTGCAGCAATAAGTTCAACAACAGGCATTTAAATATAATAGCTATTTGTGTATTAAGAGCGCAAAGTGATATATTGCCGCTCGACAAAGAGAGTTACCGCGCGACGCGAAGCAGAGCCCAGAGCAAAATCCTTTTCACAACAAAAGTAGTGGACTCAAAATTTGACGACTCCCGATTTTTCTTCTCATTAGAAAAATGTTTGCACACCATTGAACATTTTTCTTAGTGTAGATTCGCCTGGCGGAAATCAAAATAAAATGTAACAGCGGTATAATGAAATCAATCACCGGATAGAATTTCCCTTTTGACCGAATTAAAAATTGAAAAATAAAACTTTAGTAATACGAAACTTCCATTAACCTTAAAACCAAAAAATAATTATTATAAATTTCGCAATATTTTTTATAAGAAGCATAAAGGTTTACAATTATTCTGCTGAATGAAAATTTTTTAGTTTGTGCAACTATTAACACAGGTTGTCCTCGAAGCAATGATTAAAACTAAGAGGTTGCAACTTGAGTGAAAATAATGCTGGTATTTGAACATTGAATACACAAACTAGCAAAGTTTTGCAATTAGTCCAAGATCCGAAGTAAAATCGACCTTCACCTATCTGTTCAATGGATAAAAATTATTTTATAAGTAATTAAGTATGTTAAAAATTATAAAAAAATGGGTTGCCTGAAAAAATACAAGTACAAGTACAAAGCCTAGAGAATATGCAAACGTAGGGTTGCCTATATTTTTTCCGGTCTATCTATTGGGTTGCCAGGTATAAACAGGTATTTTGGTACTAGTTATTTTCACCTACTTGTTTACTCTTTAAATTAAACATAAAAATAAGCGCTGTTTTATTGCGATCACAATGATATAGGGTTGCCCGCAAAAAGTCTGTCCTGAATGATGGTTATCGAATTTTAAAAAATAGAATTTTAATGCGACTGTGAACGTGCGACAAAAAGACAAATATCTCGTGCGATAGACGAAGACACAGAGTTGTAGCTGCGCGCGGCGCAGACAGAATGATAATTATGAATTGAAAGTTATTTTTTATTAATGTTATATTTATATTTATGGTGTAGGGTAATAAAATTACAGCTACCAACGTCCGTTACGGAGGAAAACGTTAGTGCTGTTGTTACGAAAGAAATAATTATTTTTTCTAAAAGCCCGTTGATATTCTTAATTGGACAAAAACATATGATGTACCATCTTGCGAGAAAAACGATCTCATTACCATTACTCGTACAAGATATAAAATAAATTAATGAAGTATTCGCATCAAAAATTCAAACCAGTTGCAATTTTAAATATACTTGAGCTTATTAGCAGTTAATGGATATGGTGGGTTTTTTGTTAAAAAAAGGGACAACAGCATGTCCATAGCTGCTTTAATGAATGTCGGTTTGTGTAGTTCGGAGAAACTAATAACAAAGAATGCTATAATAATGTATATACACTTATTATCACGACAAATTTGGCATTAAAAAAAGAATCTTGTAATGCGTCAAGCATCATAATTATGCTGGTTATATTAAAGACAGTTCGTTCTGCATCAGATGCTACATTGTTTCTTGGCTTTTTTGAATCACTGATGTTTAAAATTGGTGATCACTTCAATGTAGTTAACAAACTAGTCTTAACATTATTTTCCTTTTTTTAAAGACTTCTGCTCCGAGTAGTTGTTTTTTCTTTCCTCTCTCAATCTTCAACGTATCCTTATCAACAAACTAACACTTATATCCTTAAAGATGTATTCCTTTATACAATGTGGAACAGCCAAATAGAATAAATTCATTGTTTCCATAGGGTATTCTACTGTTTGAAAAGTACTTCAAAATGTAGATTTTTCTAATAAAAAGCCACAAAAAAAATATATTTCGGCAAAACAAGATTTCTTGCCATAAAATCAAATTAAATTTTAAACCTCTTTTAATGTCCGCGAAAACGATGTCAGCCATTTTGGTGACGTAATATTGGTAAAAAACAACGGCACTCGTTCAACGTTAACAGCTATAAATATTTGGTGTTTTTTTTGGGAAAATAATGAAATACCATCGCTACGTAGGTGAGTAGTGTCTAGGTGTACAAATACTAGCATTACTCCAGAAACTCCAGAAAGTTGTTTATAAAAGTGCCAGATGATATTCAAATGAGAAATGTTTGGTTGGAACTCGCAAAACGAGATTCTAAGTCATTATCAAATAAAAGTAGATTGTATTTATGTGAGGATCGTTTCAATGTAAGTATATATTATGTATAAACAAAGTTGATGGTAACATAACCTACAATTACTATGAAAGCTATCAACAAATTACTAATTAATGCATATTATTTTTGCCTTTATGACGTCACACCATCGCGGCTCATGTTTAAGGTAATGTGATATAGGGATTAAAAACAACGACTTTTAATTTCAATATAATAACAACTGATAAAAAAAACCTCTCCAGTAGAGGGCAGACGCACTCTGGACGAGGAACCGGAGTAGTCTAAGTAGCACGCTTGTCCTGCTCACTGGCCACATCCCACTAAGGGCGCACCTCTTCAAATTTAAGCTGGTGGCTGAGAAAAACTGCCGACTATGCGGCGAAAAGAAGAATACATATAGTCACAGAGGATCAAAAGATCTAGGTGACATAGGTGCCTATAACAATGGCCCAACCGCAAGATTGTAATGTAATGTAATGCTGTAACGGGTATTTTTCCTTTTTCAAAACCATCAGGCCAACTCTGGTAATTGTTTAGTTGTTAAAGCCGGTACTAGGTTATTCCAGCAATGGAAACAGCGAATCATAAGGTTAAATACACTGAATTAGTCGAGGGGTGTAACGCGGTTAAAAAGCTATAAATAATCTTGTTAATGTTTGAGAACCTTCAAGGAAGATAGTCTGTAATATCAGCGGGGTAGTGTGGTGTGTTAAATTTAGAAATTTCATTAAATAAATAGAAAATATGGCGTTTTGGAAACCATGGGCTGATATAAAAAATGAAATTGGACAGTTTATTGAGAAAAAAGACGGATATGAATTTAACAATAAAGAATTAGACATAGGTATTTTTAATTCATCTTGCAAACATTGTTTTCTACGTATTCGAAATACGTTTTTAAATTTTTCAAAAAGTGATTTGGAATACTTAAAATGCTTCGTCTGGGACTGTATACTTTTTAAAATAAAATCATCAACCCGTTGACGCGTCAAGAAATTTATTTAACGACGGAAGTATGTGTATTCTCAATCGTAATTATGATAAATGCGTGGACAAAAGATATCACAAGTGTAATTCATTCTCGTCTTTAAAACCCACTGATTTCTACACGGGCAGGGTCGACTTTGAATGTTACGCAACACGAAAATAATAGCATGCGACAACGTGAACTAACATCAATAAAAAAATAATCACATAACTTCGTATACGAGGGTTGTTCGGTAGTAATACTTTTGTTTTTGCAAAATGTTCATACTTCGTCATGAATGGTGTAGATTGGAGGTTCTACAGCATAAATTAATTATTAACTAAATAAACAGTAATACGTAACAACCCCGAACACAACATCATAAAAACCATCGAAAATATTTACCAGAGAAACAAAATACAAGCCAAAATTAATGGCACAACTACCGAAGAAATACCTGTAAATAGTGGTATTCAATAAGAAGATTCCCTTAGCCCCTTATTGTTCAACATCTTTATGGAAGAAATAATAAAAGGCACTCGTAACCTGAAAAAGTATATATAAATGGGGAACAAAGACGTCAAAATCCTATGCTATGCCGATGATGCTGTTCTGATTGTAGAAAACGAAGATGACCCACAGAGATTACTATTCAAATTCAGCACAACGGTAAAAAGTCTAAAAATGAAGATATCTGCAGCAAAAACGATATGCATGACCACCTCAAAAATACCTATCAGATGCAAACTGGTTGTCGATGATAAAATTATACAATAGGAGATGAAATATAAATACCTAGGCATAGAAATATCAGGGTACGGTGACATTGAGGCGGAGATAAGAAACCAAGCGGCAAAAGCAGCACGAACCTCAGCTTACCTGAACGATACAATCCTCCGAAACAAATATATCGAAATCGAGACCAAATCCCGAATCTACAAGGCGGTCATCCGACCTATAGTAACATACACAGCGGAAACTAGACCAGATACATCGAACACAAAGAGAATATTAGAAACCACCGAAATGAAAATAGTGCGCAGGATCGCTGGAAAAACACTTTTTGACAGGGAGAGAAGCGAGGACGTTAGAAGAACATGTAAAATAGACACTGTAAATGAATGGATACTGGGAAGAAAGAGAGAGTGGAACGAACACATAGACCGGATGAATGACGAAAGAATGGTCAAAATAACTAGAGACAAGTCGCCCTTAGGGCGCCAAAGCGTTGGAAAACCCCGCAAGAGATGGAGAACAATTGAACGGCAGAGGATACGAAGAAAAACAAGCAATTTGCTTACATTAAAGAAGAAAGAAGAAGAATCTCAAAAAAAAGTAATATTTTTAAAAAAGGAACAATTCATAAGCTTACTTTTAACAAAAATCTACCGCAAGTATTGCACAAAATTGTTAATCTTCCAACGAATTATTTAAAACTGTAAACGAATTGTTTTGGTAGCTGTCATGAACAACAAGACAAAATATGCATAGCCTACTATTCAAATACTCGATAAACTTCAAAAACGAAAATAAGAAAAAGATATAATTTAATTTTTTGGGTAATTTCATATTCTTGCGGTAATTTTATCCAAGAGTTTATTTTGTAGACTTATAGGATCTGGGTCAGATAGGTTAATATCACAAGAGAAGGCAATTAAAAATGTAGCTGTGACATTACCTTGTGAAACTAAGGAATATGGTTGAATGCGGATTAAAATTTGGTTTTCTTACGTGAATATTCAAATAAATCCCTATTTAATATAAAAAACACAACTTTGAATCGTTGGATATAAATAAAATCACATAGAAATATTCATTAGCGCAGATCCTGTAAAATTCCTGCAGGATTATTTAAATAAATATTTGCTCGTTACAGTCCTGTACAAAACAAATCGTCGTTCGAACCTCGTGCACTTTAAAGTTTTTCCATGCACGACATTTAAAAAGCAAAATAAACAAAAACAGAAGCAGCAGACGCTGAAAAATTAACGAGCTATCGTGAAGTAGTTTCAATCGATCAGGTCGTAGATTTAAATCCCATCTAGATAAACAAACCACTCCAATTCAATCTAATAAAAATACCACCGTAGAAAATAGTTCTAGTGAATTAGCAATTCGTCTTTTGGAAATTCCAAACAAAATCTTTTTATATCTCGATAGCAGGTAAACCCCAATATAACATCATAAATCATACATACTGCTACGATTTTTCTAGTTCTATCTTGGGTTCGGCGATTAAAACTCTCGATCCAATAACCAAACAATGTTTATTTCAATGCAATAAATTCTATTTTCATTATCCACTTAGATATTCACTTAGCTATACAACTTTTACAACTCTATATAACTATTTACATTTAATAATTCGTAAAGACATAAGCTAATACTAATAATCGTTTCCCCTTTTATATTTCCGATATCACAGTTCCAGATCTTTCTACCTGTTTCTCCATTATTCGAGAGTTTCGAGAGATTGCGCGACTTTCCTAGGCCCCGTCGGCGGCTACAAAGAAAAGCGGTCAAACACGGACCCTCGACCTCTCGGTTGTTGACAGGACCGGATTTGTAACAATACATACATATAGTCACGCCTCCCGTAGGGGTAGGCAGAGACCACTTCCTTCCACTTGCTACGGTTCTTACACACATCCCTTGCTTCCTCTACTTCCATCAGAGCTCTCATACATGCTCGTCGGCTGTTGGTACTTTTTATCTGGCCTTTCTTCAAAACAATGTTGATCTGATCGAGATCGATGTTCGCAGAGGTCGACCTCTAACGACTTCCGTCCATTCCAACTCGCCTTACAAATTTGTTTCGTCAATCTTCCTTCATCCATCCTTTCTACGTGTCCAAACCGTCTAGGCATTCCTTTGTCTATCTTTGTAACCACATCTTCTTATACACCACAGCGTTCCCTTATCTCACTATTCTTTACTTTATCCAACCGAGTCACTCCGGCTATACTTCTAAAGCACACACAATAGTCCAAGAAAAGTGTGCATCGTTAAAATAAAATGACAGATAGTTGTGTTAGCGAAAAACTGCTTTTTTATGATTATTTTTAAAAATTTAACTTTGATGAAAAAAGTGAAAGTTGTAGGCATTAAAAAAACTTACAAATCGGTGTCGTACAAATGTAAATCGGTCCAGTATTTTTATTGTAAGATAAAAAATAAACCTTAAAAAGTTATTTTGCAATTCCTCGTGCAATTATTAAGCAACAGCCTTGAAAATTTTAGATAATATGCCCATTGATATGCTGAAAAATTATCCTCAACGTAAAGTCTCAGAGATGAATATTTTCCAAGAAATTCCTCTTATTAACAAAATGAGTTAAAGTTAATATGCACGTTTAATGGGTGGTCCGATTTCCATTCAACAATTACTATGGTACTCTCGAGAAATTTTTTATTATATGCTCAAGTTAATTAGCTTAAAATTGTGGTAAAAATCGTATTTTCAACACAAAATTATGAAGTAATGGAATATCGTTTTACCAAAACATTATACAAGGTACTAACAAAATTTAAATTTAAATGAGTCCTTCCACTTGCTGCGGTTCTTGTACACATCTTTTGCTTTCTCTACTTTCATCAGTACTCTCATACATGCCCGTCGGTTGTTGGTACTCTTGACCTGGCCTTTCTTCAAAACAATGTTGATCTGATCGAGATATGTTCGCCGAAGTCGACCTCTACCGACTTGTCGGTATATCTAATATATTTATGAATAGGTGATACTCAGTTTTAAATAAAATTGAAGTGTTGTAGCCTACTAAAAGTATTTTTCTAAACCCCAAAAGTTGGGCGCCAAATTGTGTTACCGTAACTAAACTGTTTATCTAAAGTGGCGTGCCAATTTTGTGTAACTTTAAAAAACTTACAAATTCCCAAATGTTGGGCGATAATTTTGTGGTGTTACGTTAAAGTTTCCTTTCTAAAGCCAATTGTGTGTAATGTTATAAGCTACTTTTATAAAACTTAATTATTCCAACTCAGGAGTTGCTTATTGTGTAGTTTTCTAATACCCGTTAAACTAAATTATTTTATCAAATTAATTTGAGGTGATGTATAAATTTCTTATGAAATACTACTATAAAATGGATCAGGAAGGTATATAGTTCTTCAAATAACAAAGAAAGAAGGATGATACCACTGATTGAGTGTTGCTGAATAACAGGGAAATAATGCCCTTTTTTGAAAAGTATTGATTTCCGGATCGTTTGGTTTTCAGATACGTGTTTTATGCCTCAAAATAATACTTGTTTACTTGTGAAAATAAACACTGGGGCTTAAATAGTCCGGTTTTTTACACACTTGGCAATGACGAATCATTTCTTCCACTAAATTTCACTGAATTTTACCAATAATATGCCGAAAATTACCGTTAATACTCCAAAAATCTCGTTGCAACACCTTCGGCAACAGCGCTACTTATAATAGCCGATTTCGTAGTAAACACACATTTTTGCACGTGTAACGATTCAGACAAGCCGTGCGGAGTTGTCGCTTATTGAGTAACACATTTCTATGATCTAACGGAATGAAATGGTTCAATGGTTCAACATTCCATAAAATGGGTTGTATTATTCACGTTGTTATAATTAATGAAATATGAATAAGAGATAGCATTATGGTCACAATATTGTTACAAATATAATCAACAAATACTATGGACGATTCAATAACAATCACAAATCTTTTGCCATAACTGGAGAGCAGGCAGCATCACAGCACAACACATTCCAGTCGGCCGTATCAAGATGATACTGTCGACCAGAAAGTGGGGATGTATGATCGTGTTTAAAAGTAAATAGTTCCGTCTCCTCTGATAATAGGTCTACGGCGTAGCCTATCTAATATATAAAATTCTCGTGTCACAATGTTAGTTACCATACTCCTCCGAAACGGCTTGACCGATTTTGATGAAATTTTTTGTGCTTATCCGGTATCTATGAGAATCGGCCAACATTTATTTTTCATCCCCTTAAATTTTTTTTTTATTTTTTAGACAAAATTTTTAATTTCTATTTTTTTATGATACAACATACAAAAACACATACAATCCTCAATTTTCACCCTTCCTAGATCAACCCTTATTTTTTAATAGCCATTTTAGTAATTTAATCATTTTTCCTCTTCGGTCGAAAACTGATCAATCGTCATTTAATTAGTTATCCCCGCCAGATGTCTACAGGTGTCACTTCTGACCCAGTAAACAGCACGGAGTAGGGATGAGAACGAAGCCGGTCTCATTTCTTTCTCACTCCCTACACATTTGTCGGCCATCATTATTGTTTATGCATCAAGTGTAGTAGTAACGTTGACAATTATTATTTTGCTATCTCAGTGTAACTCTCATATTAACTTTTAATCATTCCTATTTTATCAATAATAATTAAATTATCAATTTTGAGTGTATTTTGCACGATTAGTTAATCAAGTGATTTTATAACCTCAAAAGTACTCAACACGTGACACGAGCTTCCAATAACAACGGATTTTGTGTTGTAAGTATACTTTTTTTTATTTATATCGAAAATGTTGTTGATCTTATAAAAATGTAATTTTAATTTAATTTTATTAAAAAAATGTAATTGAACAATTAAGATTTTCATAGTTTCCAAAAAATCAATCATTATGAATCTTTATTTTGAAATGTCAATGGAAATATTGGTTGTTTAAAAAAATTATAAGAGACAATGTTTTCATAAAATTTAATTTTTTACTTTTGCTTGAAAATTTTTTCCATAAAACTTATATTTTTGTTATAATTTCATAAATTAAAACTAATCATTTCAAAACTGCGGCAAAAATCCTGGCCCTAATTATACTTTTAACATTTTTCATCATTAAATAATTTCATTAATTCTATTTATGTATGTTTTGTACGGTGAGCAATGCCAAGAAAACGCAAAGGGGCTGATTTGAGCCGCAGTACAAGTAAAGCTCGAAACTTTCGAAATAGCAGATCCGAAAGAACAGAAGAACAAATCCAGCAACAAAATACTGATGCACGTGTCAGAATGGCGCAATTGCATCAAGAAGAGCCAGAAGATACACGAGCTGAACGCAATGAAGTCAGAAGATTAGAATAACGACAATCACATTCTTACATACATACAATATACACATTCTAACATACATACATACTTACAATAAGTAAGCTATTTTTTGTCTACACTAGAAATTACTAGGAAATTATTTATATGGCAAAATAACGTTTGCCGGGTCAGCTAGTTATTTGGATAAATTTTTCATATCGTTGCGTTAATTTTGTCCGGTTGCATAATCCAATGGTCACGGTGGGTCAGCTAGGGTAAGATGCACTAGAGGCGAACACCTCTGGCATTAAGATTAATAACTACCTTTCGATGTGAACCTAAATTCTTAGACGTTTCCAAGTAGAAAGTTGTGTAATAACAGTTTGTGAACAATAAAAATATCTTGTAATATCACTTCTGACAGCGCTTACTTTCTGGTTTTTTCGATTTATCGAAGGGATTTTAACGTTCCTATCCGACTATCTATATTTAGAAAGTTGTGCGGATTAATTTTAGATATTTAATTAGTAACTTATCCTCATTTCTCTTCTAGATAAAAATAGAGTTGCCATTCGCGTTTGAAATCAGTGGGTGTACAGGAAACTTGCAGGCGGTAAATGCATCACATGCATGAGACGATGGTAATTAGGTATTATATACCGAGTGTTTGCTTATTTTTACGTTGTCACGTTAGTCGCAAGGGTTACAAGATTTATACTGATTTACGCTGAAATTGATCACGACAATACCACAATTTTTCAAACGTTTTATTATTCTATTACGAGATCATATTAAGGATGGCTTTGTGTAAGATATATTTGGATCCACCCTGTATGCTAGGAAAGCTTTATGGGTACACGAACACATCTGGAGATCGAGTGTAGCTCGAGTGACCAAAATGCTATTTTATTTACAGGCCTTCAACTTTAAAATTTTAAAATAGTTTTTAAGGGTTCATTATAAGATCATTCATTAAGATTTACAATGAACTTGAAGGTAAACTATTTCTATTGATTAAAGATCACAAATTTCTGGATGGATAACTTTTCCTGTATGCAAATAACAGTAATGAAATCATTCTTCTTCTTCTTTTGGTGCCCTGTCTGTATTCAGACGTTGGCTATCAAATTCATCATAGCTGTAATTTGGTGATATCTCTCACGATCGGCAGCAACTCGAATGCCTCTAATTTGTTCATGATGGAGATTTTTAGTGTCCAAGTCTCACATCCATAAAGTAGGACTGACCAAACGTAACGTTATAGGACTCTTTTACGCAGATGTATTAAAATATTTCCAAAACGAGCTATTTCAATGCGAGCGAGTATCTCCTTATCCAAACTACATGTTTTGTTTAACCAACTCCCGAGATATTTGAAGTATTCTATTCGTTCTATTGGTTGCAGAGTTGCAGACCAGTCATTGCTCTACAGATATTTCCATGGCAGATGCTCCAGAGAAATAAAAACTCTTGTACCACCATTGGCCACATTCGGCCGAAAAACTCGGCACGCTGATCAGTCTCACCCATTTACTCTCAAGATTGACACTACGAGGACCAATCTTCATCAAGAATCCTTTTACAGGGCTGTTACGGAATGGAATAAGCTTCCAAAATCAGTTTTTCCAGAGAACTATGATCTGCAACTTTTCAAAAAGCGTATCCACAATCATTTCCTTTCTATAATCCCTTCCCCTTCTAATAGTCGCAGTGCGGGCCGTCCGCGGCCCACACGAATGGTCTACCCTTTTTGCGACTATTTTCATAAAAAAAAAAAAGTATTAGTTTTGCGGATTCCACCTTTATGTGGTTTATGTGGATTTATGGTTTGTGAAATCCATACATTATTAAATCGACGATCCAGAAATTAAAATTTAATAAGAGATTTTATTATTACGATTTTAGAGACCTTAAACCCGAAAATAAAAGCTTTTAATAAAAAAAAAAACCAGCGAGCCTTGTCGTATTTGACATCTCACCTTAGTAATAGGCAATTTTAAAATTATATTCTTTGTATTAAAAAATTATTAATACAATTAGTTAGGCATTGCCACACTTCTGTTTTATTTATTTAAGACCTTTTAGACTACATAAAATCATGAGTGACACATGTGGCTAAACTCGTATTGACGAGGAGATTCCAATAATGACTGAATATACGGGGTGATGTATTTAAAAAACCAAAGTGACTAATAATATCAGAGAAACGGCAAATCTGACAACATTGCAAACGTCAAATCTGGAATCTCCGTATCTCAAAATAGGCTTATCCCAAATTTTGTACAATTCGGACTAGCAATTTACGAGATAATTGTCCGTTTCAAGACTTTTGGTCCACTCTGTATATAGACGAAAAAAATTATCTCTCACCAACTATAAACACGTAAACCGTTTATCAACGTTGGTAAGTACTTCTAGCGAATAGTTATCGTCAAAATTATAAATCAACGTCCTGTTTTCGTTTTAAATATCATGTTTACCTCAAAATTAATATTTTTTATTTTTCGTTAATTTGCAAATTTTCATTACGTCCCTGATTGGTGAGTAATATTAACGTAAATTCGGACCTGTTCGATATAGCTACAGACGGTATAATAGTCGTCTATTTTGAAAACGAGTAGTTTGTGTCTGCATATCCATTTAACAACCATATAACAGGTTTTCTAATGTTTACACTATTGCTCCACTCAAAAGATATTTTTCACCGCGTTACATCTTTCTCAATCCATAAATTGGAACTTATTATTATATATATTACACTGGGTGTCTGGTTTATATTAGCACTCACACAATATTTTACAACGTTCATGTTTTGGATTGTATACCCATCACAATTCACGAAACTAAGCAAGTAATATTTATTAAAAGAAAAAAACGAGATACCCGGAATGAAAGATACTAAAATGTTCCATAGATCATCAAAATAGCTACTACAATGGGACATCGATTTTAAATCGAATCTTGGGGTGGTAGAGTGTTTTTGACAAAAAAATATCTACCCTTTAGCATCGTTATTACTGCCTGCAGAAAGTTTTACATTGAGGAAAATTATACGTAGATCTTTGTAAAATTTAAACATATTGTTCTACAGTACTCAACTCCATGAATTTTTTCATTATCTTTTACCGTGTTTTTTTAAAACATATCATTTTAAAAATAGCTTTATTTAGCATGGCAAGTTCCCGATTTTGGCGTTTCTCGAACAATTTTTGATTATACATCATGTAAGATATATTTGGATCCACCCTGTATGCAGGGAGAGCTTTTTGGATACACAAGCACATCTGGAAGTCAGATCGAGTCAGATTGAGAGATAGTTTGAATAGTTTTTGAGTAAAATACGTTTTTATTATTTCTTACACCTACATACAGCTTTTTCGTGCAAAGGTTATGGCGTTATAAGTACATTTTGCAACATCGCTTAGTTCGTGAATTATCTGTCCAATGTAAACAATCTATATATATATATATATATATATATATATATATATATATATATATATATATATATATATATATATATATATATAAATGAAAAAATGTATGTATGTTCTTCAAAAACTCCCAAACAGCTGGACCGATTGGGATGAAATTTTCAGAAGTTGTTTTATACATACCAGAGGTGGTTTTAGTGAAGAAAACTTTTGTTTTGGGGTTACTGAGCTTGATAATGACACTCCCAATTTTGTTAGCATAAAAACTATCAAAAAAGGCTGATATTAGAGTCGAATTCATAGTTTTTGGTGTCGCTGGTTTGATAGTAAAATTCCCAATTTTGTTAGCACCCCTGCAAAAGGGGTGGGAAGGAGATAGAATATGAAAACTATTAAAAACGCCGATAATAGCTTTGAATTCATAGTTTTTTAGGGTCGCTGAGTTTGCTAGTGATATTCTCAATTTTGTAAGCACCCCTACGAAAGGGGTGGAAAGCGGATGAAATATAAAAACAATTAAAAATGGCTGAAATTAGAGTCGAGTTCATAGTCTGCGGAGCCACTGAGTTTGATAGTGAAAACTATTAAAAATTCTGATATTATAGTCGAATTCATGGTTTTCGAGGTCGCTGAGGTTAATAGCGATATTTTCAAAGCAGGCAAACCAAAATTCAGACAGGACAATGTCTGCCGGGTCCGCTATAACTGAAAGACGAGTCTAATCAGCTGAAAGAACTTAACGTGAAATAGAAATGTTGTATTATTTATTTTAATTTATTCGCAGACTTATCTGATAGCCAATCACTCTGTATTAAATGCATAAATCCAACGTAGTAAGCTCCATAAATTCTATCGGTCGTATTTCTCTACCGATTTTTTTTTTTTTTTAGTATTTATATCCTCAATAAATAACGAAAGAACAACCGAGCATACGAGTACTTTTAATAACTAATATGTAATAAATATAAAATCATCAGGGGTGTGCCTTTCGAATCGAGCGGTGTGGAGATACACAAAACACATAACGAAGAAAAATTAATCAATTTCTTCACAAGATTAATGTTTATATTTCTCGCGTGACTCTACTGTTCGTATCCACGTTTGTATACATTAATCCGTTAATATCGTAATTATTACTAGAGATTTTGTTCTTTTAGAACATTTTATCGGATCATTTTGAGGTTAATTTGTCATTAAAAATAATTAAATTGATGATAACGATAAGACACAACTACCCAGATGAAACGTCAACTGTTACACTTGAATACCGTTTCTGGTATGGTTAATATATTGGCTCACCTCGCTTAACTACACCCACCGTTGTTATAAAACGTGTCTTTACAAAAAACCAACAGCCAGTTATGGTCCCTCTCTATGTCATGGAGAGAAACCAGGCAAATGCCCATGCTCAGCCCATGTCGAGTCCATGGAGTTGAGACAGTGTCTATAAATTCACCAGCCCCTGTATAAGTCTATGGAGAGTGGTCAACGCCCTTACTTAGTCCACAAAGATTCGTTAGACTCTATGCTAAGTATGCGGAGCAGGAACCAATCACCATGCTAGGAGAGAGACCCTTCTTTCCATGTACTCATACAGTTTATGAAGTCATTATTTGTGCTTAGTCTGTGAAACAGAAACCATAGCCATGTTTAGTCTCTGCTGAGACTATATAAATGCGTCAGTCTCCATGCCAAGTGCTCAGTTTATGGAAAGACGCCAGTCTGTGGAGAGGGGATCAATGCTTATGCTGAGTCTATGGAGACTTAACTAAGGTGGAAAAAATTTAAATTCTAAGGTCCTACTCATTACTATACTTTAGTGTCTAATATTTTTAGCAACACTACCGTTAACGTGTTTTGTGAGATTCGAACAATACTCTGCTTTTAACTAACAGAGTCACTTAAACTACTTCACTAACTCAAACGGTTTGATCCTGTTGAGTCTTCTCACTAGATTGGTATTTTCGAGGAGCTGGATAACCTCAACGTTCTCATGTTGTAGTAACCGTTGTTCATGGCTACTGGCGAATTTGGCTATGGTCTGGTCAACAGTTTCTACATCGAGGTCCCTATGGAGATCACTGTTACGGCAGTACCAAGGTGCATCAACGATGTTCCTAAATACTTTATTCTGAAAACGTTGTATCACTTGAATATTACTTTTACTGCCCCAAAGCTGATACCATATGTCTAGACAAGTTTCAATTTCTGTTTGTAGAGAAGCAGTTTGTTGTGTATGGACAATTTGGAGTTACTTCCTAGCAGCCAATACATCTTTTTATATTTTATACCAAGCTCTTCGCGTTTCTTTCTAACGTGGACTCTCCAGCGAAGTCTAGCGTCAAGTGTTATTCCCAAATACTTTGCAGTGTCAGCATAAGGAATGCCCAATTTATGAGGAGAAGCTTGTCAGCATGTTAAGCTTACTCGAGAACGCAGCAGTCACTTTGGAATATTCATTTTGACCAGTGTAAATTCAGCAATAAAATTTTCTCTAGTCGGAGCTCAAATTGGCAGTGCTCCTCACCTTCGAGTCGTACCGTAGACTTCTTCGAAAACTAGCTTGATTTGGTTTCTTAAAACCTCCAACGTCGATAGCTTCATGCACACTTTCTTTTGGACGGTATTTTTGATTTAGGGTTTAGGAAACAACTTAACACCTTTTTGATACTTTTATAAAAAATGGTATGTTTGATAGGTTTTTGTTAAATAAAACCGCGATGTACGGTATATTATCTTCTTAATGGAACATTCCATTACGATACATTAGTCCATCTACTCTACTCCATTACTCCACAAGAGGAAGTTACGAAGCCATAAGCACGTTAATGTATGTGCAAGTCAAAAAAAGAAAAAACAAACGTTAACAAATGCAGCTCGTTAAATGCATTTTTGTCTCTGTTACCATAGCGAATAACTTAAGGAAGCGCTCGAGTGTAAAATAAAAGAAGTGCATGTTTAAATCTATTTGAGAAATCTTTTGCCAATGTACGTGTACACCAATGGCGTATCAATGTCGTTGATTAAAAAATTCCATAAACATTTTTCCTGTGCTTAGGTCTCACTTCGTCGGAGAGCGATGGATCTTTTTAGAACAAAGTTCCTTAACGCGGCTTACGGGTAGTGCGATTTAGTATAAATCGTCACGTAACAAAATGCATCGGTGGTTCAGTGGTAGAATGCTCGCCTGCCACGCGTGCGGCCCGGATTTGATTAATGTCAATCAGTGTCACTGCTTTATATGACATTTTTAAATTTACTCTGTGTTTCGGAATAAAAGCACCCCTCACTTTTAGAACATTAATTTTCTCGTCGGTAATTTTATTTCTACGTTAAGAATTATTTTTTACTTTTTATCTATACATACTTCTATCGAAAGAGTTATTGTAACACCATGCAGCTTCAAACATCTAGGACCAGGTGAAGTGTTCGTTGCACCATTGGAAAGTGTTCCACAATAAGGAGAAAGATAACTTTAATAAATAGAAAGTTCTAGGTTTACGTAATGATTATAGCTTTTCGTTTTATCTACGAAAAGTATTCGCAGAAAAGAAAAAGATCTTTCAAAGTTTCAATCTTGATTTGGTTATTATTTTAACAAAGAATACACGTAGAAGTCTTTCGAAGTCCTCTTTCCGAAGAATTCGCACTGAAATATCTTTGGGGTGGTAAAAAAAGAGGGATGTGAAAACCGGAGCTCTTAATATTAATATTTGAAGGTAGAATATCGTTTAATATTTTTTATGAATTTTCTGTCAATAAAAAATTATTAAAAACATTCTTAAATTTTTTAGTTTAACAATTATAAGATAAAGATTTTTATTTTTTTTAAAGTCGCATTGTTTTTTGTTTTCAACTGTTGAAGCACTGAGTAAACTAATAAAAAAAGGCCAATATAATAAATAACTTAAGATATGCTGATGATACCGTCCTTACAGCAGATACTGCTGCACATAATTCTGGACCTACTAAAAGTTCTTTTGAATGATCTGAATGATCGCTCTTACAACTATTTTAGTTGTTAAAACACCTTTTTATATTACCGGAAAAAAAATTGTAATATATCCAGTATTTCTTTTAATAGTTGAGTGATGCAGTTATTAGGTAATAATTCTCTCATTACTACTTGTTATTTTTATCTTACTACATGTGTTTTTCAAGATTTTACGAAGTGTTATGTTGTAAATCTTTTAGTTTTGTTTACATTTGCCGGTGTGACTAAAATCGTAATGAAAAAATAGAATATTTTTTTTATAGACGAATTTTCCTAAACTGGGTTATGATGGTAGTCCCAGAAGTACAAGTCATGACGTATAGATGGACCAACAATCATTGTTGGTTTTGTCTTCGTCCACGCCATCTCTATCGAATAAATAAGTGTCTGTATTTGGACAATAATTAAGAGATGTCCTCGCGTTTTCAGGAAATGTAAAAAAATAAAAGAGGGTCATCCGAAAACAGCTCGTTCATTTGTTTGTTGTATATGTTCATGCTACTTCCTCTATTTACTTCGTTTCACTAAAATAATGATACGTAGTTTCGGTAATAACCTAGTTCCTGTCGAGCATTTCCATTTTGAGAAAAATTAACATACACCGGAGACATGGGCGACGTTGGTACTTTGTTTAGAGAGGGGCAAAAATATTCTATTATAGATTCCAAACAAAAATTGATTAACTTTGAAAATATTGATAATTTTATTTACTCCCATATTGAATGAAAATTGACGAAAAAACAAGTTTTCTGATTTTTTTTATTACTACCAAACTTATCAATAACGCTGTCTATAATCTTTAACCTTTTTTGTGGGTATGCACTTATGAGACAGTCCAGACAATCTATTTTTCGGTCATTGTTGACCGTACCCATGTTTTTATTCTTTGAAGAGTACTAACAGATTCTTCGAAGATAGATATTTGACAGCGTTTAGGTTACCATCGATAAAGAAGGAATCTATATTATAGTCTTCTTAAATTCCTGTCCACACATTAAGTTTTTGTGGGTATTTCCGAAACCAATACCTTACAATGGATGGATTGTGTTTCCTATGTCAAGAAAACTATGATTCGTCTGTAAATAATATATTTTGTAAACATAACATCATTTTCATTTTGCTTTTCCTTCATGGTTTCACAAAATTCCATAATTTACAGATCTGGCTATTGTTGGGCCTAACAAGGTGGTTTATTTGAACCTTTATTATATTATATTTGTAATGTTCTTTTTTTAGAGTTTAAATTTTTTAGTTAATGTTTCAGAATATAATGTAATATTTTTTAATTCGAAGAATATTTATTTTATTTTTAAAGCCGTTACGGTAAAAATGATCACATTTTTAAAAACGAAATAATTTGATCTCTTGCATACGTGGTAGTCTCTTTCCTGAGTCAGACGTACACACCGTCGCTCACATTTTCATACCGATTAATACCGTCGCAAACACATGTCGACGAAGTGGGGACCATTCAAATAAAAATCATGTAGTTAATTGCTTGATTATTTCACGCGAATATTTATTATATTTTGTGCTGGTCGACTGTATACCGTACACCTCAACATTTTGCATTGAAATTTCTATGTTCCACAAATATTTTTCATTATCTGTATATCCATAGCATTTTACAATCGTTGCATTTCTTGGTAAAATGTATCGAAAACATTTTCTGGCTTATTTCGATTTGTTTGAAATACACGTATTAACTGCTCAATACGATTTTTTGAGACAAGAAGGTCTACTGATGTGTTTTGAAGGATATTTGTCATTGGTTCCAGCTTACAAATTTTTAACGGGTCCTCCGATTACAAAGAAGAAATCAGAAGAGCAATAAGTTCGTCAAAAGATAGGAAAGCAGTAGGCCCAGATCAAATACCAGTCGAAATGCTTAAATTACTTGACGATAAGGGTATTTTAATATTACAGCAAATATTTAATAGGATTTATGACACAGGAGAATTCCCAGACTTCAGACTTCATCCCACTTCCTTAAAAGAATAAAGCTACAAAATGTGAAGATCATAGACTCATTGCTCTAATAAGTCACGCACTGAAAATATTTCTTAAAATAATACACTTTAGAATTTCCGATAAATGTGAGAGAGAGGTTGGGTCTTCACAGTTATTACTTCTAGATTATGAAAAAGCCTTCGATGGAGTACAACATCATAAGCTCATTCAAATTTTGAAAGGACTTGACATTGATCAAAAAGATATTCGGTGTATAGAAAGTCTTTACTGGAATCAAACAGCTAGAATTAAAATTGGCAACGAAGTTTTGGGAGCACAAAAAATCTATAGTGGTGTTGGGCAAGGTTGTGTTCTCTCCCCACTCCTATTCAATTTGTATTCTTAACACATCTTTAGAGAGGCTCTCGAAGAAAGAGATTTAGGCATCAAGGTGAATGGTGTGTGGATAAATAATATCCGCTATGCAGATGATACATTCTTAATAGCAGACAATATAGGTGATTTGCAAGATCTGTTTAGCGTTGTCCAAGAACACAGCCAGAATATGGGTCCTAAAATTAATACTAAGAAAACAAAGTTTCTAGTTATTTCCCGCAAGCTTGAAGAATTCCAGAACGAGCAGCTAACTCATAACAACTTGCCCATAGAAAGGGAGGCAAAATTTAAGTATCTAGGAACATGGTTGTCAGAAGAATGGTCAACTGATATCGAGATCAAATGTCAAAAAGAACAAGCACGCACAGCATTCCTGAAGTTCAAGAAAATCCTTAAAAGTACAGATTTTGATCTGGACCTTAGAATTAGATTCATGAAATTCTATATATGGGCAGTACTTCTATATGGTATGGAGGGGTGGACGTTGAAAGTGAGCACCATGAACAAACTAGAATCCTTCGAGATATGGATATATAAGAGAATGCTTAAAATTCCGCGGATAGCAAAAAAGACGAACGAAGAGATCCTCAGAATGGAAAAAAGAGACCGCGAATTAATGATAAAAATCAAACGTAGAAAAACAGCGTATTTGGGACATGTCATACGAAATGAAAGATACCAATTACTTCGGTTAATAATAGATGGAAAGATAAAAGGTAAGCGTGGTGTCGGCTGGAAGAAGATATCATGGCTCCGCAATATCAAACAATGGACAGGACTGAATAATGCATACCATAAGAGACAGAGATATGTGGCGTAATGTGATCGCAAACATCCATTAGTGGATATGCAGTAGAAGAAGAAGAAGAAGAAGGTTCCAGCTGCGTGGCCAATACCCTTTTTATTTTTTACTTTTTAGTTTGATTAACTCTAAAAGCGTGTTTTTTAGTTTTCCTAAACTATAATTTATTTTAAGACAATTGGCACCTAGAAAAATGTTTTGAAAATTATTTAAGCTCTAGGGAGATTATTAGTGACAATTTTCGCAAAAGAGAGCCATCTATTCGGTGTTTAGGTGAACCATTTCTGGTGTGGTTTGCTGTGCAGGTTCCTGACATATTTCTAATTGTGAAGACTGAGAGACTAAGTCGGCCCCATTTATGGCATGATTCTTCATCAGGAAAATGCATCCATCCACAATGTCTTCTCTGTGAAGCAGTTTGTGGCCGAAAAACAAATCTCTTTCCTCGACCACCTCCTCATTCACCTGATTTAGCTCCTCTTGTTCCCAAAAATAAAGTAATCTTTGAGGTGGACCCCTTTTCAGTCCTAGGAACTTAAAAAAATTTTTTAAAATTGCTTGAATTGTTTTTAAACCAAGGGGAAATTGGTTCTTTCGCTTCGATCACTCTTCATGATTGTTTCCGCACAAAATATAAATAGTTGTGTATATTTGTCAGGGCTGGAACCCGAAGGAGTCTCGTGCATAGTGGAGAAATATTATGCACATTCGTTAAATGAAATTCCAGCTGCTTAATTTCGTCTTCAAATCTCACACGTCAACGACACACTGTACTGGGGGTTCGCATATGTGTACAGCAAGACTTAAAAAAAAGAAATCTCTTAATTAAAATAAAGTTCCAACGATTATATCCAATTACCATAAATAAAAAGAGCTCAACCACTTTACGTCTTATGTTTAATAAAAAGTTACTTTATCTACATCCTCTCGTTGCGTTTATTTTTACTTTATTTCTTTTAATTTTTTGTTTATAACTCAAAATAGTCGCAAAAAAGGTAGAACTATCGTGTGGGCCATGGACGGCCCACACTGCGTTTTTTAGAAGGGGGAGGGATTATAGAAAGGAGATGATTGTAGACCCGCTTTTTGAAAAGTTGCAGATCATAGTTCTCTGGAAAAACTGATCTTGGAAGCTTGTTTTATTCCGTAGCAGCCCTGTAAAAGAAGGATTCTTGATGAAGATTGGTTCTTGTAGTGTCAATCTTCAGAGTGAATGGGTGAGACTGATCAGCGTGCCGAGTTCTTCGGCCGAATGTGGCCAGTGGTGGTATAAGAGTTTTTATTTCTCTGGAGCATCTGCCATGGAAATATCTGTAGAGTAATATCTGGTCTGCAACTCTTCTTCTATGTTCTAGTGGGTGAATGGTATCTGTGAGAGTTGGGCTGTTTATCAACCGAACGGCCCTTTTCTGAATGGAATCAGTTGATCAGGAGTAAAAAAACTCCTCTGGCTTTGCGATGTTAGCAACATGGTCATGCCAAGACATATTAGACACCGTGACTTCCTAAATCGTGATGAAGGGTCTTGATTCAAGGGTATTTCCGGACATTGTAATTGAATGATTTGAGGAACTCACTTTTTTGAAAAACGTAGCGCTTTGTGTTTACTGGGCGTTGAACTGAACAAGATTGTTGATTCCCCACTCGACGATTGCTTCAAGATCTCTATTGAGGGAGTCAACCTGTTCCTGCCCGAGTCTATTTGTATCATTCACCAAAAGTGATCGGTAGGATGTGAAAGTTAAGACGAGTGTGCTGTCGTCTGCGTAACCGTAAATGGGGTTTGTGGTGATTTTCAAGATGTCGTTGTTGTATAAAAGAAATAGGGTGGGGGACAGGATGGAAAGATGGCTTGAAACCAACGGAATGCGAAATACCAAAGCCCCTTTTAGAGGGCCTTACAAAAAACTAGGTAGCAGACTAATTAGTCTCGAGAGGAATCAGTTGAGACCGATCATCGGGCCGATAACTGGTTCACCGCAAGGCCTCACCCATGAGACTCTTTGCACAAGATGCAGGGTGGTAGAAGAAACTATACTCCATGTGTTGGTTAACAGCGAATTGCTCAGTGGAATCCGCAAGGACATCCTCGAGCTGGACACAGACAACAACACCGACATCAAGAATATGGGACCAGGTAGGATGATTTGCTTCGCGCATGAGGTCGGTCTCCTGAACCCATTCCCTTTAACAAGAAATGTCCTTCGGAGGGCCCCGGGCACAACGGCTATGAAGCTGAGCGCCCAGCTCAATCCCAGATTTTGTCTCATATATTTCAATGTTCCAATCGTTTAGCAACCTGCTTTTTCTCTATTAAATGGATTTTAAAGGAGAAAAAGTTGAAGTCAGAAATCAAACCAATATATTGGTTGCATCGAATGAGTGCGCCCTAGCAGGATAATGTAAAATTGATAAAAAAAAGAAGGTCGAAAAGGATTAAACGTATTTCCGTTTCGAACGTAAAACGATTAACCGAAATGCGGAAAATTGTCGGAAAATTAGAAAATAAGTAGGGGTAAAAGGTCACCGGAAAGTGCTTCAAAGCACGCTAATACGGCAATAATCCTACATGGGCGGTTCACGTAACACTTTAGAAAATTTATTTTACAAATTAAAAGGATATTCCACAATTTAAAGATTTAATACTTTCGATTTAATAAATATTATCGATCTTGACCTACTTTAGTAGAACCGCCCTAAATGACAAACAAATTATTTCATACTATTAATTTAAGGATTTGGGTATCTCAATCTTGTCTAAATTAAGTAGAGCCACTTTAAAGGACAAGAAAAATGTTTAATAATGTCATTTTACCGATTTAGGGATCTTTTAGTAGAGCCACTTGAAAAACAATAAAATTATTAATATAGACCACTTCCTTCCACTTGCTACAGTTCTTACACACATCTTTTGCTTCCTCTACTTTCATTAGTTCTTTCATACATGCTCGTCGGTTGTTGGTACTCTTGACCTGGCCCTTCTTCAAAGCAATGTTGAACTGATCGAGATCGATGTTCGCCGAGGTCGACCTCTACCGACTTCCGTCCATTCACACTCGCCTTATAAATTTGTTTCGTCAATCTTCCTTCATCCATCCTTTCTACGTGTCCAAACCATCTACGCATTCCTTTATCTATCTTTGTAACCACATCTTCTTTTACACCACATCGTTCTCTTATCTCACTATTTTGTACTTTATCCAGCCGTGTCACTCCGGCTATACTTCTCAGACTGCTCATCTCCAAAGCATTAAGCCTATTCTTATGCTTCTTCTGCCAAACCCAACATTCACTACCATACATAAGTGTAGGAACCAACACTCCTCTATGCACAGCCAGACGTGCCTTTTTTGACACTTTCTGGGTGTTTATAAAGCTATGCAGTGCTCCATTCATTTGTTTTCCTGCCAACACCCTTCGCTTAATGTCACTGACATACTTTCCATCTCTCGTAAACTATGAACCCAAGTACACAAACTCATGTACTTGTTCCACTCTTTCTCCCTTAATCAGAACTTCACAGTTTGTCATGCTTTCTTCTCTTTCAAAAACTATTAATTTTGTTTTGCTTACATTTATTTTCATCCCTTTGATTTTTAGGGCATCATAACATTAACCATCATAACATTAACCATCGCTTGCAACTCCTCTTCAGATGACGCTAATATGACTTGATCATCGGCGTAAAGAAGGCATTTGACGATCAAATAATTCATTTTCAATCTATACGCACTCTCTTTCAAATATTTTAAACAATCGTCTATGTATAAGTTAAACAGCCATGGCGAAGCCACACATCCCTGTCTCACACCTTTTTCATTGTTAAACTAGCCCGTGTAAGCTCCGTTTATCCTGACGCAAGCAAAAATTATTTAATATTATCAATTTATGAATTTACGAATTTACACATCTCAATCCTAATTAAATTTAGTGAAGCCAATAATGTTTAATATTATCAATTTAAGAATTTAGAGATCTCAATCCGAATAAAATTTAGTAGAGCCAATTTAAAAGGACAAGAAAAATGGTTAATATTCTTAATTTAAGAATGCAGAAGTAACGATTTTTAATAAATCTAGTAGGTCTACTTCTACTAAAACTATACAAAGCTCACATAACAAGCTTGGCGTGCTACGTCTACAAGAAAAATTAAGATTTTTCTTTCATTACCAACTCTATAAGAACTGTTATAATAGACTAATATCTACACACCTGATAAAAATTTAAAAAAATTAATAAAACTAATGTCGCCTTAATACACCTATGGCATGAATAAAATTCATGGAAATCGTGGAATTGGGGCAATAAAGCAGGAATTTCCGGGACCGATAGAGATCTCTGGATACGATGCCAATTATTAATGACGATAAAATCGATGCATCCCAGCCTCTACTTACTTTAAATGTGCCATTAGCCTATGATTCTAAATACCTTCTGGCTGCACCAAGTCTACTATAATTTGACTGAGCAAAAACACAAATCATATCACGCATTTTACTGTTGGAAAATTCATTGTCGTGGCATTTTCTTATTTTACTACAAATAATACACTCTTACTTAGTGACAGTAAAATTTTCAAATATTTCTTTACACGAAAAACTGATAAGTTCTGACACAAGCCCACTTGAAAAAAAGTCAATGTAATAACGGTGGCTTAGGAGTCTTTACGATAAATGTTTAAAATACAAATAACTCAAAAACTGATAGAGTTACACGAAAAAAACAATAGTACATTTTTTATTTAAAATTGAACTGCCTTTTAGATTTTCTAGTCATTTAGCCATAACTCATTAGGCAAAAAAGATATGTTATAATTTACCTAAGTAGCAGGGTGTAACTAACGCCCTGTATGAATAGTGCTAAATTCAGCATAAAATTCGTAATTTTCATGCAAAAAAAACATAAAGTTGCCAATTTTCAAGACGATGCTGCTTAAAATCACAAAATTATCAAGAAATTTCAAATTAAAATTCCAACTTTAAATACCCTGTATCTCGTAAACCTGCAACATTTGTATAAGACATGTTAAGCTCAATCGCCATATTTTGGTGTGCAGTATTTTTAATGTTTTAAATATTTTTTTTATTTCTTTTGCATTTGTATCATATATTACATTTCAAACTAAGATACAAAAATTTTGAGTTGTAATACTGTGAGATTATATTTCTGTCTTCTATAAGTTTATAATTATGTTATGTACCTCAATGAAACAATACTTGTATGGCTTGTACTTGTAAAATATAATAATGAAAGTACTTTTTAAAATTATTTTTTAATCTTCTCTCAAGTACCATTTCCTTTTAGAACGTTGGTGACCATCATGGCTATTCTTATCTTGTCAAATGCCAGTCTAAACAACGTGCTGGAACCCACGTCAAACCAGTCTCGGAGATTCTTCATCCAGGATGTATTTCTTCTACCTGAAGCTCGTCTACCCGCTATCTTGACTTGCATTATGTTCTGGAGCAAATGATATTTTTTATCTCTCATCAATAATCTCGGTGTTCTTCTGTACTCTCGGGAGTATCTCGGAATTGCGAACTTTTTCTATCCACGCTACTTTTAGTATTAGCCTGTAGTATTTTTTAATGGTGGATAATAATACCTAACTTAACCCGTATCTGTACTCACGTATGAACGTAATACAAATTTGGGGCGTTATTTTGTATTTGCACAAGGGCGCCAAAAGTGCTAGGCGCGGTCCTGCATGTTAGGCTATGGTTTCCTCTATTTATCAGGAAAATTTTCGATTTTATGAATAATCCAAATCACACAACAAATCTCCTCTTCGCAGATCCTTCCATAACCCCTGTAAAGCCAGCGTTAACAAGCTTATACTCACTTTATAACAATCTATGTCTAATATATTTATATCAGTTAATTTTACTACAATGATCTTGTCTGGAATGCCTTTTATATTGAAATTATAATTGAGAATTATACATAAAAATTTTATGTTCAATAACCTCTGACTCCACACCATTTAATTATTTTAAAGTCGTGGTTAGGATGGAGATGTTCGAAACTGCAGAATCTTTCAAGAAGAGAATTTCTGTAAACGATAGCAGTGATACACAGCCGCACTCGCAATTAGTTGAAAAGACAACGTTATAAAATTATAGAGAGGCAATCGAATACTCTGTGATTGGAAATGTGTGCCGGAAGATCTGCGCAACCAATGATATATCTGCAAAGTCGAAAGGTCATCAACGACGTTCGAAGAAGTATACAGAAGAAGACTATGTACCGGGTATGGCAATCTACTCGCTAAACTCGTTTAGCGAGTAGATTGCCCGACCAATGCACAATGCTTTTTTGCTGCTCCTATCATTGGTTCAGTTCTTATTTATTTCATACACTGCGAAACGTATTATACAGCAATAAGACAATTCGTCTTTGAAAACAATATGTTCCATGAAACTATCTTGTTTCTCTACGTTCGTATTTATCAAATCATTTGTAAGTTATCTTTAATATTATGCAAGTTTTATATTCGGCGAGGGGGATGAACCATAGAAGGAAAAAGCATTACTAACCTTAGATATGCAGATGACACCTTAATACTATCTCGTTCGGAAATCATGAGAAAGTTGGACAGGATCAGCAGAGAACATGGTCTTACGTTGAACAAAAAGAAGACGAAAATTATGATAATAGACCGCAACCCTGCCAATGTTAGACAGATCGATGGTTTTGAGAAATTTAACTATTTAGGATCACTTATCACAAACAAAAGGCGGCTGTGATAGAGAAATTAAACGCAGACTGGCCTTAGCACGTAACTCAACAATAAAACTAACTCGAATATGGAAAGACTCTGCAATATCTCAACGCAACAAACTGAAATTTTTAAACTCCTAATCTCTCCTATTGCCACATATGCCTCTGAGACCTGGACTTTAAAAATGGCCAATCGAAGAATAATAGATGCTTTCGAAATGTGGGCCTACAGAAGAATGCTGCGAATATCGTACACGGAACACCATGGAGAACTACGATCCGAGCAATTGAGACATGATGTCACCATACTCTCTCGAGAGTAAAAGGACAAGAGAGAGAGAGATATCATCGGCACATACTAATTTTCTTTTTAATATTAATAATGTATTCAATACGCCCTATTTTTTAAAGTAATTTGATTCATTTTAACGCAAATGTTAGTGTTAAATCATTTAAGACAGAGTCGTGTTTATTACCAAGCAGATATTTGTGAGATTTAAACATAGTGTTATATAGTACTCTTAGCATATAGTAAGTATAGTACTGATTTTTTTTAAAAAATCACGATTTATTTGATTTTATTGATTTTTTAAATTTGAATATAAAATTTGAACATTTTCCACTATTTACCAAAAAGTTTCAAATATTGCGATTAAACATGCAGCGCAAGATTATTTAACATTTTAAAACCTATATCAGTTGCTCTTGATACTGTGCAGAGGAAAAATGCTACTATCGCAGATGCTGTAGAGCAGTGGAAACATTTACAATATATCTTTGATGAATCTGTGGAATTACCATTACAAAAAACACAACAATTTAATAATCGATATAAGCAAGCACTAACGCCATATCATTTTATAGCGTATATGTTGAATCCACAAAAAACAAAATACCAGTTAACACCAGAAGAAAAGAAACAATTAACGAATTATATGAAAACACTGGACTGTTACCTTTAGTAATAAAGTTAAATCCCCGCAGTGCTCCATTTAAGCAAGTTATGTTTTTGGACGAAGTAATAAAAAATGTAAACGGACTACAATGCGGTGGTTATCACAAAATGATGAGTCGGAAATCTTGAAACAGTTGCCAATAATAAAACAGTTCCTGTGTGCAACTGCTTCTTCAGCTTTGGTAGAACGCGTATTTAGCTCTTTTGGTCTTGTACACTCGGATATTAGAAACAGATTAGGCATAGAAAAAGGAGGAAAACTCGTTTTTTTGTTTAAATTGTATAACGAAAATGAATAGACTGAAAATATACAGTAATAAAATTTAGGTGATACGTTTAATTTGAGAATTTGGAATTATGTACTTCTTTTTTGTTGTTTTTGCTAAAAGCAGATACTTCTTTTGATTTTTGAGAAAACTTTTATATTATGTTATCTGGTTCTGAATAAAAAAGAAAAAATTGATTTAAATCAGCCCAACCCTGCTGGTCATAGCAATCAAAATTCTGTAAAACCATACTAAATATCGATCAAGAACACCACAACAAGATCATAAATATCAAACGTGGTAATAGATCACTTCTATAGTAGAGAACAGCAACGAATTTAATGTTAAGTTAAATTTTAATAATTGTACTTTCACTGACTGTACTTTTAATAAATAAATAAATGTTTCGTTGTGTTGAGTTATAAATTTTTTTGTCAAAAAATTTTCCGCCAAATATCCCTCGGACATTGACAAATGCCTCATAATTTTATGAAAAATTTCTTCAGCTAGTTAATTGGACGAGGAACGAGCTTTCGATTGTCATAAAATTATCTCGTCTATTATCAACTGATAAGCACCTCGGATAGTTACTTGATTTATTCTTCCTGAAAACAATTTGTCTGTCACATAGAAGATTGTTTGATTTCAAATGTTAGTTATTCTTGCACATATTATTTTTTCAAATATGATATTTAAAATGATAATTTTCGAACGGCATTAATTTGGTACGTTTACATCCAAACAAATAAAACTATACCTATAATATTCAAACTTTTAAATCCATATAGATATTTATATAAACAACTTTTTTTAGGTATCAAAATATAGATAAATAAAATACTAATAAGTTAAACGAAAATTGTATAAACTTTATAGAACAAAATATAAAAAATATATTTTTATAATTATGTAAATTGTTACTGTATAATCAAAAGAAAATAATAAAGACGTTTATTATTATTATATAAATATTCAACCACTTATCTGCTGTTAAACTACCTGTCAATATCTTTGTAACAAGTCCAAGAGGTATTCTACCTGCGAAGGGTTAAATATGGATTATTTTTTAACCGTCTGATTCCAAATATAATGAAATAAAATTTTAAATGTAGCAATAGACTGCTTAGTACATAATATAATGAAGTATTGTTTAATCAAAGTAGTCGCAAAAGTAATCTCTATCATGCTAAAGCTCATACAATACAAATGTGCGTCATCAATGCTCTGTTCGTTTCAAAACTTAATACCAACAATAATAAAAATCACCGTTCGTTTTATATAATCTCGAACACATCGGGTTTGTCTGTTCGTAATATTTTATTGCATTAATAAAGTCAATGTCTTGTTAAATATTACAATTTCTAAATTATTTTAGACGGTATATAAAATTGCAGATATTTTACATAAATATTTCATTAAATATTACTAACAGTTCAAGTTTTATTATGTATTAATAAAAACGGTTTTTCTGATTGAAGATCTATTAGTGCCAGCTGGCAGTTGACAGTTAATTTATAAGTTGGCAATTTAATATACATTTTTAAGACGTTGTCAAATTGTTTAAGTTTATAATTTAATTTCGACTCTGTTAAATTTTTCTTTTATTATTACTAAAAAACTGTGTTCAAATATGCCAAAAAACTAAATGGTCGCTGCAGAGAACTCGTTGCATCATTAATTGACTATTTTGAGCGAGAACGTGAAAATAATGGACCATTACTACCTCTAACGGCTGTACGAGAGGAAAGTTCAAATATGAAACATTTTCAATAACGTCCACTCCAATCTTTTTTCTTTTAGCAAGTAGCTGAAGCTCTTCAATTGAGTATGAGGACCGTTAGGAGAATTTCACAAACTGTGAAGAACAATGAACCGTTAAAGTCGCCTCCAGAGAAGCGTTCTTGTGTAAAGAAAGTTACGAATACCACAAAATTATGTTGATTCGAATTAAATAAAGCATTAATAAACTAACTTGAAAAGTTTTTATTGAAAACCTTTTGTTTAGGTATAATTCTCAAAGTTTTATTGCATGTCCTAGACTAATTAATGATAAAGTATGTTTATTAAATGATCAACAACATAACCTTATTATTTCCTTAATGTCCGTACTACTGTCAAAGTCTGGCAACGTTGTTCCAATGTGACCTCATACTCGCTCTATGACGTGCACGCACATTTGTATTGTATGAGCTATAGTCACGTTTGCTGACAATACTGTGCAAGAAAACACCATAGAATAATCAAATGCAAATCTCCAAGACATAAACACATTAGCTAGTCAATGGAGCAACAAGATATGTTGTTAACTTGACGAACAGAAAGTAAAATTGAGCAATAATACAATTTAAGTAACAGCCAAATTCTTGAGTCTAATTTTGGACGCCAAGGAGGCCTTGGAAGGAACATAATGAAACGAGTATTAGCTTTTGGAAAGAAAATCTTATCTTTTCTTCAAAACTAAAGTACTGCTGTACCAAGTCCTTAAACCAATTACAATTGCATTCAAGTATTCCATAACCACAGAGTATGTACTGATAGAAGATCTTCTACGGAAATTTCAAGAGAGGGCAGTCAAAAAAAAAACAATTAATTATATTTCGACCTGTGATAAAGACAGACTATACAATCATTCGGACGTTAAAATGCTTTAACTTATAGACAATTAACGTCCAGTGAGACAGCTTAAAAATAACAAAACTTTTAAACTCGTAAAATAGTGATGAGTTAAAAGCAGAGTATTATTGTGCAGTGCAGGACCTGTCGGAAACTAGGACCAATGAATTTGACTCTGTAATGAGTGGGAGGGTTGTACAGTGCACTTTAACATCTTGAACCATTTTACATCCTCCCTGGAGGAAGATAATATTGCCTATAGAGGAAATCCTTCGCGTAATGGACCAATGAAAACCAGGAAAACAATATAAAAACATTGTCAAGCTTGGAAGCCAGGCTGCCACAACAATATTTTCGTCAAACTGCAAATAAAGAATGATTTTTCTATTTTCATTTTAATTAGATATTAGAAAAGATCTCAACATTCCTACTGTTGAAGAAGGAATTGCCAAGGCAGCTAGATGTCATGAACTGCGCCTGACAAATCACCGAAACATCGAATCTGTACGATTTCTAAACGTCAGAGGACAGCTGAGACGACTTAAGAGGACTAAGCCTAATGACAAGCCTCTTTACTATTAAGGGGAACTATGTTAGGTGTCTGCATGTTGTCGTGAGATGACGAGCATACTGAATATCTCAAACTCTCAAAGGAAAGTCATAAAACGGTCAAGAATGACTGGTTTGATTTTAGTATGTGTACCCAGACAACTTAAAAAACACTATTTAGATGGTTGTTGAGCCGATAGAACACCTGTTCCCATACGACATATATCTTTGATTCCATCTTATGTGTAATAACTTAATGTGACTGGAAAAAATTAAAATTCATTATTCATAAATTCGTTGACAGAGATTGTAAATTATGATTTTTTTATAAATATTGCCAATTATTCCCACACCTGTGTTGTACAGTAACTATACTTAAAACTGTGTAAAAATTTACTTATCGCTAGTCAATAGAAGTATCGAATTTGTCTTCGACTATAAATTATGCCATGGTTTTAAATAAATTCGTGAGATCAGAATGATTATTCATATGTGAATAACTGTAATTACAAAGTTAAAATATACGAGGGAGGAACTATGAAACTTTTCATTAATTGAAACCTTTTTCATGGGTGAAAGTTCCACGATGCCCAAGTTTGCAGGAGTTACGAGGGCGTCTAAGCAGATGTAGTTTTATTAAAGAGTAAAGAATTAGGAGATCCTCCATAAGAGATCCTATTTAAAACCGGAGCTGCACGATAGAATAATAAAGAAAAATACTTTGTCGTGCTTTGATAGACAATTCCAAATGTATTCCAGAAGCTTTGGAGATTTTAAACAATATAAACATTTTGTGTTTGGTGATGAAGCAATGCACCAATTCACAATTTTACAAAGAACTGCATCACCTCCTTCCCAACGAAGCAATATCACACAATGTTTGAATAAATGCTAAGTTTTTATAATAGTAAAAGAGTAGAAGATTAGTAGAGCTCCTTCATTAGTGATCCTGTCGAGAAAATTCTTAATGGATTTCATAAGCCCTGGAGTTTTTTAAAAATAAAGGAATTTTGTACTTGGTGATGAAGTAGTGCGTATATATATATATATATATATATATATATATATATATATATATATATATATATATATATATATATATATGTTCAGAAATGCTTCCGCGGTCAGAAAAATGAATACTAGGTTTTCTGGATAAACCGCGTTCAGAAAATTTGTTTTCTCGACGTGTTGGCTCCCGCTTTGGAGCCATTATCAAGAGTTAGGTTAGGGTTATGAAGGGTAAGTTGTCCCTGAGGAGTAGGCAGATTGAGACCTCAGAGACAACTGACCGGTGCAGTACGACCAGTGGAGTAGGCAGATTGAGACCACGAAAACGTACTAAACCTTACCCTTCATAACCCTAACCTAACTCTTGATAATGGCTCCAAAGCGGGAGCCGAAACGTCGAGAAAACAAATTTTCTGAACGCGGTTTATCCAGAAAACCTAGTATTCATATATATATATATATATATATATATATATATATATATATATATATATGTATTGTTTTAGTAGAGCTTCTTCATTAGTGATCCTGTCAAGAAATGGGGCAGCACGATAGAAAAATAATTTTTTTTTAAACAGTATAAACAATATTTGTGTCTGGTGATGAAGTAGTGCATTAATTGAATCTATCAAAGAACTGCATTACCTTCTTTTCAATAAAGCAAGTTCACAGGGTTTGAAAGAAACGTTAAGTTTGTAGAACAGTAAATATAATCGCTAACTAAGTAGCAAATAATGATGTCAATGCTTTGATAGTTGATTTTAACGAACGCTGAGTTGCACTAGGTTAGGTTAGGCTGGGAATCATGTGAGTGGGTCGTGGTCGCCCCTCCACCGCGACCCTTAGTAGGTTTATTGTGGCTCACCCCTAGAGGTTACAGTTCACCGCACAATCCAGCTCTTCTCACGAAGTTCATGGTTGTATAGGGTGAGATTTTTTTGAAATCGGTAGGCTCTAGGTTGGTGTAACCAAATATGTTGAACCTTATTCTTCCCAGGCCGGGGCATGAACATAGTATATGTTCAGCAGTTTCGTCTTCTACGCAGCAGAAACGACAGTCCGTTTGTTGGTTCAGATCTATCTTTCTGAGGTGGTATCTCAGACGACAGTGTCCCGTAAGCAGTCCCGTTAGAATTCGCAGGTCATTCCTGCTTCATTCTAGGATCTGCTTAGTTGTGTTTCTCGAGGGTTTAGGTAAAAACGCCTTTAAGTGAGTCAACCCTGGTATTTCAGACCTGTTATTTCCTCTCCGCCCAGTCCAAGATAATTGTTTTGGCGGCAATTGTGGTGACTCCAAAAACCGATTCTGGTCCAGTAAACGCAGATTCGCCCCCCTGTTTTGCAAGGGTGTCGGCTTTTTAATTTCCCTCCATCCCCTGGTGCTCAGGTACCCACCTGAGTTGCACTAACCGTAGTACCAAAAAAATATTTTATAATCGTGTGCTTGCATTTAAACGGTTTTTCTAGCTTCCGAGTGAAAGGTCTGATAACCCTCGTATTATTCGTCAAATACTTATAGCTTTTGTTACAACTGTGTATGCAATTATGTCTTATTTAAATTTTAAGTTGTCTAAATAGAGTCTGCGTTTAAAGAAAGAAGTGTCCTTAATTAAAATAATTTACCATATAGTGATGAGACTGCAATTGTGGACAGACTAATTGTTAGTAAACATCATTGAACAGTTGGCCACCGTACGAGTTAGCAGAATGTATTGCCCCACTGTTTTACGATCAATCCGAAGTACTTACCACCATTAGTGTGCAGAAATTTGTGTTTAAAATTAGTTTATCTAACTATCATTTCGAAGTTGACGCAATTCCTCTTTTAACGATTCCATAAATGAGATCTAAACTTCAATTTTCTAGGCACCTAAGTATAACTAGAAGCAACTGCCAACCTAGATTGCGTTTAAGATTATCTACATTGATCTTCCATTAACCACAATTGTCGCCAACAAGAAGGAATGTAGTTATCTTCGTAGATTAAAAGAACATGCTAAAGGGAAGGGCATTCGCCATAAGTATTAATCCCAAAGTCTTGTTTAATGAATTTTCTATTGCTGTGTTTCAAAAACAATTCTTCACAATTTCTTCTTATACAGTTGAAAGACGGTAAAATGAAGTAGAAAATCAGCCAATGCACCTTTGCTTACTAGTGAGAACAGAGTTGCCAGGCTACGTTTTGCTCTTCTCTTCTTCCTATGCCGTCCCCATTAACGGAGTTTGTCGACCACTGAGGTTTATGAATTGTTCACTAAAAACGTTAATATTTCTTTTATTTGGGTTAAAGCCCATATTGGAATTAAATATAACGAGCATGTTGATGAGTTAGCGAAAATTGCCATATCCTCTGGTATTAACAGTGATTATCAATGTACATCTCCGATGCCAACGCCTTTTATAAACAAAAAAGCAATAAATAAATGGAAATCCGTTTGGACGCACTTTTGCTCAAAATATTCTAGCCACTTCTGTAGAATCCAACCTACTGTTCCAAACGCACCATGGTTTAAGAATTACAAAATACCTAGACGTTACATAACCAGTCTAATAAGGATTAGGCTTGGGCATGCAAGTTATCCTAAACATTTGTGTAGGCTGAATCTCAGAAATAATGACCTTTGTGAAGACTGCAATCAAATTGGAGATTTAAACCACATCTTATTCGCTTGTCATAAATATAAAAAACATGATGATGCGTTATTTAGAAATCTGTGTATTAATAGTGTTTCCTAGCCACTTGGTATAAAAACGGTATTGTCAAATTTTAATCATGATATTGTGATGGTATTAGTAAACTTTTTAAAAGATACCGGAATTCGTCCATAAGTGGAATCTAAATAAGCTTGTTACCTCTGTGTATCAAACGCTCTCTTTTCGAGGTTATAGCTCCGCGTTGGGAATCTATAGAATTTTATATTACTTAAATCTTCATTAACACAACAACAATTTCCAGATCGCTTAGTTTTGCCCATATCTCCTTTGTAATTGTAACTTTTATAAAATTGTTAATATACCCGCTTTTATTTAACACTACTCACTACTCAATAAGAAAAATTAGAGTTTAAAAGTTCCAGTAGTGCTCACTACGAACGCTCGCATCGATATTATTTCTAACTCCACCCACTTGCACATAGCCTATACGACTCTAATTTGAATTGTCTCCACTTCGTCGATATTTGTTTGCGACGTTAGCAATCAGTATGAAACTGTTAGCGACGGTGTGTACGTCTGACTAATCAGCAAAGAAACTACGACGTATGCAACAGATCAAATAATTTCTCTTTTTAAAATAAATATTCTACGTATTAAAGGACATAGCATGTGACATTCAGTGAAACAAATACATTGAAACCAACGAGGTCTTCGAACTGCATTTTCCATTTAAATAACTTGAAAAACTTTTACCACATTGCCTTCTAGCAAACATTACACACTTTTTTTATTCTTTAGAAAATCATTCGGAATCTGTTATCGCGGTTGGTTTGCATCATCGATTTTTATTTGTTGGTGAGCGATTTAAGCTCTGGCAAACATCCAACGTTTTGCAATATTAAAAAAAAGCTTCCTTCGACTTACTTCGAAAAACTATTAGGAAAATGTTCAGGAATCGTTCACATTCAACGTAAACCGAGTTTACCCATCAGGAATATACAATTTTTACATTTTTATTTACTTATATTTTGTCACGTGCCTATTTTTTCCCTTTTACAGTTCCATTATAATTGTGTCTCTGATAGTTTTGTATTCCTCAGGTACCGTATTTTGTTGTAATTTAAATATATCATTCGTTGTAAATAGTGTTGCATACCTTGTAGTGATAGGATTCGATTGTTAATGGCTGTGGCATTTTTTGTTAATCGATAGAGATTGAGTGGGGGTTTTCGTTATTAGATTTTGCTTTGGTGTTTGGCCTTGATTGTTGTGTGTTGTCGGTTATATTATTGTTTGGTTTGCATTTCTGTGTGGATGGGGCTGGCTATCAACACGGACGAGCGCGATTCTGAGTGTGGAACATAGATTTGTGAATATTGTGGGTTGACGTCGGTTCCGTGTCATTTTTCTTGATATCCGGCCTGGGAAGTAGTCAGTCGTTTGGTGGCAGTCTTGGGAGTGGTGTGGTGAGAGTTTTTGGGACGTTGTGATATTGGCAAGTGTGCAGAACCTCTACGGTTTTTCTTTCATATCTGGCTGTATTTGGGCCATCTTAATTGGATTTTGAAGAAAAGCCATTTAATTTTTAACTTGACCATTCTATCTTACCTTTGTTGTTGATATTTTGGATTTTGGTATCGAGTTAAAATAACCGCATGCGGGATTTGATTGAGGGAAGCCATTGTTAATTAGCAGGTGCCGTTCCATAATCAAACCGGCCACAGGAGTAGTGAATTCGTATACCCAAAGGTTACAAGTGATTTATTTTAGAATATTTAACGACGTGACTTATTTTTGACACCACGATTAAGTTTTGTTTTAATTTATTAATATGGTACATTGTTGAAAACGATTTATTGCATTGGATAATATGACAAGGCTGAACTTTGATTAAAGTAATCTTCTCAATAGTTCTTTGTGTCCAAGTAAGAATGTTTTCTTCATACTTATTTGTAAATATCCTACAATATTGATATTTTGAAGGACAGCCATTGTAAAAAGAAATATTTTTAAATAAGCTCGATTGTTTTAACAGTGTAAATCTTTATGTAAATGGTAAAAACATGAGTAAATTAGCAGCCTTATGTGAACGTTTGATTAAGTTTTATTAAAAAGCTGACTTGTATACGTTTTTTTTGGTAACTTGGTAAAGTTTGTTACTCTTACTTTTGTTTTGGTTATTTTATGGAATCGTAAACTTTGGATTTTTGATTTATTGTTAGCTGTTGATTTTTACTATATTTGTTATAAGTTTACTATTGAATTGTGTACTTTGATTTATTGTTGGCTGTTAATTTTGATTATATTTGTTATAATTTTATTATTGAACTGTGTACATTGATTTATTGTAGGAGTAAAGTATCCAATATATTTTTGCTATAATTTTATTTATTTGGTTCACCATAATCTTAGTTGTTTATCGTGTGGCACTGCTTCCTATAAGACCTAGGGGTTTCCGGCTTGAACCGTCTAAGTCGGTGGCGCGGCTCACTTTTATTTTTATATATTTTTTTTCTTCTACCCTCTACGGCTGAGCTCGGGCATAATTTGCCAGTAGACCGCTGGCAGAGTACTCTATAGAGAACGAAAAAGACGTGGCAATTTGTCAAAATATGGCGATAGATACTTTTTCTTGTAATAGTTTGCCATGAAAATTTGCGGTTGGTAACACTGGCAATCATTTTATGCGATTGTTTATCTGTCAAAAGCATTGCGACGATGCCAGTTGTCATAATTAAATCTTTTGTACTAGCTTTCTAACAATAATACAAGAAGTTATGTGAAGTAATGTTTATAAAAAGCGGTATTTTTATCGTAATCAATAAATTTATCGCCAAGAAAGGTTATCATTTTTTTTATTTACAGTAAATGATATTTAACTCAAGGACATAAATAAAAATATAATGGATGGACAAAAAATGCTATTCCTGTGATCCTTATTGACAGGAAAGGGACTCTGCAACTATGCAAAAAAATTAACCGCCAATAAAAAAAGATTCACTGTCAGGATGTGGTCAATGATCTAGCCATTTTTTTAGGATTAAGTCTGGAAGTTAGATACCTACAAGAAACAAAAATTTACTTAATAACATTTGAGCTTAATAGTATCTTATATATGGAGGACAGATACGTAAAAAAAGCTCAGAATTTGTTACATTTTTATCAAATAGCGTCGAAACTGAGCAATTATAATTAAAACAATAATAGCACGATTAGAAGGGATCGTAGAATCCTACAAAATGAGGGAGAGATTTCTCCCGTGTAGAAAAAGGAAAATTATAAACCCCCGATTTCTACAGGTGATTTAAAAAAATTAAATGAGATACAACACCTCCTAAAAGTCTGAGCAATCAAAATAAATACGGCAACTTTTTTAATGAAAAGATTCAAAGGCTGAACCAAATATAATTTAAAAGACATTCTTTCTTTAAGTAAAGCTAACAATAATTTAGCAAATACTTTTTTAAGAAAACTTACAATAATTGAACAAAACTCACCAATTATATTTTCACGTTAGCTACAAACACACAGTATTAAACTAAAAATATAATTATTACCAACGATCGCCGTTTTAAACAAAACCAGGATGTTTATACTAGATATTCAACAGCTCACCAGAGTTGGCCCGATGGTTTTGCCAAAGGAAAAATTCTCGTTACAAGCTGGAAAAGAGACGCTTAAGTTCGAGAATTGCTGAAATCTTGCGTCCTCCATCCGTTACCTCTGATGCGATAATGGCTCCAACATGATGATCATGGGGGTGAAACAAATTTTGGAATGAAGAATGTAAATTAAAAAAAAAATAACTTTTGTTAATTCGATAATTCGTTTTGCCACCTCTAACCTCAATGCAAGCACAAATTTATTATTAGGATGTGCCGTCAGCTACTAATTAAAATAGGTACTAATAATTTGTTATTAAAAAGAGATAAACGACTACTCAAATAAAATAAAAACAAAACAAAGTAGTTTTAAATATGCTTAGATCACCTCTTTCTGTGGATCTGATTTACTTCTGACGTATGTATATTATCAACGTAATATTTAATTTTATGACTTTAATGTACTTATTTATTCTTAAATGTTAAATACTGTATTATCTTTTGCTCCAGTACAAACAACCTGAGTTAATCGTTTTATTATTCAAAGAATCACATCATCTGCTTTCGTAAGCAATACATTTATTTCTGCCTGGTGTTAATTCTGCTATTCCTTCAAAACTGCTTGAATAACTTTATCTGCATGACCAGGATTAGTCTAACAGGCCTCAAGCTTTCCTTTTACAGTATTCCATGAGCGTTATATTTCAGCTTTCTTAAATACTTCACGCCTTCTGTGCAAAAAAAATAAGCCGTCTCGGGACGTCTGGCAGATGTAAATACATACATACATACATATAGTCCTTCTACATACATGCATACATATAATTACGCCTATTTTTTGAAGAAGTAGGCAGAGACCACTTCTTTCCACTTGCTACGGTTCTTACGTCTTTCGCTTCTTCTACTTTCATCAGCGTAGTAACTAGTCTGCTGTACCGTCTTTTTAACCTTTGTTGGAAAAGTGGTAGCGTACCAGACGACTGGCTTTACAAGAGAAAAGGTTGGCAACACGATTGTAAGAACTACCGAGGTATTAGTTTACTCAGCATAGTCAGCAAACTGTATGCAGAGATATTAATTAAAAGAGTGACGAATAAAACTAAGAAGATGATGTGGGATGTGCAAGCAGGATTTAGAAGAGCAAGGAGATGTATGGATCAGGTCTTTTCATTACGAGGTGTAGTCAAAAAATTCTTGGGCTAGAAGTCAGAAGTGACTCGGTTGGATAAAGGAAAGAATAGTGAGATAAGAGAACGCTGTGGTGTAAAAAAAGATGTGGTTACAAAGATAGATAAAGAAAAGCTTTTTTTTTTACTGAAAATAGTCGCAAAAAGGGTAGACCAATCGTGACTATTAGAAGGGAAAGGGATTATAGAAAGGAAATGATTGTGGACCCGCTTTTTGAAAAGTTGCAGGTCATAGTTTTCTGAAAAAACTGATTTTGAAAGCTTGTTCCATTCCGTAGCAGCCCTGTAAAAGAAGGATTCTTGATGGAGATTGGTCCTTGTAGTGTCAAGCTTGAGAGTAAATGTGTGAGAGTTCAGCGTGCCGAGTTCTTCGGCAGAATGTGGCCAATGGTGATACAAGAGTTTTTTTTTCTAGCTTTCCACAGAAAACCTAGCCTCTGGCTTGATGACTTTGCGATGTTGGCAACATGGTCATGCCAAGACATATTATTGGACACCGTGACTCCCAAAATCGAGATGGAGGGATGTGTATAAGAACCGTAGGAAGTGGAAGTGGTCTCTGCCTGTGGAAAAAGGCGTGACTATATGTATGTATGTACTTTCATTAGCGCTTTCATACATGCTCGTAGGTCGCTAGTACTCTTGACCTGACCTTTCTTTAAAACAATTTCGCTCTAATCGCGATACATTTTCCTAGTTCGACCTCTACCAACCTATAAAAATAAAAAAAAACGTCATATTTTGGACAACTGTCATTTTCTATCAGTAATTTTCTTCATTTTTATTGTCAAGATCTCATTTTTTAGTGACTACAGCCAAGGTACGCCAAGTTATTTTGGGTCTTGGACTGAAGAACGACGGTCGCCACGCCAACTGCCGGTTTAATCCTCACCCGCCGCATTTTAGATGTTTTACATCAAAAATTAGTAGAAACAAGCTTTTATGTGGGGGTTATTAACATTATCGGAACACCCGGTACGTAAAGGTTTGCCAAAAAAGAATATTTAAAACAACAATACCACGAAGGAATTAAAAGAAAATCATCAAACGGAATTTAAACGAAATGTTTGCATTAAAAGTTCTCGGTGTATATCATTTCGAGCTTGCAGAGTTATTTGCGATGAAAAGGCTTTTTGCGAACGAGAAATCAGCATTAATTTTAATCAGATTCAGGGAAACGCCATCTGTTGGCCGCTTCACAAATGAATACATTTCAATGGGATTGTTTCGTATTATAAAGTTAGTCGAATGGATTTATATTACGTATCTATCTCTCCTGTCTTTCTGTTAACTTTGTTATCCCGATACCGACATCAACCCCAGGCGGAGTCGCACCCCTTTGACGATGGGGAAACAATGTTTTCAGTGAATTCCGAACTTATGAATTGCTCGTATTTTTTTAAATAAAAACGAACGCAGGAAACCAGTTTAGAGTATTGAAAAAACGTAAGGTTTGTAACATCGTTGATATTAACCTAACTCAAATTAAAAGATAAAAAATCATTTTTAGTAACACTAGAAATAAATTATTGTAAGAGAATAGTCGATGAATTTCAGGCAAAAAAGATTGAAATACGAACGAAGAACGTTTACCAGGAATTTTCTACGTTTGTTTCGCCGCTCGATGGCAGCGATTAAACATTTGTACAGACGTATACCCGCTGGACTAATTTATTATCCGTAAAGACGTCCACAAACAGTAATCATCACACGTTTAACGTTCTTCTTAAAGCAAATAAAGCGTTTTTATATGAAATCCAAAATATACACGAACTACTCAAAAGTTCAAGGTTATACTGTAGTTGCTCATCCTGAGTTTGTTTGAAATTTCGCCCGAGCATTATTTGCACGCTCTTTATTTATGTTAAGTATCATCATCTTGTAGAAGGTTGCCAGTTGGTGCAGAAACATGCACTTCTGAAAATGCAAACACACACACACACACACACACACACACACACACACACACACACACCGTAGGCCGGTCGTTGGTTTTGGGTTGGGAAAATAGGTCAAGTCGAGACGTACACGAGTAGACTTGAATTTTTAAAGAGATATTTCAACGGTCTCCACCATATTCCCAAAGTCAGCACATGTGCAACAGAACAGATATTTCCATGGCAGATGCTCCAGAAAAATAAAAACTCTTGTACCACCACTGGCCACATTCGGCCGAAGAACTCGGCACGCAGATAAGTCTCACCCATTTACACTCAAGATTGACACTACAAGGACCAATCTCCATCAAGAATCCCTCTTTTACAGGGCTGCTACGGAATGGAATAAGCTTCTAAAATCAGTTTTTCCAGAGAACTATGATCTGCAACTTTTCAAAAAGCGGGTCCACAATCATCTCCTTTATATAATCTCTCCCCCTTCTAACAGTCGCAGTGCGGACCGTCCGCGGCCCACACGATAGGTCTACCCTTTTTGCGACTATTTTCAGTAAAAAAAAAAAGTTAATTATAAATTGTCATAAAAAGATTGTATAGATTTTGTGAATATCCAAGTGATTTTTCAAGAAAGAATTTATTGTTTTAAATGGATTAGAATAAATTGTTTAGTTTTTTTTGTACCGAGTGTTTAAAAATAATCGACCCCAAAATGCTTGTTAATAACACCACTCTGCACGTCGAGTTTCGGCAAAGTAATAACATTAAGAAATTTTAGCCAATGTCACCATTCGATTGTGAATTATCGCGATACGATCGGACTAAAAATGAACTTTCCAACGTTCTGGTGTGCTACATTTGCACTTCGCGCAGAAATGTCACTTATATTTATGCATTTATCATTTCGCAACTACGTACGAGCATATTTATTTAAAACTAAGTACTTCTGTTCAATGTAAAAATGGTTTTGGAGAAGCTGTTCTGTGTTTAACGTCAAAAATGTCGCGTCAACTCGGAATTTAAAATTTTAAATAGCCAAATAGTTCTCGTAGATGAAATGATGTGCCAAAATAACTATACTTCAAAGAGATATGGTTGGTTCACTTTTTTGCTTATAATTCCTTGTGTTAATAATTTAAATGTGACTTTTTCCTTATACATACAGTTAGCTCAAACCAGTCTAAGTAGTCGCGTATTTTAAAACAAAAAAATCTGACTCCGCGTTTTTCTTCTGCTTCAAGCTCCATCTGCATTCAATGAAGGTCGGCAATAATTTCGGCATACTTATTGCGATCCTTGGCTGCATGAATCAAAGCTGATGTGTTCATATCAGTCCAATCGCGTATACTTTTTAGCCACGAATGTTGTCTGCAGCCAGGTCTACGTTTTCCCTCAATTTTACCTTTGATTATCAATTTCAGGATATTATACTTGACTTGGGTAAGCGGTCTTTTTTTGCTTTATTGTAAGTTTTTTTTTTTTTTTATGAAAATAGTCGCAAAAAGGGTAGATCTAGCGTGTGGGCCGCTGACGGCACGCACTGCGACTATTAGAAGGGGAAAGGAAATGATTGTGGACACGCTTTTTAAAAAGTTGCAGGTCATAGTTGTCATAGTTTGACGGTTTCTCTCCAACAGTGGCAATGATCTGAAATTGTCTTGTTCCGTCTGACAAAACAGGCATTGAAACTTTTGAAAGCAATATGAAAAATAATAATATAATGTAATAATATTACATAGTTTATTCAGTACGAGTATTTGTAAACAGTGTTGTTGTTAGAAATAAAAACGATGAGTTAGTCGACAAAAATAATTTCTTTTTATCAGATTACCAACATCGACTAGGAAAGTGTAGAGAGTGTTTTACATTTGTGGTCGCTATTTGTGGACCTGTTTATTGGAAAAGCGGCATAAAACGTCTATTTTTAGCAATTCATATTGTGAAACACGAGACATTTCAAGTACGTGTCATAAAATGAAGTATCCAATGAGTTTTCATTCCAATAAAGACTTTTTTGCTTTCAATCTTTAAACAGTTAGTTCAGTTAACACCGCAACTGAAAATGTAAATATTTAAAAAGTAAACAGTAGAGCGAAGAAGTAGGAATCGTTTAATTTTATTACATCTACACCAAAAAAACAACTTTTAGTCTGAAGTTTAATCGACCAGAAAAACAAACACAAAAATGATAAGTTTGTATGCAACTAAAGAACCAACATAATTATGGGATACTTTTAACTAAAGTTGTTCATTTCTCCTCATCAACAACGTTTCAAAAACCATCATATACATTTAAACATGATATTATTTCGAATGGAATGGGAAGCAGCATATGAAGACCATTCGTTCTGATTCTTTAAATGCACGAAAAAAAACTGATGGGAGCAAGCAACTTCTGTTGGCTTTGGGTGATCTTCGAAGACTCAAGGGTTGTTCCTACGGTAGTCACAAATAGTCCTAATTTGTGCGCAGTTTTGAATATACTGCACACAATCCAGCTCAGAACAGAGTATTCTGTCTGTATTTTTTTTATATGTCTATTCATTATCTACAGTCCAATTCAAAGGCAACATTGTCAAATGTATCTCTGAATTCTAGCCATGTTTGGTAATACATACATACATATAGTCATGCCTTTTTCCCCGATATCATCCAAAAAGTAGAGTTAAACTGGATTTTATTTTACCTCTCTCTTTTTAATTATTTGCAGCAAGTTATTACAGCGAGTATAGGTAAAAAGTTTCTAATTCTTGCTAATACTGCATCGCAACGTCTTCAGGATATTTTTCACCGATTCGAAGGATCCGGCTCGAAGGACCGATGTTCCCTCTGAATAATGGATTGTATATATTGAATATAAATTAATAGTTCCTTTGACAAGACCTTTTTGTTTATTTTAATTGTCAACAGAGCAAAAACAATTACAGAGGATTGTGTATTAAAACGTGACAGGCTTTGTACTACCAACAACCGCACTTGTACAGTGTTTACTATAAAAAAAGTAGGTTGATTCGCAACAGCAATTTGGCAAGACCTGCATAAGTCGTTGAACTTTTCGTATCGATTTCGTTTGGTACTTTAGATGAGCGTAATCGAAACTTGGTGTTATTTTTAAGCTAAAATCAAAAATGACAGAAAATCGTATACAAGGGTCGTTTAATAAGTTTTTTTCAACCACTACTCGTTGACAGTGACAACTTTAAATTTTTACGATAACAGACCGTATTCACCCGATTTATAGCACTATTTTGTGTGCTTGAATGTCCAACAAAAACCATCAAAATGTTTCCAGTGAAATGATTTGTACCGAAAAATAGTTCCACTTATAACTATTTTTGTAAGAACTCAACAAGTCAGTTTTGGTAATACACATAATTTGACACCCAAGTTGTTTCCTCGCCAAACAGTCCATCAAAGCGAAAATTCTATTTACCTTTAAATTAAAAGATCAATTATAATTTGAACGGAACTGTTGACACCCCTCCTCTTTGGTGTGAATATCCTTTGTACTTACGCCAGATGCGCTCCCGTAGGGACTACAAAAAGAAATCTCAGGTCAAAAAATGAGTTTCTTACAATTTATTATTTTATGATACTTACCGCTTATCTCGTATATACCGGTTCGCAAATCACAAAATTATTATTATACGCCAGTAAAAATAGCCGTTTTTTTTTTGTCAACCTCGCACTAAATTTCCGATCCAGTTTTTTTTTTTATAAGGTTTAGGGTCACTTACTGAGCATAAAATCACAAAATGCTGTGTAAGATATATTTGAATCCACCCTGTATGCAAGACAAGCTTTTTGGGTACACAAGCACATCTGAGATCAGGTTTTTAAAGAAAATGACAAGAAGGGGCTGCGGGATACGGTGGCTGGCGGCAGTCTTCATGAAGGGACGACAAGAGATAGTTTTGAATACGCTTTACGATAAATATAGTTTTAGAGTTTTCGAGTAGAATACGTTTTTATTATTTCTTACAGCTGACAGATCCAGGTGGAGCTCCGATCGCAATCTTGAAGAATTGTTTTTGGCCGATATCTCGGAAACTACGCACTTTGGGGCAAAAGTTAATAAACACCATTATTGTAGAGAATAACATTTCGCAGCTTTTAATTTTTGTAAACTTTTTTGTAAAACTTACCGTTTACGATTTATGGCCCATTTAATGAACCGATTTTTCTGCCGATAACTCTTAAAATATTGGGTCAATCAATAAAATGCATCTATCCATTTTTAAAGATCAGTTTATTCTCTACAACTTTTTTTTCTAATGTTCATACTTTTTGAGTTATAGGACGTTTAATGTTGGACTACCGGGTATAAAGTCGAAAATTTCAAGGTACGCATAGAATATAATGGTACAAATTAAAAAAAATATCCCGATTGTTTATATACTTAAAAATTAATAGATGATTTCCTTACCTGCAATAGTAAAGAACCTTTTTTATATTTTATTTTATTATATTTCGTACAACTAGTAATTATTATTAATTATGTTATGTTTACATGCCAGAATAAAGTAAAAGAAAACGAAAGGGGAATATTTTTTAAAAATGCATTGAAAATTTATTTTTAGGAAAAACATAAAACAAATAAAAATTCAAATATTTTTACCATTTTGGAGGCGGGTAAAATCCAATTATATTGAATGTTTCCTCTTCATCTTCGCTACCCTCTTAGGAAGATTACAAAGGGGACTGTAAAGCCTCAATGAATTCTTCGCTCTCGTGATCAAACTCGTCAATATCAACCGATTTCTCGTTGAAGCAATTTTACCACTGTGAAATCGAGAATCGAAAGTGTAGTTTACCTTATTTTTCTAGAGACTTTGGCAAAACAATTGCGTACTATTCAATGCTAGCATCTTGCGACAAGTCGATTTTTATCAATCAGAATTTGTGTGTAATTCTCCCATTATCAATTGCAGAGTATAAAACTCGTACCGAACCCTTACCGACAATATTATTTGATGTACCTTATGGGGAGATACCTCATTTTATGAATTTATTATTTTAAAAAATACCCATATCCAAATCTTCATTGTTAAATTCATATCTGTATTCTCACTACAATGTGCAATTTCATTATTTTCATTAGCCCATGGTTACCAAAACGCCATAATTCTATTTATTTATTAAAATTTCTAAATGCAACACACCACATTACCCCACTGATATCACAGACTATCTTCCTCGAACATAAACAAGATTATTTATAGCTTTTCAACCGCGTTACACTTAGCCTGTCGTTTCGTTTGCCCGATTACTGTAGTGTGTATTAAGCCGAAATGACAGCCATTACTGAGGCGCCCTGAATAAGCTTTTTTTTTTTTTATGAAAATAGTCGCAAAAAGGGTAGACCTATCGTGTGGGCCGCGGACGGCCCGCACTGCGACTATTAGAAGGGGAAGGGATCATAGAAAGGAAATGATTGTGGACACGCTTTTTAAAAAGTTGTAGGTCATAGTTCTCTGGAAAAACTGATTTTGGAAGCTTATTCCATTCCGTAGCAGCCCTGTAAAAGAAGGATTCTTGATCAAGATTGGTCATTGTAGTGTCAATCTTGAGAGTAAATGGGTGAGACTGATCAGCGTGCCGAGTTCTTCGGCCGAATGTGACCTATGGTGGTACAAGAGTTTTTATTTCTCTGGAGCATCTGCCATGGAAATATCTGTAGAGCAACTCTTCTTCTATGTTCAAGAGGGTGAAGGGTTTCTGTGAGAGTTGAGCTGTTTATCAAACGAATGGCTCTTTTCTGAATGGAATCTAGAAGACGAAGAGAATGCCTTGGTGCTGAACCCCAAATGTGCGAGCAATACTCCAGTAGAGGTCGGATTTGAGCCTTGTACGTCGTCAACAGTTGATCAGGAGTAAAAAACTTTCTAGCTTTCCACAGAAAACCTAGCCTCTGACTTGCCGACTTTGCGATGTTAGCAACATGGTCATGCCAAGACATATTATTGGACACCGTGACTCCCAAAATCGAGATGGAGGGACTTGGTTCAAGGGTATTTCCGGACATTGTGATGGGATGATTTAAGGAATTCACTTTCTTGGAAAACGTGGCACTTTGTGTTTTTTGGGAGTTGAACTGAACAAGATTGTGTGTTCCCCACTCGACGATTGCTTTAAGATCTCTATTGATGGAATCAACCTGTTCCTGCCTGAGCCTATTTGTATCATTCACCGAAAGTGATCGATAGGATGTGAAAGTTGAGACAAGTGTGCTATCGTCTGCGAAACTGTAAAAGGAGTTCGTGGTGGTTTTCAAGAGGTCGTTGATGTGTAAAAGAAATAAGGTGGGGGACAGGATGGAACCCTGGGGGACCCCGGCATTAGTTTTAAACGCATCAGAAGAAATACCGTCAACTGCCACATGTAAGGAGCGATCTTGCATGAAGCTCAATAGCCATTGGCGCAGCCATTGGTTGGGAGCTAGCAGCAAAGTTTAGAGTTCACATTGTCTGGGTACCCGGACACAGCGACATACCAGGCAACTGTAAGGTGGACGAGCTAGCAAGAGAGGGCACCACCCTCCCAGCTGTATCTGTCTCATCTCAGCAAGGAGTATCGATTGCAAACTGCCGGCTCCTCCTGCAAAGTAGTTCAAAAAGCCAACTTGAGGTGGCAAAATGAATTCACATGAGCATCATCGAATTTGCGGGAACTTTTCTTTGGTCTCCGCGCCGACAGTCCCAATTGTGTCCGACGCATTGTCGCAACAGAAAGGGTCAACGGAGATGGACTCAAGAAATCGTAACAATATTAAATATTGATTACTCCCCACATAACTTTCTTCTGCAATTGATAATGGAAGAACTATAGCAATCTCTGCGTTGTCTTTTGGATAATGCTTCTTTTGAATCGGCTCCAAGCTGCCAGCAGACATACCAGTTGATTAACAAAGAAATGTTAAACTGTTTCTTATATCCACGGCGCGGACGAATATGGCGCACTTTAAATCAACAATAATCAGCGTCCTTTCCCCCCGAGGTCTTTAAATAGCATAAAAATTACTCATTCTTAATGTCCTAGCATTCTCATAAAATCCGACTGGATGTTTCCAAGTTTAATTTGTATAATTTATAGTGCGTTAGGGTAGACTTTCCCTTCCAGTTTACTATTACAATCTATTTTTATTGATGCATGTGTCACAACGGCACAACTACTAACTTTTAGGCACCGATGAAGATTGCAGTCGCAATCGAAACGTTATTTTTCCACGAAATATATACAGTGTGTCCATAAAGTAACGTAACTCTCTAATTTTTTTATTTCCGTTGGGTTTACAAAAAAAAATGTTGAATAAAAGTTTTTTAAAATTATTCAGGCCATCTGCATAAGGCGATTACAAGTATACAGGGTGCACCGGTATTACAAAATAACTTATTAACAAAGAGGTCGATATTGACCCCATGGAGTCGAAATCGGTTTCTCAGGAGTCGACATTTAAAAAAACTGATTTTTGGGGTCTAAAAATAGACCTCTGTTAATTAACACAAGTTCTTTTTTGAAACTTTCAAGATACGAGTTGTCACCAATATTGAACCGGATTTAGCTAAATTGGTAGAAAGTCACCAGGTTCAGTTGTTGACCAAATTATAAATTGATTTATCATAATTTTTATGTTTTTTTTCTCGGGCTCCCTGTGTAGACATAATTTCAAAATCATGAACTTCGGTACAGATATATTAAAGTGCCAAATCCTCATTAATCGCAGGCATATAGCCAGAGGAGTAGTTGTTTTTCTGTTATATAACCGACCCACACATACCTAAAGTAAATATACAGTGGTAGTGAGTGGTAGTTTAATACGAGCACTGAAATCACTTTATGAGGATTCCACTACTTGTGTCAGAAAAAACGGAGCTTGCACGGACTGGTTTAACATCGAAAAAGGTGTGAGACAGGGATGTGTGGCTTCGCCATGGCTGTTTCATTTATACATAGACAATTGTTTAAAAGATTTTAAAGAGAGTGCGTATGGATTGAAAATGAATGATTTGATCGTCAAATGCCTATTTTACGCCGATGATCAAGTCATATTAGCGTAATCTGAAGAGGAGTTACAGGCGATGGTTAATGTTATGCATGATGCTCTGAAAATCAAAGGGATGAAAATAAATGTAAGCAAAACGAAAGTAATTGTTTTTGAAAGAGAAGAAAGCATGACAAACTGTGGAGTTTCGATTGAGGGAGAAAGAGTGGAACATGAATAGCCAGAAAGTGTCAAAAAAAGCACGGTAGTTTTTAAAGTTAATACATTATTTTTTTACTATTAATGAGTAGTCTGAGAAGTATAGCCGGAGTGACTCGGTTGGATAAAGTAAAGAATAGTGAAATAAGAGAACGCTGTGGTGTAAAAGAAGATGTGGTTACAAAGATAGATAAAGGAATGCTTAGATGGTTTGGACACGTAGAAAGGATGGATGAAGGAAGATTGACGAAACACATTTATAAGGCGATTGTGAATGGACAAGTCGGTAGAGGACGACCTCGGAGAACATATCTCGATCAACATTGTTTTGAAGAAAGGCCAGGTCAAGAGTACCAACAACCAACGAGCATGTATGAGAGCGCTGATGAAAGTGGAGGAAGCAAAAGATGTGTGTAAGAACCGTAGCAAGTGGAAGGCAGAGGTCTCTGCCTACCCCTATGGGAAAAAGGCGTGACTTTATCTATGTATGTATATACATAAAATTTCTATATTAATTCATGAAAAACAATATCAACTGCCTAGAGCCTAAACCATCTGACAGACATGAATATAAGGTTCGTAAACAAAATATTAATTTACCAAATTATTATTATGACAGAATCCGAAATGGAATCAAAATATATATTTATCTTTCAGTGCATGAAAATAATTGCAAATAACAAATTTAAAAAGAAAATTAAAAATTTATTACCTCAGCATGTTTTCTATACCCTATAAGAATATTTTAACAAAAATTTTGCTTGAAAATTGTATTTCGGACGCTTCTTCGGCTAAATTAACGCTATTATTAAATTATTGTTTTGTAAGTTGTAAATTGTATTGTGATACTGTGGAATAAATATATCTATCTATCTATGTGCTGTCTTTAAGCAAAATTGTGGGTTGGATCTTCAAGGAGACAATGTACAGAAGAACGTAGCCGCCGACACACATCCTTGCGGCACTCCGGCATTTGCATAGAGGTCATTTTGAAACATTTTTTTTGTTTTAGAAACCTGATTCAGATATATTTGTATCATATTTAAATTATGCCTGGTTGATAAAAAAAAATAGAACGCGCTTCAAGAGTAACTGCATTTTATTTAATTACGTTGCAAAATTATTCGACTACTTCTAAAAAATGCAAAATGACAATGGTACATACAACAAAACAAAATGCCACGTGCTTCACATTTTCCACTTACCTTTAATAAAACAAAAAGGAATAAACGGTCGGCAATCTCGGCTAAAACAACAACAACAAAACAAACAAAACAATCAAAACACTGGACGAAAACAAAACATGATCCGACTAAAGATCGCGAACGACGACAAAGCGGGCAGACTAACGATGCAACTCTCGCTCCTCGTCACAAGACTCACGGTCGACTGAAAAGTTACGCTTTCGATTTAGACCGAGAAGCCACGCGATATATTCGGCTACGGCGGACGAGTCTGGTTCGGGTCGAATTGCGGACATCAAAGATTGAGAAGCGAGACTGAGAACTGGCCGATAAAAGGTAGTCAAGGGGGCCGCGCGTTCGATGGCCCTTGCATCGCCGACTATTGTCTAGTCTGGATTTTTGTATATAGGTTTTTTGAATGTACGACCTCCTCGTTTCTGAAGGACACGGTGGCCACCCCCCCGTTGTTACCACAATGTCAAACGTATTTTCTTCTTCTCGCGTTGATTAATAATCATAATAACATAGACCTATAATCAGAGGAGACGGAACTATTAACTTTTAAACACGATCATACATTCCCACTTTCTGGGCAATTGCATGATCTTGATATGGCCGACTAGAATGTGTGGTGCTGTGATGTTGCCTGCTCTCCAGTTATGGCAAGAGATTTGAGATTGTTATTGAATCGTCCATACAGTGGCGGCGCAAGACCTAAACTTAATGTAGGCAAGGTACATTTCGCGAGGCCCTCTGATGGTGCAAGAAGAAGGGAATATAAAATAAAAAATCACTTAAAATTAAATAGTTTTTTATTCAGTAAGAAACAAACCTAAATTTTTACTTATACTTCTTTGGAACATTAAACAAAAATGATAAAAAATAAAGAAAATAATTAAAGAAACAAAAATTTTCTACTTTTCGTTATACTGAACTATATCTGAACTTATACTGCTATATCTGTTTCAATAGATAAAACTGCCAAAGCTGAAAGTCTTTTTTGACCCTTAGTATTTCTTAAATAATTTTTAATTAGTTTTAATTTTGATATGATCCTTTCAGCGGAAGCAGGTATTTTTAATAAAATTCTAATGACAATGTAAACATTTGGGTACATTTATTTTGAATCGTTCTCTATGATATATTGGAGCAGATGTTGCACGTCTTTAATAAAGTTGGGTAAATTTGGGATCATGTTTTGTAACTCCTCATACAACTCATAATGTTGGAAGTCTCTGCTCTCACCTACTTGCAGGACTGTGTGTAAATCCTGACAGTTTTTCAGTATTTGCTCTTTTGGAATTTTTTTTAACTTGTTTAGGTCATAGAGAAAACCAAAATTTTCAAAAGGTTAAAGACATAAATATCGATTAAATGTTACTTACCACATAATCAATCATGGTATTAAAAACATATTTTTCATACTGGCTTTTAGCAGACTTTATAGATCGCTGCCTTCATAATAAAACATCCTTTTTTTTTCGGCTACTCTTTTATTTTTAAAATCTTTTAGCAAATCATAACTGCTTTTCTCAATAAACTGATGAGCGTCAGACAAGCATTTTTCGAATCCAGTTCATTCAATATCTTCAAGTTGAGAATTAATTCTAATGTATTTATTAAAACAAAAACCTTGTGACGTGTACTTTTTGATTTTCCATACTTTTTCAAATTTATTTTTGGCTGTGAGGCGCGAGGCCCTTTGCACCGCGAGGCCGTGTGCGGTGGCCCAAACCGCCCACGTCTTACGCCGCCTCTGCGTCCGTAGTATTTGTTGATTATATTTGTAACAATATTGTGACCATAATGCTATCTCTTATTCATATTTCATTAATTATAACAACCTGAATAATACAACCCATTTTATGGAATGTTGAACCATTGAACTATTTCATTCCGTTATATCATAGAAATGTGTTGCTTAATAAGCGACAACGCCGCACGGCTTGTCTAAATCGTTACACGTGCAAAAATGTGTGTTTACTACGAAATCGGCTATTATAAGTAGCGCTGTTGCCAAAGGTGTTGCACCGAAATTTTGGACTATTAACGGTAATTTTCGGCATATTATTGGTAAAATTCAGTGAAATTTAGTGGAAGAAATGATTCGTCATTGCCAAGTGTGTAAAAAACCGGAGTGTTTATTTTCACAAGTAAGTTGAAACATCTCATTGTTTACAATATTTTCATCCAGTGGTGTAGCGATGACGATTTCCATATCAAAATTAACAGGTATTATTCTGAGGCGTAAAATACGAATCTGGAAACCAAACGATGTGGAAATCATTACTTTTAGAGATATTCTCAAAAAAGGTCATTACCTATTTCCCTGTTATTCAGCAACACTTATCCAGTGGTATTATCCTTCTTTCGTTGATATTTGAAGAACTATATACCTTCCCGATCCATTTTATAGTAGTATTTCATAAGAAATCTATACATCATCTCAAATTTAATCCAATCGAGAAATCAAGGAGTCACGGAACCCTGAGTACAATATTTTAATCTTTTCCTTTAGGTTACTTAGCTGTTATGAAATAGTTTGATCATTAAAATTTAAATTTAAAATACATTACATTTTATTTGTCCAATTAATATTAATGATAATTATTTTATAAGTTTTTTTTCATTTCAGACGGTTAGGTAAATTTATTTAAAATTCTTTTTCAGTAATTTAATTTGATAAAATAATTTAGTTTAACGGGTATTAGTAAAACTCTTCGATACACAATAAGCAGCCCTTGAAATGGATTAATTTAGTTTTAAAAAAGTAACTTTCAAAGTACTGTTCTATATGGCTGTGAAACGTGGCAACTTAATAAAACATTAGAACGCCGATTGCTAGCCCTGGAGATGGATTTCTGGCGAAGATCTGCTGGCATATCACGTCTCGATAGTGTTACAAATGACCGAATTCGACAAATTGTAAAGACCGACAATCCAAAGAAGACAACTTATATGGTACGGCCATGTTGAACGTATGACAGATGAAAGGCTACCCAAACTAGTGCTAAAATGGACCCCAACAGAACGAAGGAAAAGAGGTAGACCAAAACCAACATGGATAGGGGGCATTCAGAAAGCGATGTCCGAAAGAAATCTAGCCCCAGGAGATTGGACTGACCGAAGAGGCTGGCAACTGGGAACCGGAATGCGAAAGACGCTATAAACCGGATTAATAATAATAATAAAAGTAACTTATAACATTACACACAATAGTATCACCTATTCATAAATATATTCTCATAAAAAACTAAATATTACCCGATAGATATATTTTCATTTTAAACAAACAGCACGTCACTGATTACAAGCGTGGCCGTAACTCCACAATAATGTTACAGCGTTGCCAGCACGAGGACGGGACAAAGAAAATCGATTGGTATTCTTTGTCACACTCATGGCCTCCCTCATGTAATTATTGCGACAAAACAAACAGATTTTTATGAATGAAATATTGCGTCTCCTCTGGATAATAGGTCTATGATTAATAATCATTTTTCTTCACAAACAATGAAAGCATCTGGGAAACTTCACCTTCGTATTTGCACACCAATATTATAAGACGCCCTTTGATAGCAGTGGTTCCTAAAATATTAAGGTAACGGAACACTCACCAAATATCTTTTATGTTGTGGAACCCCACAATGATTACAAATGATGCAATTTAAATAAGAACAAAAACTTTCATTGGAACGATTTTAAAAGTGAAACACTTTCATTAATAATTGCTTTTTAGTTCGTTATTATGGTCGACAGTTGTATGTTCATGTTTGGATAGTACCTACTTTTTTGCGTTCACTCAATGGTGAAAATTTTATCAACTGAATACTAAAATCACTACAAGCCTGTAGCACAATGATAAATTGTGACAAAAAGAAGCAAAGGTAGCTTTGCCTACTTCAGGGTATTCACTCATAACACCAACCCAAAATTCATTCAGAGACAGACTCACGACAGGACGGTTAGCATCACACTTGACTTCTGAAATGCCAAAAGTAAATAATTTCGCGCAATCTCAATGACTTTTCCACAGAACTCTTAAGTTCCGAGCAATCCACTTTATAAATCACTAGACTCTAAGGACTTCATACATGTAGGTATAGTTAAAGTCAGAGATAATATTTTTCTTCCCATAATTATATATTAGTATTATTTATATATATATATATATATATATATATATATATATATATATATATAAATAATTTATGCTTAGCAACGTTGCTTTATTGTTCATTAGAAAATATGTATAGTTTGTTATCAGTAGTAATATCCCCAGGACATTGATAATAGACGAGATAATTTTATGACAATCAAAAGCTCGTTCCTTGATAACAGCCGAAGGCTTCGGGCTGTTGCCAATCAACGATCTTGAAAAATTTGTAATAAACTTATGAAGCATTTGTCAATGTCCGAGAGATATTCGGCGGAAAATTTTTTGACAAAAAACACAACGAAACATTTATTTATTTATTAAAAGTACAGTTAGTAAAAGTACAATTATTTAAATTTAACATTTAACATTAGATTCGTTGCTTTTCTCTACTAAAAAATATCTATTACCACGCATAATATTTATGATCTTGTTGTAGTGTTCTTGACCGAGATTTTAGTATGGTTTTATAGAATTTTGATTATGACCAAATCGTGACATTTTGAAATTTATTTGGAATAAAGTTGTCAAACTCAATCGTATTGTCATAGTGATTGATAAATACACTGAATGCAATTGTCAGTGTTGACATGATTGGTTGAAATTGTTTCATATGACACAAAATGACAAAATTTGAATGGTTATATATATATATATATATATATATATGCATAGAGGTGTGTTGGTTCCTACACTTATGTGCGGTAGTGAATGTTGGGTTTGGCAAAAGAAGCATGAAAATAGGATTATTGCTGCGGAGATGATTAGTCTGAGAAGTATAGCCGGAGTGACTCGGTTGGATAAGGTAAAGAATAGTGAGATAAGAGAACGCTATGGTGTAAAAGAAGATGTGGTTACAAAGATAGATAAAGGAATACTTAGATGGTTTGGACACGTTGAAAGGATGGGTAAAGGAAGATTGACGAAAAAAATTTATAAAGCGAGTGTGAATGGACGGAAGTCGGTAGAGGTCGACCTCGGAGAACATATCTTGATCAGATCAACATTGTTTTGAGGAAAGGCCAGGTCAAGAGTACCAACAACCGACGAGCATGTATGAGAGCACTGATGAAAGTAGAGGAAGCAAAAGATGTGTGTAAGAACCGTAGCAAGTGAAAGGAAGTGGTCTCTGCCTACCCCAATGGGAAAAAGGCGTGACTTTATATGTGTATGTATGGTCTCTTCATGTGGTAGTTGATGTAGTTTCATCTGACTCTCTACTAATAAATGCTGGTGTTCCGCAGGGTTTAATTCTAGCTCCAACAGTATTTCTACTTCACATCAACGACTTGTTGGAAACAACTTCATGTCCAGTACACAGCTTCACGGATGATAGTAATTTCCATACCACTTTTTTTTTCAGGGCTCCTATATCTCCCCGTGAAACCAGAAATGTCAACAACATAAATATGGACTTGGCAACAATTCTCGAATGGGGATCCAATAACTTGATAGAATCCAATGTAAATAAAACACAAGCATGTCTTTTCTCTACAAAAAACGGTCTCACTGTGTTCAACATAATATTGTCAGGAGTAACCATACCATTGAAGTCATCTCGATGCTTAGTGTTACTATCAGCAACAACCTTTCTTGGAAAAATCACGTGAGGTCCATTGCTAAATTTGCATTCTAAAAACTTGGCTTTCTGTTTCGTGCCAAGAGCTATTTCACTTCCAGTCAGCTGCTTATGATCTATAAGGCACAGATCCGACCTGTCCTAGAATACTGCTCCCATATTTGGAGTGCGGCACCTAAACATATCCTGAAACTATTGGATTCCGTACAAAAAAGGGCAATTCGTCTGGTCGGTGAGGCCTCGCTTACAAATTCACTCTCTTCTCGTTCCTCCTTTAGCTGTTTCTTCGAGAAAAACACGTCAAGTTCAGATTTCACACCCCTTCGTGGTCACTTTGGAGACCTGCAGATCATCTCTTTCCAAAGACTCGTTCATCCAACGAACAGCGAGGCTATGGAACACATTGCCCAGGGAGGTGTTCCCCGATACATACAACCTTCAGAAATTTAAGAAGAACACCAATTCCTACCTTTTTTCACTTGGTTCTCACGATATTCTATGAGCATTAAAGGATATCCCCTTTTCGTGGGAACCAGAACATAAATAAAAGGTACAAACTGACAAGTCTAAACAATTAACGAGGAACGTCAAACTGATGAAACCAGGCAACTAGATATAAATTGTTTTTAAATGATTTGCATGATTCTATTTTTATTTTTAATTAAACAAAAGTAAAAAAAAGTGCATTCTTATTATAAAAATGATTCCTGTCTTTGTTTATTAATAATTTAAAGTCGTCAAAACATTAGATACGAGGGCGAGAAATGATTGAAAATATAAATTTAACTTTCGTCACGAATTTATCTCACTTGCGACGGAAATCACGTTTTCGCTGAAGGTATTCCATTACAAAATGATTTGTTTTTGGTAAAGGGTTGTAAAAAAAATTATTTCTGACTTCAAATATACATAGAAAATATGGGTTTGGCTATAACAGTAGTTTTTTTGCTAATGAAAACACTTTCACCGATTTATTTGTTTTCTCGCAGTAACTATCACGGATTGTTATTACTCAGTTGCAGTCGCCTTTTATACAGACATTCAGGAAAATAAACACTACTGATGCACCAGACTTCTTTGGAAAAAAATTCACAGAGTAAAAATTACGTCAGTAAAAGATATTTATTATTTCAACAAGAATTTAACGTTCGAAGAAATAATGTGATGAAAACTTATGCATGTGCGTTGAATAGCGGTAACATCAACAGTATATTTACGAATGTTTAGTGTTTTAAGGATCTCGCAAAAAAAACAAATAGTACTGGAACCAGTCCGTTTTTTTGTAAGTATAGACGTAAGTGTTAGCTTGACGGGTTTTGAAGGTGAAGAAAGATAAGAAAATCTTCATTGAGAAGGTTAAACCGACAGTCTTGGTGCTCCGTGATCAGGTAATTTCAACAGTTGAATCTCTCTTCAATCCATTCCTTGATTTAAAAACCTCATTATTACAGCCGATAGACGCGTGCTATAGGCAACGAATTATACATAAAAGTCACAATCAAACCAATAGAAAAGCTGATATAGCATATATATGGGAAAAATGTATAACTGATTTTTAAAAACCAGCTAATTCTACTGTATGTCACCTATATTATAGGTTCATTTGGGTCGATTATGTATCAAAAAACAACTACTCCCCTGGCTATATGCCGCGACAGGTATTGAATTACATCTGATACATAATCGTGCATAATACCCCATTTCGGGTAACAATATGCAGATGCTTGTTAAGAACTATTAGATTTATCCATCCGAAGTAACCACCCATAGACGTGCTGAGAGGTTTCGAGATGTCCGTTTTTCTATTAGTTGTTGTAGAGTTAAGATATTTACTAGTTACAATGCATAAAAATGTACCATTACATTTACTTTTCTCTGAAATAAATAAATATTAGAATAATAAGCATTGTACTAGTAAATTTTATTAAAATACAACGTGGTCTTATGTCATTTCTGTTGTTAATGATTACAAAATCAGAGGAAATTACTGAACGGAAAAAGAAGTGAAACACGTTTCCTCTCCTCGCCTAGGTGCAAGTATATTCCGCTAGTACGTTACCAAAGTTACATCTTCATGTCTAATGATTCGTGACTCTGCCTGTATAAGCATTTGAAATGTGGCTGCACCGCAAAATACTAAAGATACCGTGGTCAGCAAAAGTTACCAATGAAAATTTTTTACGAGCAAATAAAGAACACACAATAAAAATAAGGAAGACAGCATACTTAGGAAATATTATCTTCTTCTTTGAGTGCTCATCCGTTAACAGATATTAGCGATCATCATGGCAATTTGAACCTTTGAAATAGCTGCCTGAAAAGGCAGGTCGTTGTGGTACCAAACCAAATTCTCAAATTCTTTAACCAAAAGATTCTCCTCCTGCCAGGTCTCCTCCGTCCTAGGACTCTCTCCTGGAGAACGAGCTGTGGGAGCTCATAACGTTTCCCATTCCGCATTATGTGACCTAAGTACTTAAGCTTCCTAGTCTTGATCTTCTTTATGATTTCCATATCTTTATTTATTTTCTCGAGCACTGTAACATTTGTGACGTGGGCTTTCCAAGGTATTTTAAGTATTTGCCGATATAGCCTCAAGCTTTTCTGTGGAGTATTGATTCTGCTACATAAAGCAACACTGGGAACACGTAACAGAGAAGCATTCTTACTTTTGTTGTTAGATAAAGGTCGTGGCTTTTAAAAAGGTTTAACATTTTTAAAAACGCCGCTCAGGATTTTTTAATACGGCATTTAATTTCACGAGAATGGTCCCAATCTTTGTTTATAGTTGTGCTTAGGTACATGTATGAAGCAATTCTTTCGATTTGCTGGTTTCTGATAGTAAGTTGGCACGGTACACGTGATTGGCAGTCAAAAGTACCAAATACTACAACTAATAATAGAAGACAACATTGAAAGAAAAAGGGGAATAGGAAGAAAGAAAATGTCTTGGTTGCGAAATGGACCGGGATACGAAATGTAGGAAAATTGGTCCAAGCAGCAAGGAAACAAATAGAGATGGAACATGGGGTGTTGGTAAATTCGATACCAGCAGGTAGCAGATTAAATAAAGCCTTCCATATTCTTTAATCGGTAGGTAGATTCCCTCCCAACTATTTTTATCATAGTTTTACGATATTGGGGTGCTTGATCTCTTTTCGTAGAAGGAAGCAATTAGGAATTACCCATGATCTTTTAAATAGGTATACTTGCAAGTATGGGCTAAGTTTTTAGAGTCCAAGTCTTCTTTGTTAACAATTTATTGCATGTTATAAAATTAGTAGATGGGACTTTCAGAAGTCCCTATTGTAGAAATCGGGAGTTTCAAATTTCCCTTTTTTCTACACGGGAGAAATGAATACTCAACTTCGATATAGTGGACCGGAAGTAATCACAATTGGGCTGTTTTTTTAACGTTTATTTAAAACAAAATATAGGTATTTCTATTTTTAAAAACACTATGCACTTTTCCCGACTGGTGCAAGCGATGAAGTTAATTCAAAGCCGTGGAAACTAACGAATGAAAAGATTCGCCACTATCGACGGTCGAAGAAATACAACAAGCGAAGTTTAATCGCCGTGGAAAAAGGAACTAAACAGCCGCTCGCTACGACTGTCGGAACAATACTTTTTACTACCTTCGCCTAACATTACGTTATTACCCAACAAACGTAGTGAAACGAGCGAAAAATTATTTAATATTGTAACAAAAATCTGCACCAAACATTATAGTAGATTAGACATTTCTGAAGTTGTTGTCGATCTTGAAAAAGGAACGAGTTTGGCCATTAGCTCAACTAATAGAATACCTATTTCATCTTTTGCAGTCGTGATTTTTTTGTGGCACAAGTAATTATTTGACACAAAAAAGAATCCACAACATATAGTAGAATAAGTACGAGCATTTATGTGTGTAAAAATTTGTTTTTTTCATCTCGCATCATTTTTATCGTCACAAAAAGTAAATATTATAATTTTTTAAACTCATTATTTGATAAGGTCAGTATAATTGATCAATAATAAATGTTTACAGCTATCTTTAATTTAATAACATTTTAGGCGCCAAGCGCCATGTTTATTTTGATTAAGATATGTTTTGATTACTTTTTGTCCCAAAAATATTTCTAAACTATCTTTTAAAAATTTTAAATAAATTTATTATTATTTCTTCCTAATAAAACGCTTCAAATAATTAAGGTTTTAGTACGCCACTGACTAATACGCCAATGGAAAGAACAATTTTCGCGTGCGAGACATCAGCGTAGGCTTAGAAAGTGATTTATGACATTTAGATGACGAGATTTATTAGATTATTACGACCATCCGGGATGCAACAGTAAGGAAGACGACTAGTCTATAATACTCTTTTGTTTTAAAACTTTTCTCTATTATATTCCACCAAAAATAAGCAACTCTTTAAACATGTAACTAATTCTATTTTGTACCGAAAATAGTTCTTCATTAGCAGTTCACTTCCTTTTCATTCTTCGCATTTAGATGTTGGTAGATTTAACGAAAGAAACAGAATGATTTGATGTTTAAGCATCATATATCCAACATATTGCTGTGATGCAGGTGTCTCATTTACAATCATAGACAAACATAGACGACAAAACATTGATGGCGTCTTTCCTTCATGACTACAACCTTTTTCTTCAACCCTTTCAAAGTATGGAGTACTCCTTATGGAATCGAAATCCGAGAATGTGATTTTGAATAAAACATTGTATTGCATGCGTGTTATAAATACATTTTATTCGCTTAAGAAAATGCTGTCCAAAACACTTATACATACATACATACATATAGTCACGCCTTTTTCCCGTATGGGTAGGCAGAGACCACTTCCTGCCCCTTGCTACAGTTCTTACACACATCTTTGCTTCTTCTACTTTCATCAGTGCTCGTCAGTTGTTGGTACTCCTGACCTGACCTTTCTTCAAAACAATGTTGATCTGATCGAGATATGTTCTCCGAGGTCGACCTCTACCGACTTGTCCATTCACACCCGCCTTATAAATTTGTTTCGTCAATCTTCCTTCATCCATCATTTCTACGTGTCCAAACCATCAAAGCATTCCTTTATCTATCTTTGTAACCACATCTTCTTTTACACCACAGTGTTCTCTTATCTCACTATTCTTTACTTTATCCAACCGAGTCACTCCGGCTATACTTCTTAGACTACTCATCTCTGCAGCATTAATCTTATTTTCATGCTTCTTCTGCCAAACCCTACATTCATTACCACACATAAGTGTATGAACCAACACTCCTTTATGCACAGCCAGACGTGCCTTTTTGACACTTTCTGGTTGTTCATAAATCTATGCAGTGCCTCATTCATTTGTTTTCCTGCCAACACCTTCGCTCAATGTCACTGTCATACTTTCCATCTCTCGTAAACTTTGATCCGAAGTATACAAACTTATTTACTTGTTCCACTCTTTTTCCCTTAATTAGAACTACTCAGTTTGTCATGCTTTCTTCTCTTTCAAAAACCATTACTTTAGGTTTGCTTATTTTAATCCCTTTGATTTTCAGGGCATCATGCATAACATTAAACATCGCCTGCAACTCCTCTTCAGATGACGCTAATATGACTTGATCATCGGCGTAAAGAAGGCATTTGACGATCAAATTATTCATTTTTAATCCATACGCACTCTCTTTCAAATCTTTTAAACAATCGCCTATATATAAGTTAAACAACCATGGTGAGACCACCCATCCCTGTCTCACACCTTTTTCGTTGTTAAACCAGTCCGTGCAAGCTCCGTTTATCCTGACACAAGCAGTGGAATCCTCGTAAAGTGATTTTAGTACTCGTATTATACTACCGCTAGTTCACTCCTCACCACTCAGTCATAGGTCTTTTCCAAGTCTATAAAAGCTCAATAGACCTTCTGATTTCCAGCCAAGAATTTTTCGACTATACCTCGTATAAATAACTACAAATTGCAAATTTCATAGCTAGAAGTACGTTAATGTCAGGGCTACTGTTTTCTTCCAGACCCGTAAGAATATGTTTAACGACTTCTCTGCGATAAAAGCGTTTAAAAGTGTGAATGATGCCTTGATCTAATGGTTGAAGTTTACTTGTGGTGTTAGCAGGTAAAAACATTACTTTTACGTTTGCAAGTGTTGGTAAGTCCGTATGAGCATCACAGTTGTCAATGAATAGCAGCATTTTTTATCATTTGTTTGTCAACTTTTTTCAACCAATCTTTAAATAATGTCTTGGTCATCCAAGACTTTGTATTATTGGCATAATCAACGGGTAGAGTCTTGACACCTTTAAAACATCTAGGTCGCTTTGATTTTCCGATGATGAGAAGTGGAAGTTTGTCCGTACCACTCATGTTTACACACTGAAGAAGTGTAATGCGTTCCTTACTTTGTTTTCCTCCATGGCATTTTTCGCCTTTAAACGTAAATGTTTTATCCGGAAGGCATTTGAAAAACAAAGCAGTTTCATCCGCGTTGTAAATATCGTCCGGTTCATACCCTTGTAAAAGATTTGGCAGATCTTCAAGCCAGTGGTTGCACACACCTTGGTTCACAGATTTACTTTCCCCAGCTGTTTTTTTAAAAGCTATATCATGACGCCTTTTAAAACCCTCTAACCAGCCGTTGCTAACAGAAAAGTTTTGGATTCCCAGTTTTGTAGCAAACTCATTTGATTTTTCTTTCAACAGAGGTCCATCTATGGGAATGTTTTTATCGAGAGTTTGTTTTATCCATTCCAAAAGCATTTCGATATTGGGAAATTCAGAAACTCTACTCCTCTTAATATTTCCATGTCCATCAGAGCACTCAGACTTTATGGAGTCTTTTGATTTTATCTAATATATAAAATTCTCCTGTCACGGGGTGCGTAATCGAACTCCTCCGAAACGGCTCGACCGATTTTGATGAAATTTTTTGTGCTTATCCGGTATCTATGAGAATCGGCCAACATCTATTTTTCATCACCCTAAATGTTAGGGGTAGTCCACCCATAAATTTTTTTTTTTATTTTTTAGACAAAATTTTTAATTTCTATTTTTTTATGATACAACATACAAAAATACATACAATCCTCAATTTTCACCCTTCTACGATCAACCCTTATTTTTTAATAGCCATTTTAGTAATTTAATCATTTTTCCTCTCCGGTCGAAAACTGATCAATCGTCATTTAATTAGTTATCCCCGCCAGATGTCTACAGGTGTCACTTCTGACCCAGTAAACAGCACGGAGTAGGGATGAGAACGAAGCCGGTCTCCTTTCTTTCTCACTCCCTACACAGTTGTCGGCCATCATTATTGTTTATGCATCAAGTGTAGTAGTAACGTTGACAATTATTATTTTGCTATCTCAGTGTAACTCTCATATTAACTTTTAATCATTCCTATTTTATCAATAATAATTAAATTATCAATTTTGAGTGTATTTTGCACGATTAGTTAATCAAGTGATTTTATAACCTCAAAAGTACTCAACACGTGACACGAGCTTCCAATAACAACGGATTTTGTGTTGTAAGTATACTTTTTTTTATTTATATCGAAAATGTTGTTGATCTTATAAAAATGTAATTTTAATTTAATTTTATTAAAAAAATGTAATTGAACAATTAAGATTTTCATAGTTTCCAAAAAATCAAACATTATGAATCTTTATTTTGAAATGTCAATGGAAATATTGGTTGCATGAAAAAATTATAAGAGACAATGTTTTCATAAAATTTAATTTTTTACTGTTGTTTGAAAATTTTTTCCATAAAACTTATATTTTTGTTATAATTTCATAAATTAAAACTAATCATTTCAAAACTGCGGCAAAAATCCTGGCCCTAATTATACTTTTAACATTTTTCATCATTAAATAATTTCATTAATTCTATTTATGTATGTTTTGTACGGTGAGCAATGCCAAGAAAACGCAAAGGGGCTGATTTGAGCCGCAGTACAAGTAAAGCTCGAAACTTGCGAAATAGCAGATCCGAAAGAACAGAAGAACAAATCCAGCAACAAAATACTGATGTCAGAATGGCGCAATTGCATCAAGAAGAGCCAGAAGATACACGAGCTGAACGCAATGAAGTCAGAAGATTAGAACAACGACAATCACGCCGTTTCACAGTCAATAGACGAAGAACAAATGACCAACAACGACAACAGGTACATCGAGCATTTATATCTGATTCATTCCTGCGTCTAGCATTCCAGTATGAGCCCGATATTGAATATTATGCTCATTCAAAAGTGGTAATTTACTAGGAAATTATTTATATGGCAAAACAACGTTTGCCGGGTCATCTAGTAATTTTAGGTGATATTCTGGTAAATTAAACTCACTCTGAATTTCATTACGCGATTTTCCGGATTCAAACGCATTCACTATTTTAAGTTTATCACTTAATGACAGTACTTTAATTTTCCGTTTTCCGTTTTGACATGATGCAGAACAGAACTTTCCTTCGCAATTGATAACTATAAACTGAGTAAGTCCGACAAACAGGACGGTACACAGGCACACGTGTCCATTCGAAAAGAATGCGATAGAATATTAACATTATTAGTTCCTCGAAATATAGAATAGGTACAATATTGAAGAGAAAACAATACAAAAACAATGGTAGGAAGTTCCACGAAAGTTAAGATTGAGTCATAAAATAGCAGATGTTAAATTTGTAAATAAAGCTCGACTGTCGCTTATAGAGGTATGGATAAGTAGCAATCTCACTTACGGAGGTCTATGAGGGGAAAACGACTCTCTCTCTCTCTCTTACAGAGGTTTCTGCTTCTCGCTAATAGAGGTTTTGGGAGCTTAAAATGACGGGTCCTGGCTATTACTCTCACTTATAGAGTTTTCTCACTTATCCAGTTCTCATTTATCCAGGTTTGACTGTATTAGTATTAGTATTAATTTGTAACGTGCCTTTTTTTTTCCCTTCTACAGTTCCATTATAATTGGGTCTCTGATAGTTTTGTATTCCTCAGATACTCGTAAATAGTGTTGCGTACCGTATTTTGTTGTAACTTAAATATATCATTCGTTGTAAATAGTATTGCATACCTTGTTGTGATAGGATTCGATTGTTAATGGCTGTGGCATTTTTGTTAATCGTTGGAGATTGAGTGGGGGTTTTCGTTATTAGATTTTGCTTTGGTTTTTGGCCTCGATTGTTGTGTGTTGTCGGCTATATTATTGTTTGGTTTGCATTTCTGTGTGGATGGGGCTGGATATCAACACGGACGAGTTCGATTCTTGTTGTGGAGCATGGACTTGCGAAGATTGTTGGTTGACGTCGGTTCCGTGTCATTTTTCTTGATATCCGGCTTGGGAAGGAGTCAGTCGTTTGGTGGCAGTCTTGGGAGTGGTGTGGTGAGAATTTTTGGGACGGTGTGATATTGGCAAGTGTGCAGAACCTCTACGGTTTTTCTTTCATATCTGGCTGTATTTGGGCCATCTTAATTGGATTTTGAAGAAAAGCCATTTAATTTTTAACTTGACCATTCTATCTTACCTTCGTTGTTGATATTTTGGATTTTGGTGTCGAGTTAAAATAACCGCATACGGGATTTATTTGAGGGAAGCCATTGTTAATTAGCAGGTGCCGTTCCATAACCAAACCGGCCACAGGAGTAGTGAATTCGTATACCCAAAGGTTACAAGTGATTTATTTTAGAATATTTAACGACGTGACTTATTTTTGACACCACGATTAAGTTTTGTTTTAATTTATTAATATGGTACACTGTTGAAAACTATTTAATGCATTGGATAATATGCCAAGGCTGAACCTTGATTAAAGTAATCTTCTCAATAGTTCTTTGTGTCCAAGTAAAAATGTTTTCTTCATACTTATTTGTAAATATCCTACAATATTGATATTTTGAAGGACAGCCATTGTAAAAAGAAATATTTTTAAATAAGCTCGATTGTTTTAACAGTGTAAATCTTTATGTAAATAGTAAAAACATGAGTAAATTAGCAGCCTTGTGTGAACGTTTGATTTAGTGTTATTAAGAAGTTGACTTATATACGTTTTTTTTGGTAACTTGGTAAGGTCTGTTACTCTTACTTTTGTTTTGGTTGTTTTATAAAGTTGTAAATTTTGAATTTTTGATTTATTGTTAGCTGCTAATTTTGACAATATTTGTTATAATGTTATTATTGAACTGAGTACTTTGATTTATTGTAGGAGTAAAGTATCCAATGTATTTTGGCTATAGTTTCATTTATTTAGTTCACTATAATCTCAGTTGTTTATCGTGTGGCTCTGCTAGTGCCTATAAGACCTAGGGATTTCCGGCTTGAACCGTCTAAGTCGGTGGCGCGGCTCACTATATTTTTTTTTTCTACCCTCTACGGCTGAGCTCGGGCATAATTTGCCAGTAGAGAGACCGCTGGCAGAGTACTCTATAGAGAACGAAAAAGACGTGGCAAATTACTTAAAGAGACCAATTCACTAAGGGTAAAATTTATAAATGATACGATTTAGGCCAAGATGCAGGCAGGTACGCGGTAGGTACGCCCAAGGAACGGCCTCATGACAGTAATTTATTATCTATCAATACCAAATAGACAATGTTATAAATAAAAAATAAACATGGTGGAATGTAACAGTAGTCATTGCCGCAGCCAATTTTCTATAATTTTTTTCGTTTAGTAAAATTATGACCATTTTTGTATCGAAATATTGAGGAGGCTGCGTTCTATTTAAAAACAATTGTTACAGAAATAATGCAGCGTGAGTCATCCCGTTACAATGTTTAAATCAGATAATATAATTAATAATTAAGGCACTGTTGCAAATTTTAATGGGTGTTTCGGTATTGTTCAAACCTATAGATTAACCGATAGATCACTCAAAGGAGATTAGATATGCCACATTTTTCTAGTAAAAAGTATCATCTATACTCTTTTTCGAAATGGGACGGAGTAATAAATAAATTTCTCGGGGCTGTTACGTAAGCGTACATAATTTAGTTGGTTAAAATGTGGAAAAAGTATTTTTCTAATTTTGGAATATAAAGTAAGATTTTTTGTAACCGCTACGGGTGACGAAAGACGTCTTTTCCTAACTAGTTAAAAAATGGATTCCTTTATTGACATAGTTAGGAAATGAAACGTTTTTCGTTACGAAAAAGTCACTCGATGTTTATTATCTAGTACGCAGGTAGAGGAGAACAAGGCAATGAAAGTACTGAGGAAAAAGTTATCCGAAGGCAAAAAACAAGATCACAGATAGTAAGACTGGACTAACCACGACTAATGAACAGGAAATTCTGAAAATTGTAAGAGAATTCTATGTGGATCTCAACAAGAAAACGAGGTCAACACAAACATTCCCAAAATACAAAACCAGGGGTCGGAGGATATACCAGATATCACATTTGACGAAATTAACAACAGCTTAAAGGACATGAAGAAAAACAAATCACCAGGAGACGACGGAGTTAGCATTAAAAATATCAAAATTGGAGGAAAAGCACTATACAATGCTTGCCTGAGAAATACTTCAACGCCTGAACAATGGGATAAGGCCATCATAATATTGCTGCATAAGAAAAGTGATATAGCCCAAATACAAAACTATAGGCCAATCAGCTTACTTTCGCAGAATTATAAACTCTTTATGAGAATCATTACCAAAAGGCTAACAACGAAATTTGATCTCTATCAATCAAACGAACAGGCAGGATTTCGTAAGAGCTGTGGCACCAATGATCACCTCCACACAGTGAAAATTCTTATTGCAAAATGCATTGAGTATAATAAACCTTTGGTGCTCATTTTCTTGGACTACGAAAAAGCTTACGATACAGTGGACCATCGGAGTATGCTCCAAGCCCTCGCGGATTGTAGAATCGAGCATATTTACAAGAAAGCGAATGCTGTCATTAGACTCCATGAAGATACTCCTGACTTCAAAATGAAGCGAGGTGTGCGGCTAAGGTGATGTCATCTCTCCCAAATTATTCACTAACCTTTTGGAGTACAAGTTTAAGCTTAGTAAGATCGAAAACTCTGGTATTAACATCAATGGCGAAAAGCTGAGCCATCTTCGCTTCGCCGATGACCTGGTATTAATTGCAGACAAATTCAATGAAGCAAAAGAGATGCTAAAGGAATTAAAACTAGCATCCAAAGAAGTTTGGCTGAATATCAACATCAGCAAGACAAAGTTCATGACAAATCTAGTCACCAGTGAAAATCTAAAAGTAAACGGCTTGAATATTGAGCAAGTATGGTCCTATAATAACCTGGGCCACGAAATTTATCAAACTTGTGAAATCGGCAGAATAATAGGTCTCACCTGGGTAGCCTTTGGAAAACTGAGCTACATCTTGAGATCTACAATTCCCATATATCTGGAAATCACAGGGGCAACATTCACCCCCTACATATACCTTCACGCCCTACTGCAGCCGTAGAGGTAATGCTGAACCTTCCACCATTGCACTTATGTGTAATGAAAGAAGCAGCAATCAGTGCCTTCAGACTGAGCCAGACAATAAATCTTAGAGCAAGAATTTGGAATGGACATTTGAAGATTTTGGAAAATATTTCCCTAGAATCCATGACAAAGTCTACAGATATTATGTCAGTTAGGTACAACTTCGAAATGCCGTTTGAAGTGGTTATAAACAACCACCAGGTTTGCACAGAGAACGGAACTCAACTAGGAAGGGATGCTTTAGTGTGGTACACTGATGGATCCAAGATGGATGAAAGGGTTGGAGTGGGCGTTATAGGGCCGAATTTTAGGCTCTCAAAACCCCTTGGTAACACTTCAACCATCTTTCAAGCAGAATTACATGCCTTAGAGATATGTGCCCAGGAGTGCATCGAAAGAAACACCCGAAGGGCAGAAATCTATATTTTATCAGATAGCCAAGCAGCACTTAAAGCTCTGAAGCCATACACTTGTGAGTCTAGGCTGACTTGGTACTGTAAACAGTACTAAAGGAAAGAGAAACGCCCGACAACATGGTCAAAGTTATACAAAATCTAAATACCAGCAACTACACAAAGATTAAAGCAGGAGACAGCAACACAAAAAACGTAAGTACACCATGAGGAATCAGACAGCCCATTTCTATTCCACCTAATAATGAACAAAATTATAGAAGAAGTGATAGCGATGGGTCTCGGTTATCGAATGGGCCGAAACAAAATAACATAATATACTACGCCAATGACGCAGTTCTCATCACAGAATAAAAGGATGACCTGCAACGACAGCTTCATAAATTACATCTAACAGCAACACAACTAAACATGAACATCAGTAGGAAAATCAAAGTGCATGACCCTAACCCGAAAACCCATAAGATGTAAGCTCGTAGTCCAAGATCAAACTAACGAGCAAGTATCCAAGTTTAAGTACGTCGGCGTAGATATATCGGACCACCACAATCCAATATGATCTACGGAGTCAGATCAACAAGGCAACCGCAATAGCAGGATGCTTACGACAGCTTACGGTATTGAAGCTCGAGAAGAGACAACTAAAACAAAAAGCATGCTGCGTGTAACAGAAATGAAAACCCTAAGAAGCATACTCGGAAAGACAAGAAGAGACCGAGTCAGGAACGAGGTTATAAGAGATGAATGTCAAGTGCAGGACGTGGTGAGATGGGAGCGGCAAAGGAAACGACAATGGCACGCTCAATGTAACCCGAATGACAGAAGATCGACTACCGCGAATAGTATTCCAGAACAGACCAGCAGGAGATAGACCCCCGGGAAGACCACCTAAGAGATGGAAGGACAGCTGGCACTCGACATCCCAAGAGATCCTAAGGCGACCCAATTAACAGATCTACAGATCTAATTAAAGAAGAAGAAGACCTTTTTACGTTTTCTTTTTTTTTTATCTGGTGCTACGTTCAGAAATTGGGGCATTATTTCTCAAACTAGTGTCAAGCCACACTCTGTTCGTTCGCTTTATTGCCTAACATAATTACCACAAACTCTCCTTCATTGAGTTCGCAAAGATATCTTAAAGACAGACACCACCGCCGGCTCCAGTCAAATCCAAAAAGTTTTCGCTTGAGGCCGAAGCAATCGATTGTGGACACTCAGGAAGGGACTTTAGCCACGGGAATCGAAATTACCGAGCGTCTGTTTTATGGTAAGTGTATTTTACTTAAAGCCGGCTACACTCTTTCTAATCGATACACGTAGGTTGCAATTTTCTATCCAACAATCTAACCCTCAAATACCGCGATTACGTAATACAGGGCCTTACACCCCCTGCTAATTATCGAACAAATTTAAAAGCCTAGGCGCTTACAAGTGGTAGTAAATGTTAGGTTTTGCAAAAGCATAAAAGTAAGATCGATGCAGCGGAAATGAGTGGAAAGTATAGCTCGAGTGACACTGATGGAAAAAGTGAGGAATAGTGATATAAGGGAACGCTGTGGTGTGAACAAAGATATGGTAACAAAGACAGGAATGCTTCGATGAAAACGTAGGGAGGATGAATGTAAGAAGATTGACAAAACAAATTTATAAATGAAGTGTGAACGTTCGACATAGGCGAACGTATCTTGATCAGATCAAAATTGTTTTAAGAAAACGCCAGGTCAGGAATACCAGCAACAGAAACGTAGCAAGTGGAAAAAAGTGAGCTTTGCCTACCCCTTCGGGAAAAAGACTGTATGTACGTATGTATGTTATTTGCTCTTGCACGAACAAATTCAAACCAGTATTCCGTCCAATAAAAAAAACCTGAACGATTCAACGCCGAAAGATCTATTTGATAAATAAAACAACGAAATACATGCTGCGGGGTTTAATGTTAACGAAAAACAATGCGAGTCCATCACGTTGATGTTTTTTGGTCGCTTTTTTGTTTAATATTTACAAATATACGTTACTCATATATACGTATACCAAGGTTACGAAAACAGTCGTCAAAGTAAAAAAAAAAAAGGATCGGTCCATATTTTCATGCAGCCGGTTTTTCATCGGCGCCCGATACTCCCGTGACCGTGGAAACTGTGTCGTCTGGAGTGGAACCGCACACGAGCGACGGAAATTTTTTCTCTAAAGCTTGCCTGTACTTGGGATGGCTGCAAAATAAAATTACGATACAATAAAATGTTTTTGAAACGCGTGAATAATAATTCTACCTAATTCCATAAACGATAGGATTGTAAACGGCGTTAGCTTTGGCAAACAGCGAACACCAGATGGTGGCCAACGGGCTGATCTTAGCGCTTCCCATGATGCCGGTGAAGTTTGTGACCAAATATGGTGTCCATGCCATGAACCACAACGTAATTGTCATCAGCGCGATTTTGGCCAATTTGCATTCGGCGCTGGTCTGTTGAGCTTCTGAAGATCGCAAAGAAGCTACATTCATCTTTTTAGCCTGCTCCCTCATGGATTTTTCGTGAGCAGCTACTGCCTGCGAACGAAACGAACAACTCATTGCATCGTAGGAAACTGAACATTACATTACTTTACATTACATTACAATCTTGCGGTTGAGCCTTCGGTATCGGCACCTATGTCGCCTAGATCTTTTGATACTCTGTGACTACCGCTGTGTCTTCAGGGCATCAGAATTCTAGTCCGCTGATTTTGGCAAACCTTAGGATTTCTGTTGGCCCTGTCTCTTTTAGATCGCTTGGATCCATAATCATACGGCCCCAGGTTTGATACCTGTACCCCGCTAGCATCGGGCAGTGACACAGAATGTGTATACTGCTCTCCTCCTCTCCGCATGGTCGGCAGTTTGCCTTTCACTTGCTACGGTTCTTACACACACCTTTTGCTTCCTCTACTTTCAACAGTGCTCTCATACATGCTCGTCGGTTGTTGGTACTCTTGACCTGGCCATCTTTAAAACAATATCGATCTGATCGAGATATGTTCTCCGAGATCGACCTCTACCAAATTGTCCATTCACATTCGCCTCATAAATTTATTTCGTCAATCTTCCTTCATCCATCCTTTCTACGTGTGCAAACCATCTAATTATTCCTTTATCTATCTTTGTAATCACATCTTCTCTTACACTACAGCGTTCTCTTATCCCATTATTCTTTACTTTATCCAACCGAGTCACTCTGGCTATACTTCTTGGACTACTCATCTCCGCAGCATTAATCCTATATTAATGCTTCTTCTGCCAAACCCAACATTCACTACCACACATAAGTGTAGGAACCAACACTCCTCTATGCACAGCCAGACGTGCCTTTTTGACACTTTCTGGTTGTTCATAAATCTATGCAGTGCCCCATTCAGTTGTTTTCCTGCCAACACCTTCGCTCAATGTCACTGTCATACTTTCCATCTCTCGTAAACTTTGAACTCAAGTATACAAACTCATTTACTTGTTCCACTATTTTTCCCTTAATTAGAACTAATCTGTTTGTCATGCTTTCTTCTCTTTCAAAAACCATTACTTAAGTTTTGCTTACATTTATTTTAATCCCTTTGATTTTCAGGGCATCATGCATAACATTAAACATCGCCTGCAACTCCTCTTCAGATGACGCTAATATGACTTGATCATCGGCATAAAGAAGGCATTTGACGATCAAATCATTTATTTTCAATTCATACGCACTCTCTTTCAAATATTTTAAACAATTGTCTATGTATAAGTTAAACAGCCATGGCGAAGTCACACATCCCTGTCTCACAACTTTTTCGATGTTAAATCAGTCCGTATAAGCTCCGTTTACACAAGCAGTGGAATCATCCTAAAGTAATTTCAGTGCTCGTATTTAACTACCCCTCACCCCTTACACAGACAATGTCGACCACAACCACTCTTTCATAGGCCTTTTCCAAGCTATAAAAGCGCAATAGACCTTCTGACTTCTAACCAAGAATTTTTTTACCAGACCTCGTAATGAAAAGACCTGATCCATACATCTCCTTCCTCTTCTAAATCCTGCTTGCACATCCCATATCATCTTCTCAGTTTCATTCGTCACTCTTTTAATCAAAATCTTTGCATACAGTTTGCCGACTATGCTGAGTAAACTAAAGTTCACCAAATGGTGCTAAACGACCGTCGAATTAAAGTGGAAGTGAATATGTCCAAAAAACGTGTTTGTCACACATTGAATCAATAATTAGAGGCATGAGAAAGCTAAAGACAGAAAAACTTTTAAAAATGTAATCGCCAACTTCCGTTAATTGGGACGGCATATGAAAAATAAAGAAGAAGGGAAATAGAAATTGCTCTATAAATGTAACAAAGAAAAAATACTCCTTGGGCCTCTTCTTCTGGATTGGGCACAAAAGTTTAAGAGTTGATGCAAATGCAGTGCAGTAAATGTGGGAATAATGCTCTTATTTTAATCTTATTTGAGCTTTGCATTATGTTAATACATGTTGGCAGACGATGAGAGTTTGAGGATATGTCCATAACGATGTACCTCACCTTGCACCTCACATAGCATTGTGCAGTGCGAGGTGCGGTGCGTCGTTATGGCCACCGACTTGGGCTTAAAATTTTGTGCTGTAAATAAAACAATTTTATATTTTAAATAGAACAATTAAGTACAAATTCTTATTATTTTGCTCCGTGGTAGTTTTGGTAAGTACACCTATCCCCCGATTTACACGGTACTTGTTTTACACGTTTTCGCTTTTACACGGTTTTCCAAATAAGTTTTTTTTTTGTTTTTATCGCACTCTACTAAATGCTACTGTGTTTGAACACGTGCGCTGTGTACACATCTCACGGGGAATCCCGAGCTTATGTGCTGACTTGCTGCACATGCACACTGTGTCTGTATTTCTTCGCATAAAATTAAAGTTTTATCTACGGAAAATTGTATTTGAGTGAAAGTTTCACAGTTTCAGAAAGATTTAATTTTCCATATTCGTAAATTACAAGTGAGTGCATAATTTAGATTATTATAAATTAACATAAATTAAAAAAAATTATAGGCTTGTAATGTCGAAAGAAGTTAAAAGAAAAGTTATTTCTTTAGAAACTATTGTATTGTAATTAAATAAAAAAACAGTGTTTCCGTAATATATTACATATTTTAACCTGTCAATGCATTTTATTTTTATTTCTGTGTACACCTAAAAATATTGAAAAAAATCACAACTGTTAAATAGCAAAATTATGCATTTTCTGCAAGCTTTTCGATTTACACGGTTTTGACTTGAACATTTTTAATTTTCGATTTACACGTTTTTCTCAGGAACGTATCTACCGTGTAAATCGGGGGATAGGTGTACCTACCGGAATTTTGGAAATTCAAAACGTGACTGTTGCTATTAGACATAACTAATAAAAAATTTACAGATCTGCAGCAATTTGACTAGATATAAAAAAATCCAATCTTACCCGCTTACGTCGGATTGCCCGAAACCAATTTGGCAGCTCATATTTTCTCTGTGATTTTTAATGAAATTATTCAGGTATGTACGAGTTTTATTTGTCAGGATACCGTCGGCTCTATTTCGTCTTGTATCGATTCACACCGCCATGGACGTACCCAAGATAGGGCGAAAGTGATGAATAGTCAAATTTAGTTAAAGGAATATTTTTACAGTTTTTTTTAATAACGAATTAAGTAATTATGAGCTGATCTAGGAGCAAGAACTAAAGATAACACTTAAAGATGTTTTGGGAGGGATATAAATATAAAATAAATACAAAACAAAATGTAATTCACGTTAAAATTATAGGATTGCCAAATGGCAACAAGTTTGAGAAAAGGCCTGGAGAATTATTATCTAATTCATCGAACTCTCGTGTGGTATTCGATAGATTATTTTTTGACGTCACAATAAAAATCACTTTTAAGATTTTATATTTTTATTTCAACAAATTTATATCATTCGACTCGATATAAACTGAATGAGTTATTTAAATTAGGATGAATTAAAGTTTTGAACATGAAAAATACAATTATTATAAATGTTGTGCTCTTGGGTGGGGGATTTTTCAACATTGTTTTGTTCTGATGTGTTGAAAGTTAATGTTACTTCCCCGCTCTCTCTCAGGTTGATTAAATTTGAATGATGCTCATTATCCAATTGCAGGTAAGGTTTCAATGAATTAGATGAGCGCGGTGTCCTGTGATTTTTTAAATTTTCTGCTCATTAAATTTCTGCTTTGGCAAGGTGAGACACTGTAGTCGATCGTGCGGAAAGGTTGGTAATTTTAATTTTTTTATTCCAATCATCTCCGTAGATTCTTTTATCCACTGAGACATCATGTTCGCCCCAATCGGCATATTTTTGTACCATCCTGAAGAATATGGTTTAACCCATACATACATACATAAAGTCACGCCTTTTTTTCCATAGGGGTAGGCAGAGATCACTTCCTTTCACTTGCTACGGTTCTTACACACATCTTTTGCTTTCTCTACTTTCATCGGTACTCTCATACATGCTCGTCGGTTGTTGGTACTCTTGATCTAGCCTTTCTTCAAAATATTGTTGATCTGATCGAGATATGTTCTCCGAGGTCGACCTCTACCGACTTCCGTCCATTCACACTCGCCTTATAAATTTGTTTCGTCAATCTTCCTTCATCCATCCTTTCTACGTGTCCAAACCATCTAAGCATTCCTTTATCTATCTTTGTAACCACATCTTCTTTTACACCACAGCGTTCTCTTATCTCACTATTTTTTACTTTATCCAACCGAGTCACTCCGGCTATACAATTCTCAGACTACTCATCTCCGCAGCATTAATCCTATTTTCATGCTTCTTCTGCCAAACCCAACATTCACTACCATACATAGGTGTAAGGGACCAACACACCGTCAGACGTGCCTTTTTTGACACTTTCTGGCTATTCATAAAGCTATGCAGTGTTCCATTCATTTGTTTTCCTGCCAACACCCTTCGCTCAATGTCACTGTCATACTTCCCATCTCTAGTAAACTTTGAACCCAAGTACACAAATTCATTTACTTGTTCCACTCTTTCTCCCTCAATCGAAACTCCACAGTTTGGCATGCTTTCTTCTCTTTCAAAAACCATTACTTTCGTTTTGCTCACAATTATCCCAAGCAATATTAATTGTTAAAAATAACCTGCCAGTTTTTATATTTGCATTTCGCTCGCTGAGTAATTTCTTGAGAAATTGAACAGAACAAATATCAGGGTCTTCGGTATTTAGTATTTACCATATAGGGTTGTACTCTATTCTTGTGGTGGTCAGCCCCGCATTGTTCGTTTCGTCTTTAAAATAATGCAATAAAAATTAGGAATCTTCTCCGCCACGCCATGCCAGTTCATATGAAGCAATATGTTTCTTTCTTTCTTTTGCAAGATAGACGGTGTGTTTTCGTCGTACAATTTTATCATGTCCAAAATTTCTTTTTTGCTGAAACTATGTTTCCTTTTTTCGGGCTCTTTTTGTAATAACTTACGCTTGGTGTTTTTAGAATGTTTGGCGGATTTGAATTCGATATCATTGAATGGGTCGAATCTTCTATTAAATTTGTCGTAGTACATATCTTGCATTAATTTTGCGGTTTTATTCCACATTGTCTTGATCATTGATTTTTTATAGTCTTCTCCATTATGTTTCTTCATATTGAACTCATAGTCCTTCTAAAAAACGGCTAATTTTGTTGTTGATGTATTTTCTTTCAATTTACAGCCCCTATCGTCGCAAAATAATTGGAAATGTTTCCAAATCGACGCGCTGCTTGTTATGGTATTCTTATATGTATTTTAAATGATTAGATTAGTTATTTCATCGACTAATGATTCACTAAAACGTTTGGGATTCATTTTACGAATTTCTTGAAAATTTATGACAGACTCGCCAGATCAAGAAAATACGTTGTCATGTGGTTGTCATTCAATAAAAACAATGTACATAAATAATTCTTGCGTATTCTCGAACGTATATGAATTACTGAAATGAAAATTTTTATTGGTTTCGAGAAACGTAAAAAAATAATCACTAGAAAATCTTGAAATTTTAATAATAATAATACATAATGATACAGACCAGCAGAAAGAACTGTTATGAAACGGTGGTTTTAAAGTTCTATAAATACTTATTTGTTTCTACAAAACGTCAATAGCCGTTGGCCAAACTAGATATTTCAATGGGTGGTATCACTGCTTTAAAACGTCATTCGTGACGTGACGGATTTTATTTTGTATTAACGTTACATCAACTAAATATTTCAAGGGGTGGTATCACTGCTTTGAAACGTCATTCGTGACGTGACGGATTTTGTTTTCCATTTACGATTTAGACATTACAAAACTTACGTTAAAGCAAATTTATAAATGAAAAAATAAAACTTTTGTTTCGTGATATCCCGTAATAATTAATTGCGTTCCACCCGTGTTTAAAGTGGTAACATCATTAAATAAACAAGAATATTGCACCCGAGAGGTTACGGACTAGATTGTGCTTTTATCCGAGACAAAAATGTCGGCGATATATTCTCGGAAGGGCTGCAATCACTTCTAGCAGGGAAACAAATTACCGAGGTGCGGTCGGAGGAGGTTTGCCGCTTATGGCTAGCGCACAACGAATTACCGTCACGGAATGAAACAAACACGAGATAGAAATATCCTGATTTATTAAATTGCCTGTCTTTTTTTATACTTTAACGAAACGGATAATTCTCTTCCTTTCCTAGATGTTCTAATCACAAAATCCAAAGACTCCTTTGCCCACACGGTATATAGAAAACCAACACATACCAACCGGTACCTACATGCCAATTCCCATCATCACCCAGCTCAAACCAACTCCGTTCTCAACTCCCTCATCCATAGATCTATTCAACTAACCGACCACCACAACAGACCTCAAGAACTAACCAAACTAAAAACTGCTCTACTTCAAAACGGCTACAGTAACATACAAATTAATAGATCTATACACCATCAAAAAAGCCCGTTCTCAAAACCTCCATGATCCAACAGAAATCCAACCTCATAATGCCTTGAAGATGTCACAGATAAAATGGGAAGAATCTTGAAAAAACGCTACATTAAAACTATTTTCACGGCCAAAAACCAAATTTTCAAATTCCTCAGATCTCCTAAAGATACCATAGCCAACGAGTCCCAAGGGGTATATGAAATACCATGTTTTGATTGTCCTAGAACATACATAGGACAAACGGACAGACGAATAACCAACAGAATCTACGAACATCAACTCGCCGTCCGAAACCTTGACCCCTCATCAGCACTTTCCAAACATCACGAAGAGACAGGCCACATAGTAGATTTTAAAAAGACCAAAACCATTGCCAATGAGAAAACTTTACAGGCTAGAGTCATTCGTGAGGCACTTGAGATTGAGAAACGCCCAAACTGCCTTAACAAACGCGATGATGGACGCAGGCTTCCCAATACGTGGAAACCGATACTTTCCCGCATCCTCTCCAAACCAAACCACGCCCCCAACCCCACTCATACCACTACTTATACAGCACACCCATCCTTGAATCCTCAGTTCTCTCGAAGGAGTAGGCAGATTGAGACCTCAGTTTGAAAATCACACTCATCCCAAAAATTTACTTTCTACTTCTTGAAAATGGCTTCAAAATCGAAGTCGAAACGTCGAAATAAACAAATTTCTAGACGCGGTTCAACACGAACTTTAAGTATTACAAATATTTATATATATATATATATATCACATTTTAATTTGAACGTATCTTACGCTCATTTCACATTATAAGAATTTGGACGTTCGATAGTTTTGACGTACGGTTGATGCTCCGTACGGAAAGAATTGCTTGTCTTTTCTCACAAGACGACACGACCACCGTCTATCAGTCGTCACCAAGTCGTTAACGTTATAATAATTAAACATTATTACGTCAACACCATCGAACGTCCAAATTCTTATAATGTGAAAGGAGCGTTAGGCTTGTGGAATTCACACAAACATGTCCGCGTATCCTCGCAATTTACGAGTCTTATATGTGGCAAACCTGAATGATATGCAACCTGGTTAACCACGAAATGCGCATGCGAAATCATAGTAGAATTTGTGGTCGCTAGATTCTTTTCTTGAGATTGATAACGTGTAACGTTGTACAAAGTACATCAAATGATATATCTTTCATAATGTTATGTGGGTTTGGTTATCTTTGGTTTTCTGAGCTTTTTTGAGTTTTAAGTGAGCTATTTGACAATTATTTAGGTTTAAGGAACAATATTGTGGTGTTATTAGTGATTATTAAATACATTAATATTTAAGGGTTAAAAAGTTGGTTTTTTGTTAACTGTAGCCGAGAACACTTTTAAAAAATAGAAGAATCTCAAACTACCACGTCACTCTTTTATTCATTTGTAAGCTGAAACGTTACCTGCACGTTGCCCATTCATTCAACACAGAATAATAAACTACTTAAAATGTTATTCTGATATTCTGTTCAGGATGCTTTTAGGACAGGTTGTAACACAGTAGTTTAACCTCTGGTTTTCTTTGATCATTTATCATTTGTTGGGTCGTGTATGACTGAATTTGAACTATCGACCTTCTTACCATCCCATTTTTATAGTTCCACCAGTGTTTGGAGCATAAAATTATAAAAAACTCTTGTTCTATCTTCCAGTCTTATACTTTGACAATTTGGGCATATGAGCTAACTTAAAAATAAGCGAACATTTTTTAGAATAAAGTTAAAGACTAAATGTCCAAAAAAATAATTTGCTTGTTAAATTTACCAGACGACTAAGACTTTGACCAGCACAGGAGTAAAACGATGGTACACTGACGGTTCAGGGTACCAGGGACGCTACAGGGCAGGTGTGTTTGGAGCATCCTGCAACCACAGGAAAAGCATACCCCTGGGGAAATACGCCTTGGTCTATGCCATACTCAGGTGTGCCACGCACCTGACAGAAAACAGAGTGACCAACAGTGAGATTGATATTCTCACTGACAGTCGCTTGGCCATTGGGGCCCTCGTGAGTTGCACCACAACATCATCGGTGGTGTGGGACTGCATGCAAGCCCTCACTGAGTTAGCGACTGCAAATAAGGTCACTCTTACATGGGTTCCTGGGCACACAAAGATAAATGGCAACGAGGTAGCCGTTGAACTGGCAAGAAATGGGACCCTGGTGGAACCAAGAAGCCAGTTGGTCGGATTGCCAATTGCCGAAGCGAAACATGAATTGAAACTAATCATTGAGCAAGAACATATCGCTCAGTGGAATGCAAATACTGGCTGCAGAACATCAAGACAGCTGATGAAAAAACCTCTCCAGAAGAGGGCAGGCGCACTCTGGACGATGAACCGGAGTAGGCTAAGCAGCACGCTTGGCCTGCTCACTGGCCACATCGCACTAAGAGCGTACCTCTTTAAACTCAAGCTGGCGGCTGAAAAAAACTACCGACTATGCGGCGAAGAAGAAGAGAACAGCATATACATACTGTGTAGCTGCCCGATGCTAGCGGTGTACAGGTACCAAACCTGGGGCCGCATGATAATGGATCCAAGTGATCTAAAAGAGACAGGGCCAACAAAAATTCTGTGGTTTGCCAAAACCAGCAGACTGGAATTCCGATGCCCTGAAGACACAGCGGTTGTAACAGAGATCTAGGTGACATAAGTACCTATACCAATGGCCCAACCGCAAAAATGTAATGCAATGTAATGTAAAAGACTTTTAGAACTCTTTGACTTAAAATTATTTCCAAGTGCTTCACATAAAATTTTAAAATGAGGGATAATTATTTTTTGAAATTGGTGAACAGGAATTCAGAGCTGGGTTTAGGTTATTTAAAAACACATTGGAGAAGAAATAAAGGAAGCCTTTTCATGCAAGAGATATAAGTTTGTAATATTTATACTATACTAAAAAATCTCACGGTAGTTTTTAAAGTTAATACAATATCAAATAAAAAGTATTTTTTACTATTAATTTGAATAAGTTCACATTCAATATTACCGACACGAAATGGTGTGACTACTACCCAATTTTGAATGTTACAACAGAAAAAAAAGGCACGTCTGGCGGTGCATAGAGGTGTGTTGGTTCCTTCACTTATGTATGGTAGTGAATGTTGGGTTTGGCAGAAGAAGCATGAAAATAGGATTAATGCTGCGGAAATGAGTAGCCGGAGTGACTCGGTTGGATAAAGTAAAGAATAGTGAGATAAGAGAACGCTGTGGTGTTAAAGAAGATGTGGTTACAAAGATAGATAAAGGAATGCTTAGATGGTTTGGACACGTAGAAAGGATGGACGAAGGAACATTGATGAAACAAATTAATAAGGCGAGTGTGAATGGACAAGTCGGAAGAGGTCGACCTCGGAGAACATATCTCGATCAGATCAACATTATTTTGAAGAAAGGCCAGGTCAAGAGTACCAACAACCGACGAGCATGTATGAGAGCACTGATGAAAGTAGAGGAAGCAAAAGATGTGTGTAAGAACTTTTGGTTAACTAACTGAGTTACAATCCGCCCCCGCCAAGATTTTAAACTGTCGTCCTCCATTGCACATCGCAACTATCCCAGTTTACAACATCATCAATTCAGATGACCTATTTTAAAATCCAAAACATCGCGTCACAACAGCTTCGAACTAAAAAAAATCATAGTCGATCCACACCGAAAATGCTCCCAGTGTAGACTGAGCTTTAAAATGGTATTTCATCGAATGACTATAACAGAAATGAAAGCTACTTTACCTGTACAATGAAGAAATATGAATAGATAATGGTGAAGAGTGGTAAGAAATAAACGAAAATTCCATAAACGACGAGATAACTTCTACTTAGCGGATCTTGATTGAGGTAATCGGTACCGCAAGCAGTCATGTTACCCTCAGGTACGTATCTGTAAAACAAAATGGAAAATTACTCTTAACCGTTTATTCTCACACTTTATTGAAGCTACGAGGTTTAAAAATAAAGATTTAGGACTAGTTGCTCTACTGACAGTTAAAATGTCATATGTCATATCATTTCTCGAAAAGTCAGCTATCGATATCTCGGTTTGCTAAATTCTAACTTTTAAGTGTGGTGACAAAAAGTGACCCTGTGCAAGCGTGTTCTTAAAAAACGTCGCTCAATTTAAAATTCGTAGCAAAATTCAATAAAAACACCTCTAGAATGCCAACTAATCAAGAGAGAATTGTAAAATGTGATCATTTCCGATGAAACTTGTAGTCCATGCATTAGAAGTCATCAATGGATAGGATGTACTACTGTAAAAGTTAAGGTAAATGGAAATCAGACATGATGTGCATTGATGGCTTGAAAATTAACTAAGTAATAGGAAACAATTTTTCAAAGTTGGTGATAAAAAATCAAGAGCTATCAACGTTTATATTGTAGTTCCACAAGGTAGCTGTCTCGGACCTTTCCTGTTCATTTTGTTCATTAATGACCTACTTGAAGTACTTTAACGCTGCCAAATTCACATTTTTGCTGACGATACGTTGTTATACTGCCGAGGTGATGACGTAAAAAATCTTATATGTAGAAGCACTGAATAATAATCTTAGTGTCGTGGTTAAGAAATATTAACACCAAGAAGTCAAAAACAATGACCACATCAACTGAAATATTTGATATTGACGTGAAAATGAAAGGAGAATCATTGCTGTTTTAATCACACTTCAACAATATTATCACAATATTAAAACAAAAGATGGTTTTATTGAAAATAATGCGCTACGCTCTTCCAAAGAAATTCAAATAATTGGTGTTCAAAAATTTAGTAAAACCTCATATTAACTACTTCAGTACACTTTTAAACTTTGCTTATGCTGAAATGCAAGTTGTGATATTCAATGTACCAATGGACACTGTGACACACGATAATAACAACGTTTCGAGATACACACGATCATAGAACCAGACAAGTAAACGACATATTCATGCTTAATCTGCTTATCAAAGGAAAAGTATATTTTGTACAAGGCTATCTAAATACAATCAACTAAAAGAAGATTTGAAAAATACTGAAAGTGTGAAAAAATTCAAGAAGTTGTTGCTGCAAGATATTGAAGACAGTTAAAGTATTGAATGACAAAATATGTATGAAGATGTGTTCGCTGAAATATTAGCACCTATTGCTACTTTAAATTACAACAACAACACTAAAATCGTAGGAGGCATAATTCATTTTAAATTTATTACTTGGAAATTTTGGGAAGCCTGACGTTGATCCGATTTGCGTCAGGAGAAAATTTGGATTCTTTCTGAATCAAGACAACGTACCCGTCCATGAAGCTTTCTTTGTGAAGCAGTTTTTAGCCTAAAAATAAATTATAGTATAAAAAAACTAAAAAATACGCTTTTAGAGTTAATCAAACTAAAAAGTAAAAAATAATTCTTAACATAGGAATAAAATTACTGACGAGAAAATTAATGTCATTGTTCTAAAAGCGTGGGGTGCTTTGTATGACATTTTTAAACTAACTCTGCGTTTCGAAATGATAGCATCATACGCTTTTAGAACAGTGACATTAATTTTCTCGTCAGTAATTTTATTCCTATGTTAAGAATTATTTTTTACTTTTTAGTTTGATTAACTCTAAAAGCGTGTTTTTTAATTTTTTTTAAACTATAATTTATTTTTCGCTTTTTAGTTCGATTTGTTTTACTCACAATGTATTAAATGGTAAAGGCACAAAAATAATGCATCGGCCGGAAATCGAACCCGAGCCGCCCGCGTGGCAGGCGAGCATTCCACCTCTGAACCACCGATGCGATGAACTGTGATAATATTTGTGCTGCGCTCATGCGTAGTTCACGCACTAGTTCTATCTCTCTTACTCTCATGCAAAGGATCCCTGAAGAATATATGAATCCTGGCGAAAGTAATCAGGATAATCGGATATTTTGCTCTAATTATTTCATTGTAGTCGGTCTTTGACAAGTTTGCAAAGTTTAAATTAAATCTTATATAAGCGTGTTAATAAATCACTTATCTTGACAACTCCCCAAATTCATCTGTGACTTATTCTTGTATCCAAAAATAAAGGAATTATTCTAAGGGTATCTTTTTTAGTACCTGGATTAAGTTAAAATGGTCTGGGAAGAAACCCCCAACAACAAAAGACCACTTGGGCGCCCAAAACTTCGATTGCGGGACAAGATCCTCAAGGACCTTCAAACACTGGGGAAGAAGCCACTCAGGTTTGGAAAGAATGGAATTGTTGAGGCGGCCAAGACCCACCCCGGGTTGTAGAGCCATGGATGGATGGATGAATAGTAAGCTATGCATATTTTGTCTCGATGTTAATGACAGCTATCAAAACAATTCGTTTAGATTTACAGTTTTAAATAATTTGTTAAATGATAAACGATTTTGTGTAGATTTTCGTTAAAATTAAGCTTATACATTGTTCATTTTTTAACAATGATACGTTCTTTGTGGTAGTCTGTTTAATTCTTGACCACGAAAAATTGGAAAAATGAATCTTGAGAATATTGTGATAGAACATTGTGATGCCTTTTGACAACGCTTGACCTCACGTAGAGAATAATGTTAAACATCAAATACCTGCACCTAGAAACCTGAACGAACTGGCCTTGACGCATAAATTACACAATATAAGTCTTAATAATAATTTTACTTCCAATCTTATAGAGAAATATTAACCCTATCAATGCGGGAACACAAATGGGTTTTTTTGTCACCCGAGGATTTTTTTTTACATTTCAGTTATATTTATTTTAATTGTCATTGTTGATGAGTTAATTTCAAATTTGAACTTAAATATATGCGCAAAATTGAAATTTTATTGTTGCGTTATACTCGTATAATGCTCTCATACCGTCACAAAAGTTAGCCTATACTAAGCCCGCAAAACACCATGTAGAAACTTTACGTGAATCCTTTTTTTTGGGCTAAAAATCGATACAAATTTGGCTTATAAATGTAAAATCTAATTAAAAACCATAAAATTATGTATTTTCTAATGTGATTACATAGCATACATAGAATTTTTTTAGAAATTTACATAGCATTATATAATGCTCTCCACATTAAAAGGGTTAAAGCTAATTCACTTTTAAATTATTCACGTTCACACACCTTTTGATAAAACCAATGTCCATAAAAAATTATTAAAATTAATTCATCATAGCAATTAGATTATTTAAAATATGTTGTCGTGTTAATTTGGTCCAGGAGTGTATTTTATTAGAGAAATAAAATTGAATACCTGTTCCATCCGAAAAGAGGTGCAATGGTCCAGCCAACAGACATCGCCCAAATTAATAAAATTCTCAACATGGCAGTCTTCTTCGTAAGAGGTTTAGCACTTAATCCATTGACAATGACATTGTATCGGTCCAAAGCAATGAATACCATGGTCCAAATTGAAGCACAACCGAAAAGTGAGCCAAACATACCGTATAACTCACAAAAGAATGGACCTATATCAAAATTTGAACAAAATAATATGCAGGGTAGCCAACCGATCGGACCCGTCGATTGATGATTAAAGGGCACTCTTTTCCGGTATTTTTGTCTCCTTTTACTTTCAACCCCAAGCTAGGGTAAGATTTACCTCAAAATTTTTAAACGGCATTGGGGGTCGAATAAGATATCTTTCAAAATCTCTTATAATTCTCTATACAATAGTCTTTTCAAATTATGCCCATTACTTATTGAGAAATTAGATTTTAAATGTGAAACTTATCTGCTCAGCTATTTAATTCACAACGTCAAGATCGACATATCAGTAAAAAGTATGTAGGTACTACAGTTAGTAAAAAAAATTCAAGACACAGGAAATGTAGCTAATAAAAAACGAGAAATAGAAAAGCCTATAGTTAAAAAAGTTATTGAAGTTGCAGTTTTGGAACATGTTTATCTTGATCCAACGTTGAGTACGAGGCAGCAGGCATCTGTGTCTGGGATCAATCGAACTAGCATCCGGGACGCTAAATCGCCACAATTGCCGCTATTGGTACGATTCAAACTCAAGAGTTTATCCCGAGGTGCATACACAGCAACCGGAGAAATTAAATGTATGGGCTGGCATTTGCAGAGACCGACTGGTGGGTCCTTTTTTTCTACTAGGCAATTTGACCGGCAAAATGTATTTGCAATTACTGGAAGACGCTATTGACCCTGTCTTGACTTGTTCGTCAGTTTTTAGACCAACGTTTTCCACGGCATTGGATTGGGAGAAGAGGCAGCATTGAATGGCCTCCACGATCGCCAGATTTATCGCCACTTGATTTATTTTTATGGGGACATCTGAAAAGTAAAATCTATAAAACACAACCAACGTCGTTGGAAGATTTGCGTTAAAGAATCGTTGACGAATGCCATCGAATTACTCCGGAAATTCTTCGGAATGTGCGTGAACGTTTTAAACAAAAACTTTATTATTGTATGGAAGCGGGCGAACATCAGTTTGAATATTTAATCAATAGAGTAAGCAACTAAAATAATTGGAATCTTAACATGTAATTTTTTTCAAAGCATTGGGAGGAAATGTAAAATTTAATAACTATTGTAAAGAGAATTGTCAGAGCTTTTAAAAGACATCTCATTCGACCCCCAATGCCATTTAAAAATTTTGGGGTAATTCTTACCCTCGCTTGGGGTTGAAAGTAGTGGAGTCAAAAATACCGGAAAAGAGTGCCCCCCTCCAATCAAAAATCGACCGGTCTGAGCGTTTTTCTAAAATGTTGACGAGAGGTTCCTGCAAATAGCTGTATAGTGTGTCATTACATAAAACTATCACAAAACAGTTCTACATTTAGATTTTCTAGTATTATGATCTTAACCCTAGAGTGGGCGCGTCTTTCCGCGAAACGTTGGTCAATTGAATTAACTTATTTTCTCAGGATTTAAATAATACACAAATAATAATCAACATATTTTAACCTATTTTTAACTTATCCTATATAATACTTAAAGAAATGAAAAAAAGTAACAAAATTATATATTTTCTAAATCTACAGGATATGCTTTATCCAAACAGTCTTCACAAAGGTATGTGCAATGTTCGTTTCACAGCAACTTTGAGCATCTGCAACACCCTTTTTTCGTGCGCCCATTTTTCTTTGTTAGACATATACTGCATTTGCCTTCTTTCTTTAAAGATGATGCTTCTACTGTAGGTACAAAGCGGGCAAATTGGTTCCTCAAAGAAACATTTAATGTCTCAATAGAAGCCCTTGTGGTAATATATGGCTTGACTAGGACCATAGCAATCTCTTTTCAATACTGTCGGCGTAGCATCAAATGTTCAGTTTTGGCTTTGTAAATAATTTGACTGTTTATACCGGCAATATTCATCATTGAAAAACAATCTCATTGGCCATCTGCGAATCATTCTTCCAACAGAATATTCCTCTTTCATTTAGTCTACGACGTCAACACCACCTTTGGTTTCATTATAAAATTTTATAATTTCAGGCTTTGCAGCAGGCAATCGTCGATTTTATCATCCTCATACAAAGTTGATAATAGTAACGCTATTTTTTGTTGCTTCTTGTTTGGAACAAAGACAGCAAAACTTTCTTCTCGCCAAATCCTAACATCGAAAACGGTTTCGACCGATCTTTGGTGTTCCAACTATGGTCGTTCTTTGATCAGTTAGCAAAAGTGAATTCCTCAAATCATCCCATCACAATATCCGGAAATACCCTTGAACCAAGTCCCTCCATCTCGATTTTGGGAGTCACGGTGTCCAATAATATGTCTTGGCATGACTATGTTGCTAACATCGCAAAGTCGGCAAGCCAGAGGCTAGGTTTTCTGTGGTTAGCCAGAAAGTGTTTTACTCCTGATCAACTGTTGACGACGTACAAGGCTCAAATTCGACCTCTACTCGAGTATTGCTCGCACATTTGGGGTTCAGCACCAAGGTATTCTCTTCGTCTTCTAGATTCCATTCAGAAAAGAGCCATTCGCTTGATAAACAGCTCAACTCTCACAGATACCTTTTACTCTCAAGCTTTTACTCTCAAGCTTGACACTACAAGGACCAATCTTCATCAAGAATCCTTCTTTTACAGGGGTGCTACGTAATGGAATAAGCTTCCAAAATCAGTTTTTCCAGAGAACTATGCCCTGCAACTTTTTAAAAAGCGGGTCCACAATCATTTCCTTTCTATAATCCCTTCCCCTTCTAATAGTCGCAGTGCGGGCCGTCCGCGTCCCACACGATTGGTATACCCTTTTTGCGACTATTTTCATAAAAAAAAAAAAAAACTGGTCAGCAAGAGGTATCGAAGTAAAAAAGTTAACCATAGTTTACATTTCAACTTCGCAAAAAATACATGCCTGGCGACACCTGATGTTAACAACCCTCTCCTCAAACGGTTCCCGCGCACTTCTGGCGTCCAGCCTTTCGGCTCGCGTTGCGAACGAAAGTAGGGACAGCTTCTAAAAAGCGTAAGCCTAACGGGTAGTTATTTTACCAATTATTAAAGTTTTTTTAGCGCGGGCAGCAAAATACTTATAGCGCGCCCACTCTAGGGTTAAATCCGTAAAAAAGCTGCAGATCGGAATAAACCTATTATAGCTACTTTTATATCATCGTTGTTTTTTTTTTAATTTGAAAACACCTACCCAAAACCCATGTTTCAAAGTAACAATTAATAACCATAGGAGGAGCCATAGTAGTCATCATGAGGAAGTCAGAGAATGCTAAATTTACAACGAGCAAATTGGAGGGTGTTCTTAACCCTTTCGTGCTCATAAATATGTAAACTACCATTCCTAAAATATATTTGATAAGTAAAATCAATAAAAAATAAATTATAGTTTTCATACCATTTCCTATAATGGAGATAAAGCCCAAAACGCCTATCGCGAAGCCCAAAATGCCGTGCCATAGTGGGTTCATGGGAGGAAATTGGTACCAATATGCGTCGACCATATGCAACATATCAGGCAACACCTAAAAGTACATACAGGTTGTCCATCTCGAATACTTTTTTGTTCTCAAAACCCCAAAACAGGATTTTCAAAAAGGACATGTTTTTTAACAAAACTTTTAAATAAAGGGTCGTCCGCTTGATCGCTTCACCCTACAATCTAGAATAGCACTGTCAAGGCATCAGCTTAAATGTACCTTCTTCAATTTTCTTTACAAACATGCCAAAAATTTTACGCTCCGTTTTGAAATTAATGTGGTAAGTCTGTTTAAAATTATGATAAAATAAATCGAATGAAGAATTAAACTACAAAAAAGTGGCTTATCATCAATGTGTTGATATGGTGATGAATTTTATTAGAATTCTACAGGTAGGTAAGTTCGTTTGGATTTCTGCAAGAATTTTTAATGAAAGGCATCCTGGTAAAAATGTCAACCATTCTGACAAGTCAAAATTAATACTAAATTTTGAATTTGGCAAATTCAGGAATACTGGATTCATTGCTAACAAAGAACATGTAAGGCGACACAGTGTTACGAAGGAGGCTCCAATATGTAAGTATTATATATTTTTCAATGTTTTTACCCTCTTATCCATTATAAAATCTTTGAGAAAAATTGTTTTGTTGTTGAAGTGAAACATTGTCTATTAATTTACACTTTATTAAAATGTCTAGATATCTTGTGTCGATTTGGAAACAATTCCAATTATTTTGCGACGAGAGGGGCTATAAATTGGAAGTAAATACGTCAACAACAAGGACTATGGGTTCAATATAAAGAAACATAATGGAGAAGACTATAAAAAATCAGTGATCGAGACAATGTGGAATAAAACCACAAAATTAATGCAAGATATGTACTACGACAAATTTAATAAAAGATTCGACCCATTCAATGATATCGAATTCAAAAGAAATCTTGGACATGATAAAACTGTACGACGAAAACACACCGTCTGGCTTGCAGAAGAAATTCTATCATGTTGCTTTATATGAACTGGCTTGGCGTGGTGGAGAAGGTTCTCAATGTTTAGTGCATTATTTCAAAGACGAAACGAACAATGCGGGGTTGACCACCATAGGAATAGAGTATAACCCTATAGGAGCACAAAGATGTGCGGTTAATACTAAATACCGAAGACCCTGATATTTGTCCTGTTCTATTTCTCAAGAAATTACTCAGCGAGCGAAATGCAAATATAAAAACTGGCAGGTTATTTTTAACAATTAATATTGCTTGGGATAAACCATATTCTTCAGGATGGTACAAAAATATGCCGATTGGGGTGAACATGATATCTAAGTAGATAAAAGCATCTACAGAGATGATTGGATTAAGAAAATTAAGATTACCAACCATTCCGCACGATCGACTACAGTGTCTCACCTTGCCAAAGCAGGTATCAATGAGCAGGAAATTATAAAAATCACAGGACACAGCTCATCTAATTCATTGAAACCTTACCTGCAATTGAATAATGAACATCATTCAAATTTAATCAACCTGAGAGAGAGCGGGGAAGTATCATTAACTTTCAACACATCAGAACAAAACAATGTTGAAAAATCCCCCACCCAAGAGAACAACATTTATAATAATTGTATTTTTCATGTTCAAAACTTTAATTCATCCTAATTTAAATAACTCATTCAGTTTATATCGAGTCGAATGATATAAATTTGTTGAAATAAAAATATAAAATCTTAAAAGTGATTTTTATTGTGACGTCAAAAAATAATCTATCGAATACCACACGAGAGTTCGATGAATTAGATAATAATTCTCCAGGTCTTTTCTCGAACTTGTTGCCATTTAGGATTTTGGGACATAATATTGTTGGTTCATTTTTCCTAGCTGGTAAATTGACGGGAGAATATCACCTTAATTTGCTTAAAGTTGTCTTGAATTGTGAAAATAATTTAAAAAGGTGATCTGATTACAGATATTGACGTGTTTTTCTTTCAATAGGATGGCGCTTTACCACACTATGCAGCGCATGTGTACGTGACTATAAAATTAACATTTTCAACATTTGTAAAGAGAATTGAAACATCTTATAAGTAAATCATGTGCCCCATGCCATTGTTAAATGGGTTGCCACCCCGTTCAGGGGAATGACCCTATTCGAGGTGGACACCAGTATAGTTTACATTTAACTGCGTGAAATATATTAGACTTTTTTTGCATTCTATAACAAAAAAATTGTGTGATAATTATTGCTTACCTTGTCCACAACAGTCATATTACCGCCGAAGCCGGCAGCCCGCTGAGCGGCCCACCCGGCATAGCTCGGTTCACTCATTATGGACATTCTGTACAATGGCACTAAAAAATTACACGTTCAATAAAACAATGTTAATAATTATAACTTTATTCGAGAGGACTACAAAAATACCAAACATATTTGTTGATTAAACTTACCCTTGGTAAAATCAAAGTATAAATTATTGTAGACACGGTTGTAGTTCTGAATTAAAACATTCGAAAAGATTTTTGCATTAAAAAAAACTATCTGAAAGACGCGCTTGGGCTCGACTCGATGCTCCTCCGTGAAAAATTGTCTTTTATAGCTTTTTCTCTAAAGAATAATTTCTTACGTACCTAATTAAATAAAGACAAATCTCTATGTTTTTAAGGATTCCTTTAAAAGTATCTTTAATGGAATTACTGATTCTTATTCTTAACGGGAGAGATTAAAATTTCCAGTCAAGGTTAAATTTTACTGTCGGTAATGTCGAATATAAAATCCTTATTACGAATAACACAAGTTCTACAATGTACCAAAAATAAGTAAGTACCTATCTGCCTAAATTGTAAGTTTAAATTATATACTACGCCCTGTCTCCACCATGCACTCATCAGTTTAAATTTTTCTTAGTGTGTAATTTTAATTTTTTCCTAGTAGACAACCTGAAGAATATTACATTTGGAAACTTAGAACATATTGTACATTTCAATCATGGAGTGTCTGTATGAATGATAGATTTAGTGTTAACAATTGTAGCGCGATTTAAATAAATGAGTTTTATTTTGGAACATTTTTTTTACTAATCTAAATTACAGTTGAAACGGTGAAGCTTTTCCATCACGTGACCCAATCTACGATTCATACAACACATATTTTCTACATACTGTCTCTTTCTGTCGATATAAATATAAGTCATAACGATTTTTGATTTTTATAGAGTTGACAGAAGTTTTGATTTATATGAATATTGTTGCTGACGATGGAAAAGATTCACCGTTTCTGCTGTATTTAACTATCAAAGGATTTGATACTTCTATTCCACATTACTAAGAGGTATTCAGAAACTCTACAAACATACATAAGGAGATGCTTTCATACAAACTCGAAAAAAAAAACACTTGAAAACATTATTTTTAATGTATTGTAAAGATAAAAATTTATAGAATACCTGACCTTTCTATGCTTTATTTATTACATTTTATTTAATCTTTTAAAGACAAAAAAATCTATATTGATGTTCAGCTTAAACTACATTTTTATCAGATATACATATATTTATTTATCTCTATATATTATTAATAAAAAATAGTTAACAGTCTTTAAAGGAAATTAGTAGTATCACATTTATTTTTGTAAATTAATTCAAAATATATTTTTTATAATTCACTGAGTTGTTTTTTTAAATTTGTCAATTCCTTAATCAATAGATCCACTTGTTCCAAATTAGATTCAAATGAAATATTTGTCATGTCTGTTTTCCCACAGTTGTCTTGAATACCATTTAAATCCACTTGAAGGTAGGGCTCCTTCAGAACAGTTAAATCAGATGAGCCTAAAACCCATCTTACTCTCCAGTCTATATTTTCTATTAGATTATTTCCATTCTTTAATATATGGGTTTTTGCTAAGAATTGAAAAATATCATTTTTCCTTATTTCATAACAAGTCTTTAGAGCTTCTTGAATGTTGTTCTCTAAACGATATGATTTTATTTGAAAATTATCTTCGATAAAAGCTTGTTTGAAAAAATACTGAACATTTCTTTTAGCTTTTTCGAAATCTTCTTTGGTCCATTCAAGTGGGCCACTGGTATAGTTATCAAAATTGATTTTACATTTTTCTATTAGGTCGTCTATGCATTCGTGTAAAAACTAAAAATTTACAATTTACTTATAAAGTTCTATAAATTACTACATTACAAACCTTATTTAGTTCCGTTTTATTTGATATTTTTAAAAGAGAAATAATAGCAGATTCTTCCATCCCAACTTTTATGTTTGACGTTTTAAAGTTAAAAAATGACATATCTTTTCTTCTTCATTTTATATTTCAAATATTCCATCTAGTAGATGTCTCACATCGAAGTTGAGGCCAATGAACGTCAAAATCTGAAACAGAAGAACAAGGAAATGACGTCAATTCCAAATAGAAAGGCGACAAGGCGCTTGACATCCATTTTGAATCTCATAGGAAAAGTGTATAGTTCCTGTGACTCTCTCCTCTGGTTTTATTAAGTTTTTAAAGAAATCTTTTTAGGATCATTTATAAAGGTAAGTAAAATATTCTTATTGTTAATATTATTGTTAATATATAAATATTCTTTTGTTAGTAAAAAAAATAACTTATAAATCTAGTGACGCTACTTATTTCAAAGCGTATAGTTTGGTTAGTTAATGGTAATTACCGGTGAACGTTAAAAAGCTCTGTTAAGTGAACATATAACGATACTTGTATGTACAATTTGTGTCGTTCAAGCAAGACATTTATACATTTTTGTTTCTTTCAGAACAAAAATGGCTGATGCATCAACTGAAAGCACATCTGGCGAAAATTCAGGAGCTCCCCCATCAAATGCACCCATGAGAGGTGGTATCGGTGGAAGAGGCATGATCAGAGGTAGGGGAGGAATGCCTGGAGGACGTGGAGGAGGAGGTTTTAGGGGACGGTGAGTAATCAACTGTGGAAATTATGAATTATTATTAACATTTATTGTGTTAGGGGTGGACCTGGAGGCGGACGAGGAGGGCCTATGAGAGGACGTGGAGGACCTAGAGGAGCACCAAGAGGAAGATTTCCACCAGGTGGCCCAGGTATTTTTACAGGTCAATAAACAGAAGTTCAATTGGAATACAGTTTCTAACATTTCAGAGGCATAGAAATTTTGAAACATTATTTCTATTAGAATTTTTTTTTTTTTTTAATTAGTTAAAAATTAATTAATATACATTTTTATTTTTCCAACAGTGCCTTAACACACAATAAAACTTGCTTTCATTTATTCAAAGCTTTTTGTACTTTTAATTTGTCAAAGCAATTGTACCTTATGCTGCTAAGTAAAATGTGCTTATGTAGATAATTATGATCAGTACTTTGCACCAAAGTGAGCAGACATTAATTTATTGATTTTTTGTACCAATGTTGATACACTTAATTGTGTTTTTAATTTTATATTAAATTTCCGTAATAAATTAAATTTTTTGCATTAATTTTGTAATTTAGATTATAATTCTGGTGGACCTGGAGGCGACAATGGTGGTGGCTTAGGAGGCCGTGGAATGGGAAGAGGTGGACCTGGTGGGTTCAGAGGAGGTAGAGGAGGTCCGGGCGACAGGGGTGGAATGGGTGGCAGAGGTGGTGGTGGAAGGGGAATGGGCGGTCGAGGCGGCCCAGGAGGATTCAGGGGTCGTGGAGGTCCTGGAGGGGGTGGAAGAGGGGGTCCTGGTGGAGGTAGAGGTGGACCAGGTGGCAGTAGAGGTGGACCTGGTGGTCCAGGAGGACTCGGTCAAAAAAGAACTCCTGGACAATTTGGTGGACAAGGGGGACCTGGTGGACTTGGCCCAAAGAGACCTAGATTTGATAACGGCCAAGGTTCTAATGGATATGGACAAAAGTAAGTTTAAATTTTGATAAAGGAATAATAAAAATTCTTAGTCCAATATTGTAGCAATGTTGATTATAGAGTATTAAGGTTTAGTAATACTTTATATGTTAAAGGAGTAGTTTATTTGTAAGATTTAGTTGTCCCAAATGTTAAAAAAATAAATAAAATTAACTATCCAAACTTTTGAATTAATATTTGCTTAAGACTGTCCTGTATTTTCATTAATTTTAAAATATACAATAGTAATCATTAATATTTGTCATTGTATTGAGTTTTGTTGGTAGAATAAAATTAGGAATGAAAGGCACATTTTAAATATTCCTACTTCACAATAGCAGCGCTGCTTCAAGTGCCGATTGAACCCAAATCGGGTATCAGTGGTGTTTCCAAAATATTTTGTAATGGGTTACAGAATATTTACATCAGAAAATGAAAATGTTTTGTTCACTAGAGGTCAGTTAGGTAGCTCTCTTGTACACAATTTTATAGCGAAGACTTTTGCCTGAAATATTCTAGCAAACCTACCAAGACTGATTGATATTTCAGTCTCCAACTTCATCTGGGGTTTTTGAGCCATCTGTGTACATTATGTATTCAGTCTCTAGGAAGTAAATTGCTCCCCTCACCCACTAATCTCTCTTCCAAAAAAGGGCTTTGAAATACTTTTCTATGTGTATTCTTGTGGCTAGCATGTCGAGAACAATCTCGAGGATTTGGGGATTTTTTTAGTAGTAGTAGCATTTGTCATAGAATGAGAGCTAGGTAAGTACGTTTTTATTGGTTTTAATAAAATCTTCGTTCCCCATGACATTTTAAATTTATTCAAAATTTTTATTTGTTTAAAAATTTTATACGCTTAAATTTTACATCTTCTCATTAACCTTGATTATCCGGTGATTTTTGCCACTAAAAACCAATTCTTGGAGTACTTTGCTTAAAGTTAACTTAACCTCCTTCAAAATCTACTTGTGCATCGTGTACTTTTTGTAAAACAGCCTAAAGTCGGCCGTTGCTTTTGTAGTACATAAAAAATTATTCATGATATTCTTAATTATTTGTCCTTGTCCTTTTAAAATGAAATCTCCATAGCGACGCCTTTATCTAGATGGTTTTGGAAGTAACTTCCTTACCCTCTTCTACTTTTTAAGGCTTATTGTGAAACACCTTGATGGATATTCCTGTTGCAGTTAATTCTGATGATAACTTTTAATTGGAATTTGCAAGTCATATTTCGCCTCGTTTTTTATAAATTTGGGGATACCACTACATTTTAGAAACGGCATAATCGTAACCTTTGTGCTGAACAACTATCATATAAGGTAATTTTTTATTCGTTCTGTAGTATGAATTACATAGTTTTCATTTCACGTTTATGCGCCATTTGTATAGGTTGCTCTCATTGGTTTAATGCAGTCCAACATACTGGTCCCTACACTTACGACCTTGAGCTGACTAATCGTAGGTACTTGTTTCATCATAAGTAAATCCATGCATATTCGCGGTCCTAAGGTTCCGTGTCTAACATACAGAGACAGATAATGTTAGGGACTTTTACGTCATAGCACCTCCCACCCAATTCTCCCATTTTTTAATTTTGAATTAATATACTGATTTCAAAACGCTGAAGAATCCATTTGCTTAGATTTTGACTCATGATATTGTTTGTATGCTGAACCAGCATCATTATTTATTAATTGAAGGAGGTTTGAAATGATTTCATCACTTAGTGGTCTTCCCCATTACCTTTTCATTTCCGCACAGTAGTTCTTATTTTTCGGTCTACCCATTTTAAAGAAATATATAGGAAAAATCACGTGGCGGTAGATGGCACTCTCAATGACAAAATGTCGGATTAAGGTGTGAACAACAAATATTCTTTCATTTAATCACTTGTAAAACCAAAGTTTTTATTGAAGGGAATAGTTATCACGGAGAGATTTGAGTTGATTTTTTTGTTTAACTATTGGATTAAAGCTGGATGTAGGTTTGTTTTTGACGTTTCAGTTTTATTGTCGCTGGTTTCTTGTTAAATGTCAGTAAACACCAGGTGTGTCTTGGTATCAATTTTGGTATGTTTAAGGCTGGCCACATCATTTAATGTGGAACTGACTGTCTCAATGAGAAAGTCATCAAAAGTGTTTGCATAAGATCAATTTCTGAGCTGCCTTAGGATTGAAAGGAAATTTATGTAAAGATGTAATTAAATTGCCATATGTAGAGCATTGCAGAATAGAGCATTTTTCGCGACTTTATCTTCATATCACCTTTTTTAATCCTTTGCATTTTTGAGTTTTGTGGTTTAATAACACCAATTCTTCACAAAATATCGTTTAAATACTACACTTTCAATGCTTAAATTGCTCCAAATAATATATAAAGTTCATTTTTCACCCTTATAAGCAAATGGAGGTTGGTTTGTTGTTCACACCTCGAGAAGTTCATACAATCAGTAATAGATGGCAGGTACTCCGTGATTTTTCGCTATACCAATACCTAATCACAACTAAACTATTATAACCTAGACATTATTGTTACCCGCCAAAAATTGCGCACGTACTTTATCATCAAGCAGGGCCGTTGAACAATTGCCGTGTGTTCTAGTTTTTTTTATTATTATGTTAATCAAGTTCCTATCTTACTTGGAACAATTTTGCTTCTAAATGTGCCTTTCAATAGTAAATATATTCTACTGAAATTAATTTTTATAAGTAAATCAAATACTTAAAGCAAATGTTAGTAGTGGAGGTCAGTATGGAGGTCAAGGTGGTTACAATCAATATGGTGGTGGATCACAAGGAGCATATGAAAGTGGTGGCAGTGGCGGCGGATACTCCACGCAATACAACCCTGGTGCTGGATACGGCAGCGGTGGTGGTGATTATTCAGGATACCAACAAAGTTCTGACCAGTACGGCGGGGGATACAATACAGGTGGACAGGGGGGTTACAGTAGCGAGGGATATGGTGACCGAAGTGGAGGATATGCGCAGCAAAATTATGGTAAGTGAAGCGTTTTTTATGCTTAAGATTACATGACTTTTGTGTAAAAAGGGTTTCTTAACTCATTTTGTCACTTAGCAGAATAAAAATTTATTAAAATACAGAATTATTCAAATTTATAACAATGTTTGATGTATTTTTATTATGTTTTTTACAGGGTGGTAGTGTGTCATCGGGAGACTAGTTGGAGAAAGTAAGGACAACATTAAAACTTATATTTATTTCTGATACATTCAACCAGCAATATAATACTTGGCGAATTAAAATACTAAATGAAGAAAAAGGGAATTATAGCATATTTTAAAGAATGTTAAATCAAAAAAATATATCAAAGTAGAAGCAGGAATATGTTCTGACAAATGAGTTAAAAACGTATTTTACACAAAATATTCAACTAAAGATTCAGTATAATTCCCATTATATTTTGTAACTTTTAAAAATAAAAAGCAACATGAAATATTATCGTAAAAAGTGACAAATGTGTTGCACAAAGACATTGAAACTGAAATACCGTAGTAGATATTAAAATAGGTGTTAATTTTACATTAAAACTCGGTATAAAATGGTCATTATATGCAACACCAAGTGCCCAGCAACATGTCATGTAATTGAAAATTTTCCGTTCCAATATTTCAGGTTCAGCCCCAGCTAGGCGCTACTAATTAAAAAGTAATCTTCCAAAACAAATTTACAATTAGTATTATTTTTAAAGACCTCCTGTTGATGTGTTAGTGTACATGGACAATTTTTTTTATATATATAAATATATTATAGTTTAGTTAATAGGTTTTATTGTGTTGAGTCACGTCAGAATGATTGCATCATGTCATTATTTTAGTGGCTTCTTTTTTTTGAACTAGATCTTGAATAATAGAATGTTTGATTAAATTTCTCAAAAAGAAATTTACCTAATAAAACCGTTTGTATAAAAAACATGGCGTTTTTTAATTTAAAAAAACATTGTACAAGGCTTTGCGTGATCCGAAAGGTGAAAATAAACGATAATTTATACCGATAAGACATTTGTTTTTCATTAATATCGATGTTTCAACCTAAAAAAAATTTGAAATCATGGTTTAAAGAACTTTGTTGTAAAAAAACCATAAACAACGTTAATAGGTTGATTCAATTTACAAGTAATGTTTATCTCGAAATTCTTTAATTTAAATTTAATATGTTACAAAGTGTGCGAGACACATGTAGAGGTAAATTACTAATGAAAGGAACACTGGCTGCGTAGTACACTCTATCCATCAGAAGCGCACTTCAAGTGATGATTTAAACCGATTTGGTTACCGATGGCGCGAATCGTTAATATTTCTTTATGGTTACCGAATATTTATCTGTCAGAAAATGTGTTAGAATTAAAAATAAATAATTAAACATTGAGATAGTGTTGTAGATTGTAGGGGGGGTCGTGAAGTCTATGCAGCCTCTCAAGCACCTCGACCTATCAGATCTTTTGTGCATATGGTGTTGTAACTAACATTATCCACAAAAATTGACTACCCACTCTCATAAACTACTTGTGCATCGCCTACTTCTTGTAAAACTGTTTTTATTATAAGAAAACTAGCAGAACCTGGTGTACGTTGCTACACCCCAATATTTTATTTTTTCTGGGATGCCCAATCCATATTGAAATTTTATTTATTTAACAAATGTTTTATTTTAATGCCAGCTGATAAACAATATAAACAACAGTCCAAAATCAAAACCAAGCCAATCCAGTCAATATCAAAATTCTTATCCAACAGTCCGAAATAAAAACCAAGCCAATCCAAATCATAGTTGAATCAAAATCGCGGTAGTTCTTGTATCACAAAGATTTTTTATTTTCACAAAAATATTCGATCACAAATGTTTTTGATCAAACTAAAATAACTCAAATACATACATGTTTGACAGCTTCAATATTTTCAAATAAATTTTTTTAAATGTCAAGCTACGAATATTTCATTTGCGTTGCATGGGTGGTACCATTACCACTTCCTACACATAATTTTTATTCGCTAAAACCACCCCTGGTATGTATAAAACCACTTCTGAAAATTCCATCCCAATCAGTCCAGCCGTTTGCTAGTTTTTGAAGGACATACATCAAACATTTTTTCATTTTTGTATATATATATCTGCAAAATTTATAGAAAACTAATATTTTTATAGTAAACTATAAACATTTTTCGATAGCGTAAATAGATGTGAAAAATGTATAACTGATTTTTTAAAAAATCAGCTAATTTCGCTGTATGTCACCTATATTATAGGTTCATGTGATGACCGAAACCGGTCCATAGTTGGTCACTTCGGATGGATAAATCTAATAGATCCTTCTCTTACTTAACAAGCATCTGCATATTGTTACCCGAAATGGGGTATTATACACAATTATGTATCAGATGTTATTCAATGCTTGTCGCGGCATATAGCCAGAGCAGTAGTTGTTTTTTGATACATAATCATATATATATAGATTATTAACGATTTCTTTAATTCTTTGTCCTCGTCATTATGAAATAAAGCTGGCCGCACACTATCGCAGAACAGAACGGAAATTTGGAAAGCATATAATTAAATTATAGGTCGGACACTACCGCGGATTGGAACGGAATTGATTGGATTGCTCACCAAGCTAATTTTTCCGTGGTTCCGCTGCCCCCTCCACTATTCAGTTGAATGTTTACGACGAAGACGCGTACAACAAAGCGTGTTCATTCTTGTATAGGTACTATTGACAATATATTTTCACGCCGTATTGTGTTTGTTTCCCTTTTGATTAATTAAAAATGAATGAAGACCTATTAATCGATAAAATTCGTGCTTATCCCCATCTCTTTCTAATGTCTGATAACAATTATTACAAATTAAATAAATTTCTGGCGAAATGAAAATACCGGGTAAGTTATAATGCATTGTATGCAATATGTACTTACTTCAAAGCCAATGCCAATTTTTCTTCTACACCTATAGCTTTTTAAAATGTCGTATCTTGTTTATGAATGTCCAGAATTTTCAACAAATCATAAAATTTTTCACTAGACATTCGGAAGTCCTTAAAAAAAATTTGCTCGTCTTTTAAAAGATCTGGGAATAGATGATGAAATTCTCCAAATTCTTGTCTTTTCAGGTTAATTTTATGGATCCATTTGTGCTTTTTATTGTTTTCTCTCCCAATTTCTTCTTCTTTCAGTATTACACACAGCGCTACAAATTTTTCGTCTCAACTGTCCATTGCAAAAGACCAATACACACTATTAATAAAACTTGATCGGGAAAGCAAGTCTATAAAAATTACTCATACAAATATTTGTCCGTGGAATTTCGCGATAATGTGCAGAGATTCAAAATTTCCATTCCGTTCCGCGATATTGTACAGCCTGCGTAGAACCACACTAAATGATTATCTAAACATTATAACGCTTGTACGTTAACTAAAATACTACATTTTAAAAGTGCAGTAAATACATTTAACTATTATAAAAGTGTGATTACCTGCTCCAAATCCACTGTCTACACTTCTTCAGTATGAAGAAAAAGTTTTTCTGCACATTGGTAGGAAAATATACCGATTGCTTTAGCAACTCTAATTTTTGGAGTTGCCCCAAACTCAAATTTACACATTATAACTCGCTAAAAAATTTTCGCAAGTACTTAAACTAAGGTACTACGTTTTAAAAGTGCAGTAAATAAATTCAACTACTATAAAAGTGTGATTACCTGCTCCAAATCCACTGTCTACACTGCTTCAGTATGAGGAAAAAGTTTTTCTGTACATTTTGATTGGTAGGAAAATATACGGATTGCTATAACAACTCTAATTTTTGGAGTTGCCCCAAACTCAAATTTACACATTATAACTCGCTAAAAATTTTTCGCAATTACTTACACTAAGATACTACGTTTTAAAAGTGCAGTAAATAAATTCAACTACTATAAAAGTGTGTAAAGACGATTTTTTAAAGAGACCTGTCATAGGTCCCCACTTTTTTTCTAGTCGAGTGTCGATTTAAACCGAATTGGGTGCATCTTTACTTGTTCAACATGATTATATATTCCCGCTGAAGAATATACGCGCGAACTTTGTTTAATGTCAAGCAGGGTTGTTCGGCAATCTTCGGCTTTTTTTACGTTTCATCCTACTCCGACTGGGAAGTTGTCCCTAACAATAATAATTCAACTCTATACCTTAAGTGGAAATATGTGTACTCTCGCTTGCTAGCAACTGTCTAATTGTACTATTATTGGCAACTGCCGCTACCTTTGGCATTCCTTGTACCCGTTAAGGAATATCGCTTTAGATTCAGCAATGTTCGGGAGTTGCAATGGTTTTCTTAAAACATATACAGTCGACTCTCGATAATTTGAAACTCAAGGGACCAGAGATAAATTTCAAGAGTTCAAAATAACAAGCGTTCAAATAACCACGAAGGGGAGGGGGGATTCAAGTAAATAAGGGTTTGATCAAAATTCGTGATTTATTATTTCTAAACTATTGTGTTTTAACAATTAAATATAATAATACAATTATTCACAAATTTTTATTTCGAAAAGAAGTCCATCATCATCTTTTTTTAATTATCCATCCTCCACAGCTTAAATCGCACGCTTTTTTTCAATTATGGAAATAGCACAAATCAAACATTAACATGACTCATTAACGTTTGAAAGAAGACTGGAATGCGAATTTACTCTCATTTATGTAAACAATCGACAGGTCTGCATATTTATGTAAATAAACGACGGGTGCCTGATAAACGCTTCAAATTATAGAGAGTAGGAAAGCCTGGACTTCAAATTATCGCATGTTGGCGAGAAACTTCAAATTACCGAAGGGATCAAAATTAACATTGGTTTTTATTCAATTTATCGATTATTTTTTAAGTGACCGGAAAAAAAGTTCAAATTATCGAGAGATTCAAATTATCGAGAGTCGACTGTATCACTTTCTGGGTTTTTTAGTAGCATGTGCATTTTGTTGCTGAAATTAAGCATGTAAATGACAGATGAACTGTATTTGAATTGTGATCGCACCTATTCTTGAATTTAAAATATCGTACTTGCCCCTCGCCATTCCTAGCACTGATTTGTTTCCATAGCCCAATGAATTTAGATCGTTAGCCACAGAGATCTACTGTTCCTTCAGTTGTTTCCGTTCATTGATCCATAAACTTTATTTGTAATGAGTTCTTCATATTTCTTCATACACTTCAGAAATACACTCCAATGTTCCGGTGTAACTCTCACATTGACTAATAAAATTTGCAATAAATTTTTTACCCCATAAAAAAAAGATTAAAAAACTCGATTACAGTTTGGTTTCACGTTTCTTTTCAGGTTAAGGATCACAATTCAATATTTCGAGATAAACAAGTGCTCTTTTTTTTCTATTTCCTTGTCTAATCAACATGGCATTAGCTATCGCTACAGATAGAGAGAGTCGCAAAAGCCAACTGTGGCCAAATGTATACATGAAATACCATTTGCGTCAAATTGTGGCAACATGTAGAATTCCATGGCACACGGAATTCCACCCCTGGTCCTAATTCACTATCTATACTTTCAATTTAATTTCGACGTTACTAAGTTTCAACAGTGTAGTAAATACATTTCACTACTATAAATGTTCACTACTATAAATTTTTCTACAGATTTTCATTGGTAGGAAAATATACCGATATAATAGCCAGCTGCTATAGCAACTGTAACTTTTGGAGTTGCATCAATCCTTACATTCGCTCTTAATTTTTTTTTTATGTAAAAATATAAGAGCAGCAAAAAACTCGCACGCTACTCCAAGTAATCGATGCTTCGTGGAGGGTGAAGTTGTTCTTGCAGCAAACCACATTATTGTTTGTGGTGTCAAAGAAAAAATGGATGATAAGCGGATAATCAGATCTTACTGTTGGCAGACCAGTGCTATTAAGTGATCCTCATGATATCAATGGATGAGATGACTTCAATGAAAGTAGTTATTTATTTTTGACTTCAATAAAAATAACCAACAAGATAACTTGCCTGTCTTCTTTCAATGAGTTTTCCATGTCTTTTCTTTTCCTCTTCTATCTTCAGACTTGTGGACTTTGTTATAATGCTAGACACAGTACTTGGTACAGCAGTCTTTTTCAGGTAACGTTTCTGATATCCTGAAGGATTGATAGGTAATTGTATTAGCCACTTATAATATAGAAAACAAAACACTTACAATCACTAGGAGTTATGAAATATTCCCCAGCAAAATATTTAGAACAAATTCATGTTTTTGGTAACTCTATTTTTAATTTGATCTCCCACAGTTTCTATCAACTATAGTCACCATTCTCGATTCTCTAATATGCTCAACTCTTTGAACCTCATTTGAGAAATAATAAATTTGATTTTTTTTGTACACTGAGTTACATCCAGGTACACAAAAATTTGCTCTGTTGGTCATTTTCACTAATAACAAATTATTAGTTACTATTAAACAACTATAATCTTTGTGCAAATGCGAGCTTCAGGGTATATAAACACAAAGCAATCACAATGTTCATCACGTGATATTGATGCGAGCTTATTCTGTCAGATGGGGTAATGCTTAGCATTAAAGGACGATACGAACTCTTTCTCCTTCAATCAGCACCTCGCAGTTTAACATTCTTCCGTATTGCTTACATTCACTTTGATTTTTATGGCATCTTGCATAATATTAACCATCGCCTGCAACTCCTATAATCTATACCTTAGAACCCGTTAAAAATGTTCGCGCGTACTTTGTCGTGTTTTGTAGACGATGCCACGTGAGGTCCCTTTCAGTAGTAATTTATTTCTAGTAGCTTTTTTTATAAATCCTTTATCGGTACCTTTAAACATCCTTAATATTAATCTCGTATTTTTCATTAAATTATATTTTAACAAGAATCAATGTTTAATTCCATGTATTTTAAATTTTATAAATGAATAGATTAAACAATAAATGTACTGGAAGTTACCACAGACCAGTAGGTGTCCAATTTAAATATATCCATATTTATATGCAAAAGTAATTATATAACAAAAATTATATTGTAAATGACGGTAGATATTTTATAAAAAAAATACTAAATGTTAGTAAAATTGAAAAAAAATTCGAATTTTTTAAAAATTACGCAAAATATCCAAAACCATTAAAATGTATAAAATCATTACAGTTAACAAAATTCGAATTTTCTAATATATATATCACACTTAATGTTTGTATTAAATAAAAAAAAGTGTTAAAAGTTATTTAAAAACCAAAAAAGCATACTGAGGAAGACATCATCATCTGAGAATTGCATAAATATTCTTAAAGGAATAGTCACAAACCAATTAATGCAGAAAAATCTCATACCCTTAAAAATGTACTTAGTACATTTATAGAAGATATAGATTTAATTTGATCTATAAACGTTAAAATTTAATGTAAGTATCTCATGATTAGTAATTTATATTTTTGATAACAAAGTACTTTTGTTTTATGTATAAATAAAAACAGGGTGTCCATATATTGAAACGATTTGATTTTATAATAATGGTTAATAGTATAAACATTTAGCACCCGAGAGCCCGTTAATTTTATCCTAAATAAAATACTGGAATTTATTACCACTAAAGAAAACTTGTTAATCGTTTTCTGTGACCATTCCAAGCGAAATTTTTTATAGAGGTTTATAAACAAAAATATTTTACGAAAAATATATTACGTTTCAGCAATAACATCGTTTTTGTGAAATGTCATTGAATCTAAATGACCCATAAATTATTCAAAGATACCTAAAATTATGACTTAATAACAAGTTAAACAAAATTTTATAATAAATGAAATGATACCTCTGGTAAACTTAATAAAAGAAATGCACATTTAGAAACAAAGTATTATGAAGTTAAACTATGCAATAAGTATTCATGGACACCCTGTACAATGCATGTATTTATTGTGCGAGTTTTTTTAGGAAATGTAATGATTAATTGTAAATACTTTTCTTTTGAAAAAAGGATTCAAAGCCGTTAGTATGTACTCTAAAAATAATGAAGCCACTATTCAATCAAGATTTTGTTACCAAATCATCCATAGAAATAAAATGGTGATTAAAAGCAATTTTTAAAAGTGTTCTCTCAATACAAAGTATTTTTTAAAATACATAAATAAGAGATCTCGCTTCACAATAATCAAAAAGATTTTTAAATATGGTAGAGACTGATACTTTAAATTATTTGTTTTTTGTTAAATTTGAAATAAAAATTAATTATTCGTAGAGGTAAAGTATGTACCATTTATTACTTGTAACTACAATACCAAATATCTTTGACAGTTGCTATATCTCACATAGTATGGTTAAATTTTTTAAAAAACTAACAAAAATATACAGCTTTTACAACATTCGGTATACTTATGATTTTAGTTCAATTATGACTAAAGGTATTCAGTATAATTAAAATTAAAAAAAAAACACCTGTAAAAAATACAGAAAGTGTGTTGTAGTATGCTAGTTTTAATGAAATATTATAAACACATAGTTATCTACTTCATGAACTAGAATCATGAACATATTCATGTTGGTTATATAAATGCAAAAATGTCTTTCCATGACATACAAAGCACTAGATAATCCTTATAATTTCCTTATTATTTTTTACTTGTGATCATTAAATACTTAAGGTTGTCGCTCATTTGCCCGTCACATGCTATCCATCGCTTTTCGGCAACAACCAGCAAGAAGTGATTGTCGGTTTAGGTCCAGCTCGGTATGTACAAGGATAGTTCACGAATTGTTATCCCTAAGATAGAAGCAAACACACAAGAATAAAACTAATTTGTTTTTCAACATAGTCACCTGCAACGTTTATACACTTGGTGTATCGGCGTTGAAGTGTTTCAAACCCTTTTGAAAAGAATTCAGAACTTTGAGTCTTCAGCCATTCATCTACCGCCGACATCACTTCGTTATCATCAGCAAAGCGGATTCCACGAAGATGTTCTTTTAATTTTGGGAATAGATGGTAGTCGCTGGGGGCCAAATCGGGAGAATAAGGGGGTTTTTAAAAAAATTTAAATCCCGTATTGTGAATGGCATAACTTTTGTGGGCCGGAGCGTTGGCCTGGTGGAAAAGCACACCTCGACTCAATATTTCTCTTTTCTCTGATCGCTTCGCTTATTTTTGGTATTAAATTCGCATAATAGTCACCTGTGCGCTCACGCGGTAAATAATCCACGAAAATAACACCTGCACAATTCCAAAAAAACTGCAGCCATGATCTTACTAGCTGATGGGAACACACGAAATTTTCGAGGAGGAGGGGAACCCCTATGACGCCATTCCATGCTTTGTTTTTTGGATTCTGGATCAAAGTGATGAACCCATGTTTCGTCGACCGCAAGAAATTTTCTCTTAAATTCATCGGGATTCCTGTTAATGATCTCCAAATTTGTCTCCGCTATAACCTGGCGAACACGCTTCTGGTCTGCCGTCAGTATTCGTGGAACCCAACGCGCAGAGTTTTTTAGATCCAATTCCTGTTGTAAATTTTTTTCAACGCTTTCCAAAGAAAACCTAAATGTCTCTGCCTTGACTGCAATTCTTCTGTCATTAAATACCATTTCATGAACTAAATTCACATTTTCTTTGGTCACCACAGTTTTGGGGGCTCCCGCATCTGGTGCATGTTGACAGAACTCTTTTCCCAGTTTGAAATCTCGTGACCAGTTCTTGATTACCTGGTACAAAGGGGCAGAGTCACCCAATACTTCTACCATGTCTCAATAAATTTCTTGCGGTGATAACCCCTTTTTACAGAGGTACTTTATCGCATCCCTATTTCAGTTTTGTTCATTTTTATAAAATTACGCACACCTCAGTGGAAAAAAAAAGATAATATTTAACAAACACGAACTGATGCTAATTGGCACACAGTAATGTTATACAATAAGCTTTTGCCCAACACTTTATTTGCATTTGTCATTTAACGCCAACTATGTTTTCCCGTAATTTCCTCCCGTATACTGCCCTGCTATTGATTTTGATAAACATCGTCACTTAATAAATTCATTATATTTCTGAACCCTATCCGTATTTTGACGTGACGGGCGAATGAGCGACAACCTGTACTCTTATTGTAATAAAAAATATCTGAATTTTTCAAGAGATACTAATTTTCTTGGCTTACAACTTTTAGTATTGTAAGTTTTTCTTGTATTGATTGCAATCAAAATGCATTAAAATGGTCTTAATTCACAAAACATGTTATCTTAACTGTGGATGGTGTCAATAGTTCTGTGAAAAACCGAAAATATGTTCGATTTAGGACCATTTTGTCATAATTTGATGTTAAACGTTAAAATATCTTGATAAATTCTATTAAATTGTGCAAGTACTATTGATTCGAAATAATGAAATTTTATTTTTAGGTTGAAGTTATTGGACATCGTGGGATCATAACTTACGCAAGTATACAATCAACTCCAAGAAATAAATAGCGTACATGATTGGTTTGTTGAATGTTGAGATTGTGTTACAGAAACGTGGTATCGATACGACAATTTATTAAAAATTAATATGGCCAAGTAAAGTATAGGTTTTAACTTAACTGAGATGAAATTTCAAATATTAATAAGAAAATGTGTTTTTGGTAAACATAATTAATATTATTAACTTACATATGTTTTATTCTCTCTTGCAGAAAATAGTTCTAATCATTTATACTTTAGTTTTCATTTATCGTATTACAGTTAACATATAAACAGTTTTGCTGTTGACTGGAACCTGTACCTTAATATACGATTCAATGATTCCAAAGTGGGTGTTCAGAAACGCTCTTCAAAGAAAAAATCTAAAACTGATTTTACGTCGATTTGAAATAAATCATCCAAAAATACTTGCTTCAAATCAGTTTTTCTTAAAAACGGTTCGTTCAGATAGAGGTATAATTTTTTTTGTAAAAAGATCAATCTTAATACCGCAGTTTGATTGGGCATGTGAGGCGTGTGAGGTTCATACTGCGACTTAACGGAATTAAATAGGGATGCGGTAGGACATCTTCGCCATTTTCGAGTTGATACCGATGTCGGTCTGGTGGTTTTTCTGTTTTTTATTAACTTGTCTAGATCTAAGTCCGTCCCTGTTTGACCGTGGTCTTTTAGGTGAGTTAATCTAATTTGCGTCATTGTCGTATTCTGGAGGTTTTAATACGTCCTTGCACTGCTCCAAAGTTGGGATTCTTGTCAAACCAGAAAATATTTGTCAGTTTACTAAGATCAATCTTAAGGTGTCGTTTTTACATTTGGAGCTTTTATCATCCAAAAGTACATGGACGACTCTATCCTAATAAACGACCCAAGTATAACAAAAAAAACCTCTTTTACCAACTCTTCAGTAGATACATAGAGACGAAGCGGAGGGCGAGTGCCGATTTACCTCCCAACCACATCTTTATTTCTTCATCATCACATAATTTCGCTTAAAGTCGGCCATTCCCGATCGCTCCATACGTCCAGATGGAGCGGTGTCACCCTAAAAACTAATCGTGTGGTGTGGGAAAAACCAAGTGGATGATGTGGAGTGGATATAAAATTGGTCCAAACTCCAGTTCTGTCGCGTCGTCTAACTGATCGTCGCCTGATCGTGAGTGGGGAAATTCAAATTAAACTATACCGAGCCGAGGTGCCATCGTGATCGTTTTTGTTTCCTCATTTTGCATTACTAGGCAACAGCAGCATAAAGAAGTACTTCATCCATTTATGACAGTTTAACCGGATTAACTAATCTAACCTAGTAAAAGTTAATCCTTGAGCACTACAACCGGCATGACTGAAATAGGTCAATTATTTGGATGACGTTCATTGGATTTCATACATTCGGAGCGATCGGCTTAAGAATATTCGCGCGAACTACTTGGTTTATTATACATAATTTTTTTTATAAACATGTATTTTTACTTTCCTGTCACTCCACCAATGGACTTTGCAATTTATTGTCATATATTCTTTTTTTATATTTTTTTATTCAGTGTGAGACCAAATCATACAGAATATAGGCTGCTCTCGCGTTTTTTTTATAATTTATTCTGTAACAGGAATGAAGTTCATCGTGCGTGCTGCAAACCTGCGAACTGTCGGGCAAATGGTGCATGCAGCGGTACGCGAAGTTCGCTGCAAAGTGGTGGGCGCGTTTGCATTCTTCCATTTAGTTACATCGTCGTTCGCCACCGAGCCCGCTATCGCTATGGTTTGCGCGCTGCTTTATTCCATCGTGTTTTTGACGTTTCATTATACTCAGACTGATTTTAACTAAAAGTGGTTCCTAAAAACGATAATTCATCTCTACTTGTATTAAACTTAAATGTAATATCTACTCTTTTACTTTGGCTTTCGTGAATTGTTATCGAAAAAGAAATAAAAATTATAATTATTGAAAAAAGGAAGACAACTAGATAAATTGCTAAATTTATTTACATCGAGATTTTTAAATAAAGCAAAAGAAGTGTGAAATATTGATTGTTCATATTTTTAAAATTTAGCAGAATTTATTAAATTACTGTTTATTTTATAATAAAGAAATAAATGGTATTATTTTTATTGTTGTTTTTTATTTTTTAAACATAGAAACTCGAAACTCTGATTTTATCATGCGCTAAATGTAATGCAAAAAAGCTTAATTTTTATTTATTTCGTGAGATGAAATTTCATGTATATTCAAGTATGTACAAATCCAAGCTTACATTACTATAAATATCTTAAAAGTTTTTTCTATACACATTTTTGACCATTTTTATTCCCATGTATCTCCATATTTATTTTGAGAAAACTGTTCATTGCCAGAATTAGTAGAATAATCACGACTAAGTGAAGTTTTTGTTGAAGACTTATTCATAGGCTCTTTGTAACTACTTGTCCTCTTTTGGGTATATTCTTCTCTGTTCTTTTTCCTTAACTCTTCATAGCTTGTAGAACCTTTTTGTTCAGGAGGCATTTCTTCAAACGTTTCTGTGGCAGCATTATCCAAAGATGGCCTATTATAGTCGTCTAGCCCAGGAGAATCTGGTCTTGAAGTATCTAAATCAAGACTACTGTAAGGGTTGATATCACTGTAGGTGTTAGCAGGATTAATTCCTGAAAATGGAGCTAGCGATAAACCTGCAATAAAATCATTTTAATACAGTATTTGCAGGCTGCAGAAAAAAATATAGAACTAGGATACTAAGTTTCAATAACTATTATAAAAGTATGTATACCTGGTCCAAATCCACTGTCTACACTTTCAGTTAAATTTCCTCGTCGTTTTTGTCGCAACATTTCTCCTATTTGACTATGAGGAAGCTGCATAAGTTTTTCTGCACATTTTGATTGGTAGGAAAATTTTCCGACAAAATAACCAACCGCTATAGCAACTATAACTTTTGGAGTTGCCCCAAACCTTGCATTCGCTCTTAAAAAGCCGGTTTTTACTCCGTAATAAGTTGAACCTGCTAAGATGGCACTGATAGGTAAACATCTGTTGTAAAAGCTTTCTTTATTGCATTCTTTAAGAACACGAAGTTCATCAGGAGTAAATTGATATCTTTTCCTAGCATTGTTATCGCCAAATGAATTTCTTCTAGCATCTTCAGAACTTTCAGTATCTGCATTTATCATTTTTAATTATAAATTTACAAAACAAATTATTTAGGTTAAGAGTATTGACAAGCTACTCTTCTTTTTATCTTTATGTGTCATTGTTGAGAATAGGGAAAAATTACGTACGGAGATGGCGCTGTGCGTGACAAAATATTGGGCCGAGGTGTGAACAACAAATATTCAATAATTTGATCACTTGTAAAATCAAAGTTTTTATTGAAGGGATTTTTAGTTATCTCAAAAATTTGAGTTGATTTATTGTATTAAACTATTGGATTGAAACAGAATTTAAGGTTTGTTTTCGACGTTTTAGTTTCATTGTCGCTGGATTCTTGTTAAATGCCAATAAAGACCAGGTGTGTGCAGGTATCAATTTTGGTTTATTTTCGAAGTTTTTCATTTATGTTTTTTCTGAAATTCTTGTTGCAATGCCTATGAAAGTAGAAATATCAATTTCGGATATATTGTATTATGTGGGTGAACGTGTTTGACCAATTAAGGATTATTTATAATAATCCAATTAACTTCGGTTACTTCTATATATTTATTAATTATGGAATGTTGATACTTCAACACTGGAAGGTTCTGGCTAGGAACAGATTTATCTTTTAAACGCTTTTTATGTGTTGTTGAAGTCACTATGAATGATGAAATACAATGATAGATCATTGGACAATATCTAACTTACCACAGAAAAAATTATCTTTCACAAAGTCTTGCTGCAAACAAACATAAACTTTGAGATTTGTTTTCCTATCTTTAAGATCATCTTCAATTTCTGAGCTGCCTTAGGATTTGAAGAAAATTTATGCAAAGATATAATCGAATTGCCATATGTAGAGCATTGTGAAACAAAGCATATTTTTCGCGATTTTATTTCCATATCACCTTTTTTAATCCCTTGCATTTTCGGATTTTGTGGTTTATTAACACCAATTATTTACAAAATATCGTTCAAATATAACACTTTCAATGCTTAAATTGCTCAAAATAATATAAAAACTTCACTTTTCACCAATATAAAGAAATAGGGTTTAGTGTATTGTTCATACCTTGAGAAGTTCATACGATTAATAATAGATGTCGCCCACTCCGTGATTCTTCCCTATTACGGAAACAACCAGAATTAAAAAGTAGATTATTTTAAATCTGTTTTTGATTTTAGTTTAAGTTAATTATTAAAATGGGAGATGCCGAAACTGTTATTTCCAATGAGGAGATTTTAAAATTATGTCAACCTGCTGCTGAAGAAACGCGAGTAATAAAGTTTTTAAAATAAATTTCAATATCTTTTACAATTATCTTTTCAGGACTTTATCCTGCAACAAACAATGTACAGAATCAAAGACCCTAAAATATCAGTACCATTTTACACTGAAGTTCTGGGAATGCAGCTATTAACCAAGTTGGATTTCCCAGCAATGAAATTTTCTTTATACTTCTTTGGATATGAAGATTCTAAAGATCTGCCTGAAGGGTTAGGCTCTAAAGAAAGAATTACTTGGACCTTTGGTAGAAAAGCAACCATAGAACTGACCCAGTAAGTCCATGTTACTTGTTTTACATGAACTTAATATTGTTGTTTTAGTAACTGGGGAACAGAAAATGATGAAAATTATAAGCCTCATAATGGGAATCAAGACCCCAAAGGCTTTGGTAAGTTGAAATTAATAGTTACAACAGTTATTGTTTAAATATTTTTAATTCTTATAATATAAGTCTTACCACAAAAATTTCTATATTTTTAATAATGTGTAGAATTCATTCAATAACTATTAATTCTCCTAAATATACTCAATTGATTGTAAATATTTCTAAAATCTTAGGTCATATTGGAGTAATGGTCCCAGATGTATACAAAGCTTGTGAAAGATTTGAAAAACTTGGTGTGAATTTTGTTAAAAAACCAGATGATGGGAAAATGAAAGGTTTAGCTTTTATAACTGATCCTGATGGATATTGGATTGAAATATTTAATAATAAAAAAGCGGGTGACCTTGTCTCCGCATAAAAATGCCTGTTTTTTGTTTTAAATAAAGTATTATTTTGCATTAACCTTACTTATTTCATCGACTTTTTTCTTTCATTTATTAACAATTTTCGCATTTAACATCATGAAATATCATCGTCATTTTCAAAATCATTTCACTTAATTGTATTACTTATTTTTCATGCGGTTCACTCAAAATTTCTTGGAATTGGACTGTTTTTTTTTTATGTTAAAACAATTTATAGAAAAAATCGTTGGTAAATGTTCAGTTTAGAGGCTTTTCCCAAAAATGACGAAAATTTAAGTGTTAAAATATTGGACAATTTAGGTAGATTACGAATCCGTCTACAGAGATGAGAAAAAACCAATTTTTTTTGTTACAAACAAAAATAGTTGCAGCATGACGGATTAAAAATTATGTTTTCAAGTATACAAACCTGTGCACAAAAAACACTGACTACACTAAACCTACCCCTAAGTTCGAAGGCGACCTATCCCTGGAAATCCCATCTAGAGAAGATTAGGCCGAGAATCTAGTTAAACCTCAGGGCGCTGTATTTTATACAGTCGGCTCTAAACTAGAGGGGAGAGTTTAGGTTTTAGGTTTAGGTTTTATGTGAGTGGGGCGTGGTCGCCCCTCCACCGCGACCCTTAGTAGGTCTATTGTGGCTCGGAGGGGAGAGTTGGTTGCGGTGTCTTCTCAGAAGCCCCTCAATTAGTCTTTCGTTTTGTTTGCCTGATTACTGTAGTTTGTATCAAGCCGAAATGACGGCCATTACCGAGGCAGCTGTCTGGACACTCCCCAACGAACAAAAGTCCAACGGATATCCATTCTTTCCGACAGCCAGGTTGCTATCAAATCACTGAACTCAGTCTACTTGACCTCTAGGGCAGCAGTGCAATGCCGAGCCGCCATAAATGAGCTAGCAGCAAAGTTTAGAGTTCACATTGTCTGGGTACCCGGACACAGGGACATACCAGGCAACGATGGTGGACGATGTATGTATTTCACAGTGCCAGATCCAGGTTTTTGATCCATTCAGTCGCGGAGGTTGCAAGGGATAGAAAGTCGTCCGCGTCTTCTGGGTATGCCTTTTCCCACATTGTTGGACAATGTGTGTTATGGTTTTGATGGGTTCCCCGCAGTCAGATTCAGGTGAAGGCGGCTTACCTCATTTGTGTAGCATGTTCGCGCATCTGCCATGTTTAGTTCGGATCCTGTTGGCGGTCTTCCATATTTGCCGTGGGAGGTCGAATCCATTGGGCTTACTCTGAACTGTCACTATAGGAGATACATCCGGCGGTGTGGACAGTTCCCAGGTCTCCTTCCATCTCTGTTCCACGTTGAAGCCGCTTGCGTAAAGTTCTAATGCGGTCTTGACTTGCTGATCTTCGGGATTTAAGTCGGCTAGAAGTTGCTTTACCGATGTCCTCTTGTAAGGGGAGTTGTTGATCAGCCATTATTTTATGGTATTGGCGAACTAGAGCATCTTGTCTTCTGTGCTGTGGCGGGGCGGGGCAATATGGCTGAGTGTTGGTAGCCAGTATGTCGGGGTGGATTTGATGCATCCAGTTCAGTTGTGTGTCGAGTTTGTGGACATGTCTGCTTTTTAGCCATACAGGGGCAGCGTATTCCGCAGTACTGTATACGAGACCCAACGCAGAGCTACGTAGAGTGTTTGCTGTTGCTCCCCAAGTGGTACCGCACAGTTTCGGGGGTGCAATTCTAGCTTTCACAAATTTTTAACAATGAAGATGGTAAAAAGAATTAACTGAACGTTTTTAACAGTAATAAATTATTTATTTACATGTAACATATTACAGAGCAATACCAAAATATACATAATAAAAAATATAATAATTACTTTTAATAATAATTAGTAAAGGCAATATATTTGTCAAAGAGTTTTGTTAACATTTACACTTGCCTTTTTAAAGTTTTTAATATAAGCTGTAAAAGTAATACTACAAAGGTTCAAGTTGTTTTTAAATTCTCGAGTTAATTATAATTTCAATAACTGATGGAAAACCTAATTACAATAAAAATAACTCTTTTAAACGAATGTAAACAGATGCATTCTTTTCAAGGAAAATATTACTTGCATTATGGAAACGGCTTTTTAAGTTGAAATCGCTATGGTGACGTGCAGCACGTGGCCACTTTATTGCATCGGTAGAAAGGGTGACGTACACACGTGACATCACTGCTTGAAATTGGTGGTACTACCAATGACGTATCTTTTATAAGGTTATGTGTGTTTGGTTAACAATTTTGGTTTTCTGAGCTTATTTGGGTTTAGAGTAGGCTTTTTAACAATTATTTAGGTTTAAGGAACAATATTGTGGTGTTATTATTGATTTTTAAAGGCTAAACATTGATATTAAAGTGTTAAAACGTAGGGTTTATGTTACCTGTAGCCGAGACCAGTTTTTGACACACTTTTTCAAATGTTGTCAAGCTAAAATATCACGTGCACGTTGCCCATAATTTTTGGTAACACTAATTTACATTTATTTAAACCTCTTAAGTGGGAACGAAGATAACCTTACTAAAACCACATATGATTTCAAAACTACTGAATTTAAAATAAAATGTAGCTTAACAGTTATAAACTAATGCAATAAAAAATCTAGGAATAAATTTTCTTCGGTATACTTTTAGAAAATCTTAAATCTTATTTGATAATTTGTACATAACATTTAAAGTTGTAAAATATTTTTTGTGATTAGAATATTAGATCTTCATCTTAATTGTTTTTAGAGTGTAAAATATTTCATGTAGTTACAGGTTAATTTTAGTAAATCGACAGGCTGGTAGTTAAAAAAACGTTTCTAGTTTTAATTTTTAACAAAATTGTACATTTATTAAAACTATTTTTGATACAATTAGCATAAAGTGCTTCTAATAGTGTGAGAAAATTATTTATAAAATCTTTCCGTTGTAAGTTTTACCAGGTACCATTTTCAAACAAATCTATCACCAGATTATCTACTTTTCCAACCAAAACTATTAAGTATAGTAGCAAGGTATTAATTTTAATAAAAAACACCACACATATACTATCTACCGTTAACGACGTTTAAAAATAGAATAAATCTCTTTTAATTGCACAAAAATATAGTGACAACTTTACAACAAGAACATCTACCACCTACCATAATTTCCATATTTATCACAGTAAAATACAACTTGCATTTTATTGACGTACATGCAAATTTAACGAGGTTGTCGTGGTACAATATTGTCAGAAAATTTTAAATTATACGCGCGGTAAAAGTATACAAGCTTCTAGCGAAGTGAGTCATAATTTTTAGGCAAGACTGTACCCGTGGAGACGCGCGTTACCCATACAGTTTTCATATGTATGCATACACTAATACTTCCATATACTTTTAAAAGTTCTAACCCGGCAACGTCGCTTATGCCCCACTAGTTGATATATTGCGAGAAGAATCGATGTAGTCTAGATCGTTCATTATCTACATTTATATGTCTGAGTTTCAGAAATTTCCGTTTTATTATATGTTGTGGTTAATTTATATTTAATATAAAGATATTAATATTATTTTTTCTGTTACCAAAAATGCAATATATTCTATATGTAATGACGGCATATTTAGTTTTACGTAAAATTCTATTACATATTTATTCTTTTTTGCTTATAAGAATTAACTAGAATTAAGCTTGTCGTGCGCATACCTACACTTCTTAAAATACGAAAATAAATGTGGAAATATTTATAAGCACGTAAAATTTATATTGTTTACTATTAATATATTACTATTAATATTTATAAGTTATAAGCTTAAATTTCAGGTAATTATGTAAAACTTTATGCGGTGTTCACTTTAAATTTAATAAAAAAATTGTACTAATATATAACTATATAACTAGCTGGTCAATAATTTTTTTTTAACTTAGAACAAAAACATTAAAATACTGTTAGTTTTTTGTAAAAAAAGATGTGGTTACAAAGATAGATAGAGGAATGCTTAAATGGTTTGGACAAGTAGAAAGGATGGATGAAGGAAGATTGACGAAACAAATTTACAAGGCTAATGTGAATGGACAAGTCGGTAGAGGTCGACCTCGGTGAACATATTTAGATCAGATCAACATTGTTTTGAAGAAAGGCTAGATCAAGAGTACCAACAACCGACGAGCATGTATGAGAGCACTGATGAAAGTAGAGGAAGCAAAAGATGTGTTTAAGAACCGTAGCAAGTGGAAGGAAGTGGTCTCTGCCTTCCCCTACGGGAAAAAAGCGTGACTATATGTATGTAAGTAGTTTTTTGAAAGTTTCTGACAGTTGGTTTTTTTTCTAGAACTAATCAACTGGTACAGAACAACAGCTAGCGTATGCTTTCCATATTAATTATCAATGTTTAATTGAGTTTTTCTCGGGTTAGAGGCGGTCAATTGACTTTAAATTTTAAGGGTAAATGTATTATGTCCTTAATAAGTATACAAAAATTTAAAATTTTCTGACGGAATGCCATAATGCCTACACCACGACAACTACCTTAACCTTAAGAAAAAGTTATTATCAAGCAGTAGTGTTTAAACCGTTATCATAAACATTGGCGTATCAAATGGGAAGTTAAATGTTATCTTACTTTAATGGCAAAATAATCTACTTAAGAACTAAAACGTATTTTATCAATTACTGCTCAGGAAATAGAGCAGATTTCACACTCCTACTACCCACAAAAATGCACATGAAATAAAAAAGAGTTAAAAGTTATAGTAGAGTTATAGTGCTATATGGAGCGAAAACGCGGAACACAACTATACAGGATGAAAATGTACTACAACGGTGTGAGAATAAAATACTGGACCTATTCTGGACATCACAACTTTTCAATAGCGGAAAAGATACAATAGAAACTTTGGGTCACTACCGATTGTTAATGAAATGAAGGCAACAGTACTGAAATGACTGGGACATGTAGAAAGGGTGGAGGATCTGTAAAAGAAGCATTTAGATTCGTTCCAGCTGAAACAAGACTAAGAGGAAGGTCTCCGACAACGCTGGATGGACAACATACGAAATTACTTGGAGGAGTAGGAATCAATGGCGGAGAACATAACGAGATGGAGAAAGACGGTGATGCAGCCAAATGCCTTGGAGATTCATCAAGATAAAGATTAAATGTAGTTTAAAATCACAAAATCAATTTCGAATGAGATGGATGAGAAAAACAAAAAAAAAATAAAAAGTAACAATATGGTGTGCCGAAAATGAAGCAAATACTGTTTTAATCTGTGCAACAAAAATACTAAAATCACCACATATTTTGTTTAATTCATGGTCACATCTATTAGAATAAATTATATTTAGGAATGAGTTGGATTGATTTTAACAGCACTAAATTTTATTAAATATCAGAAAAGTGAAGTGAAATACAAAAAATAATACGCAGCAGGAAATAGGCAGATAATCTATGGAAATTATTGGTACTTACAAAATTATCCGTTCATTCATTTACCCTTTAATGTTCTGTAGATACGACTATGTTCATAATAATAATAATTATCTATTTGTCTAATACGGAATCTGATTTTGATAATACTGTATCATGTCATAAGTACGAGTTCTAAAATTGAGGAAACTATTCCTAATTATTTGCAACATATAATTCGCCGCTTCTTTATCAGTGGCTCCTGAACTGAAACGGCCTCGAAGTAACTTGATCGTTTGGCCCCTGAAACATGGCAGGCCCGTGTCTAGCATGAGAGAAACTAGTGATATAATCGCCTCACAGTGTGGTCTGAAAACAATATCTCATTAATTCCAGCTTTCGAACAGTAATAACAAAAAACATTTTTCCTAATAATAATTTTAAAAGTAGTCTAAATTATACGATGGTCTAAAATATTTCCGACATTAACGTGAAGATGACAGCACTCGTCAATGAAAGCTTGACAGGTACCTACTTACGAAAAAATCAGCCATTTTAGACGCAAAGCTGTTGTTTGACAATCGTTCGAGTGAGTCAATGTGTTTCTGTGAAAATCCATTCCGCTGTAGACCAAGACGGTCGACAGCAGTTTTCTCTCCAGCCGCAAATGGCGAAGGTTGTAAGTAGTATTGTTCTGACAGTCGTAGCGAGCGGATGTCATACAGCTCCTTTCATCCACGGCGATTAAATATCGCTTGTTAATTTGAAAATAAGTTGTATTCGTTCAGTTTTCTTTCATTAGTTAGTTTAATTCCTATTTTTCCACAGTTTTGAATTAATTTCATTGCTTGCATCAGTTAACTAGTCGGGACAAATGCATTGTGTTCGTTGAAGATAAAAATAGTGTTTATATTTTGTGTTAATATAAAAACCAGCCAATTTGCTTATATCGAAGTTGAGTAATCATTTCTCCCGTGTAGAAAATGGGAAAGTACAAATTAAATATTTGTGTTTGAAAGGCAATACGCCTACGCAAATCAAAGATGAGTTGAACGCTGTGTATTGGGACACCATCATTTACCAAACAATTATTTTGCAAAAAAAGACGTCGAATACTATTTGGACGGGTTAAAGAGATGGAAGCATCGCTGGGAGAAGTGTGTATGTGTCTTTGTATAAAAATAAATTTAAAGAAAAAATGTCTGTTAAGTCGTAAACTTTTCAGATCCCCTGCGTATAGCTACTTTTTAACAAGCTTTTTGCTAAAATAATATTTATTGATGAACTCTTACATACCTTACTGCAAGGTATGCTTGGACACAAAGCTCAGAGAACCATTTGAACGGCGGCGCTTCCATTTTGCCGCCCATAATCATAACCATTTCATCTGTCAACTTAATATCCGGTTCAAAACCCAAATTACCTCCGGGAGAAGATTCGAACATAAAGCCAAAATCTATAGAAAATTACGCCAATTTAGTTTGTCTTTAAAATAGTTTCATTTTATTTATAAATAAAATTTGTACTTACCAATATGTATAATGTGACCATCAGTATCCAACATGATATTTCCATTATGCCTATCTTTGATTTGCAGTAAAAATCCAACAACACTGTATGCAGCCATTGAAATGATAAAGTTTCTTCGAGCATTTTGGAATTCTCTAGTACTTTCGTCGCCGTATTTCTTTAAAAAGTACTCATACATTCCTATATCCGTTTGTCTACCTAATTGGTCTCTGGATTTCGCGTTGGGAACGCATTCGATCACACCACACTGTAAAAATAAATAACATAATTTTGTGTTTGTAATTTTAACACAAAATGATTGTTGGTAAGGTTAAGTTTTAAGTGTGGCTTGCAGATGTTATAAAGGATTTTAGTGAATCCATTACCATTCAAAAAACACAATACAAAAATTTTCAAAAAAAAAATTAATTACTCTTCTGGTTTAGGGTTCTGGTTTAGGTACGTGAAGCGTTCATTAAACATATTTAAACCACAATTGTTTAATTTTTGTTTATTAAATATAAATAAATATTCCAATAATGCTTTTTGAGTGCGTTAGGTTACTCACATTTTTTTAATAAGATGCAAGCTAAATATGATTATTATATCTGCAAGTTTTTCCAATGATTGCAATTTTTGTGCTTTTCATCCACCAAATAATTTACAAAAAACTTACCCCCGGAGCAGTGGCGACAACTCTATAAGGAAATAGGTACAATTCTAATCCGACAGTTTGGAATACATTTTTAAATATTCCAATAACTTGTAGAGCTAACATGTCTTGTCTCACATCGTCTCCTACTTTAAAAATAGCAGCCTGCCACAATTCAGGGCCTAGACTTTGATCTCGATCCTAAACACACACAACATATTGCATACATTGTTGATGTAGTATTGTTTGAATAATTGTATAATTGTTCATCAATATTCGTCACATATAGAATGTAGTAAAAAAGAAATATATATTGCTACAAAATTTACAATAAAGTGTTACATATAGACTTGAATGAATGCGAGAAACTGATCAGTGAAAGGTTGTATGTGGGTGTATTAGCCCACTAACCCCCTAGAAAGATAGGACGCTCTTAGAAATGATATGTCGTTAAATGGACAAGAACTACCGCGTGCATGTGTTAAAGTATGATGATCTTGACCAGACGTCTTACATACTTGCCCTTAAAACGTCATTGAAGTAATAAATATATTAAAAATGGGTTTGTTAGGCGTCTTAAATATTCGTTTCTAGTTGTCGAAAGTAATAAATTCATAAGGGTCGTCTTGAGGTTTCTTAAATGTGTCAATTGTGAAAAATTGTCAACAAATATGAACAAAAAAAAAAAATAATATCTAAACGTACATAACAAGTGAATTAAAAATAATCAATTTACCTGATTTGTCGATACTGCCATAGCTATGCTCTCCAGTTCATTAATACCGCATCTAGTAACTTTAAATCTAGCTAGATACGGAGCTTTTGCTGCACTCTGCATGGGAGTTCCACTTTTGAAGTCTATATCTACGACCATAGCCTCTGGATTACTTGGTAAGTAGCATCCAGGTTGCACCTATAAACAATACAAAACCAAACTTAAATATTTTACTTGCAGGCTTCATGGGAACAGTAAATTTACCTTTATTTTGCTCAATGCTTCCAAACACGCTCTTTTCCTTTCGATACCCTTCGGAAACGGTCTAATTTCTCCAGAAATGTTGGTGATTTTATCAAAAAAGTCAAATTCTCTTTCATAAAAAAGTTTAGCTGGACCCGACAGATCACTAACTATACTGCCTACAAGAGATTCTAAACTTTCATAAATAATCGCTAAAAAAAATAAATCGATCAGGAAAATTAAGTGAAACGTCGAGCATTACTTACGGTCTTTTTGTTGCATGTCTTCATCCATAAACATGTTGGTTTTCATATTCCAAATTAGCTGATGAGCTACTATTTGAGACTTCTTTGCTATGTACTTAATAAACTCGGTCACATAGCCCATCTAAACATGAAACGAGAGTTATTTTATTTAACCAACAATAACGTTTATTGTTTCCAATTGTATGAAATTACCTTCTGAATTAGTCATAGTAGTAATTTAGCTTCACAATCATTTCAAGCTTCTAATGTTTATTCATACATACATACATAAAGTCACGCCTTTTTCCCATAGGGGTAGACAAAGACCTCTTCCTTCCACTTGCTACGGTTCTTACACACATCTTTTGCGTCCTCTACTTTCATCAGTGCTCTCATACATGCTCGTCGGTTGTTGGTAATCTTGACCTGGCCTTTCTTCAAAACAATGTTGATCTGATTGAGATATATTCTCCGAGGTCGACCTCTACCGACTTCCGTCCATTCACCGTCGCCTTATAAATTTGTTTCGTCAATCTTCCTTCATCCATCCTTTCTACGTGTCCAAACCATCTAAGCATTCCTTTATCTATATTTGTAAGCACATCTTCTTTTACACCACAGCGTTCTCTTATCTCACAATTCTTAACTTTATCCAACCGAGTCACTCCAGCTATACTTCTTAGACTACTCATTTCCGCAGCATTAATCCTATTTTCATGCTTCTTCTGCCAAACCCAACATTCACTACCATACATAATACTAGGAACCAACACACCTCTATGTACCGCCAGACGTGCCTTTTTTGACACTTTTTGGCTAGTCATAAAGCTATGCAGTGCCCCATTCTTTTGTTTTGTTTTTCTACAGAAGATACACAAGCCTATGTATCTCTCATTTAGTATAATTAAATATAGTTTAGTTACTAAATAAGTATTCTACACATTTACCTCTACACAATATTGTTGAAATTTATTCTTCATTAACGAAGAAATGAAAAAATCTTACCTTGTCATGTCTTAATGCTTGCACAAGCTGCGGAATGTAAAACAGTACAGCATCTGCAGGATACGAGCTTAAAACTTTGACAGCATATTGAGCCGATATGGGATGAGATGGGAACTGTCTACTGAAGTACGCCAATGCCTATTAAATAAAGACAATATATTTGAAAAAAGTAGCTCCTTTTTATAAAATGATCGATTATGAAAAGTATAAACAGATCTTAAACTTTTGTGTCTGGCACAGCATATGTTTACTGAAATGAATGCAATACAAGAATAGGAATGCATAATCGGTAATCGGCAATAGCCCACTGCTTTCGGTTCAATCCACGGGGCGTAGTGGGTATTCTACAATAGATTAGGATGTTTCCTTGCCAACGGCGGAGATCTTTTTGAAAATCTAGTATGAGAATGTTCATTTTATTTTATAATTAACTTTTAGTTCTTTAGATCATTTTTGGTTTCAGACCTCATGTCTTGCCAAAGACTCTGCAGCATGTCCAGCTTGCCGCTGTAGCTCTGGAAAGAATGTGGTTGAGTTGGCTGTTCCATATATAAACATTTAAGTAAAGTATATTTTTTTTACTAAACAAATCAACTAATAACTTAATTACTGCGACGAGCAGAATTATGTTACATGTTTTTGTTTAAGGGTTTTAGAGGTTTAAATGATGTTGCAACTGGCAACGCTGATTCCATGCATTACAGAGACATAACCATAGACTGAACGCTCAAACTGAAGAAAAGAAAGAGAGACATATTACGAGCGGTAGGCTTCATTGGTATAAATGGGGGTAATTTCTCCTTCAACGAACATCTCTCCAAAAAAGTGTTCGTTGCTTCTCTCCCCACAAGGCACATTAGATCGACAGCTTGCTATTGCTAACCCTCTTGTGTAGTCTTATTCCAGCGCATTCTATGTAATTTAAGTCTTTGATACATTCAGCATGATCGACGATCGTTTCAAATAACTGATCCCCATGTGGGAAGAGCGCTGTTGCCAAAACTATTAAGTTGTAGCGACATCTTGAGAAATATCACGGACTATGCCAGATACAAAAGTTTAAGATGTATGTATACATATATAAAAAGCATTTTGAACTCACGGAAACAAATAATTTTGTGTTTTCTACATTTATGTTCAAGAAAAACATTCCATTTAGGCGTAATAGTTTCTTACCTGTATGGGAGACGTCCTCGCCCAAGTGAGCATGTTGACTAATTTTGGACTGTCGTTAAGTATTGCTTCGGTGGTTACTAAATACGGTAAACCTTCAGCCACATGAGCGACACTGGTCGGATTCATTTGCACGAGATTCTTTATTTCGCTTATAATTGCATCATTCATTCTAAACCTAAAAAAAAATGATTTATTTAGACGAATGTTGATTTTAATTGCGCCGATGTTAAAAATTGTAACCTTGTAGGAAGATAAACGGCCAGCGTAGGGGATATATCCCACGCCAATCTTGTATAATCGTGCCACTGTTTATCGGTAATCGTTTTCGCTCTCCAAAAGGCAACATTTTCTTCACCGGCCATTTGCAGCTCTGGCCTGAGCGTTGGATTGTGCCAAACTATTAGAAATTCAATTTCAACGGCCTGAAAATCAACAATGGTCACGTTTATATTCGAATGATAATCAACAATTTTGGTGCTTAAGGAATTTTAACCAGCATTTATTTAAAAAGAACGAGAAAACATATTTGTAGGGAATATCTGAAGCCGCGAAGGTTAGATGCAAAATGCAAAGGAGGGGAGAAAGCTCAGTCGAATACATCAAAGCGAATACTTGTTCTTCTTTTTCTTACCAGTAATTCCAGTATCAAATTTCTTTTCTTCAAATAACATTTTACAAAATTATCGGCCACGGGTATTCTTTTAGTTGATTTAGCAGATCTTCTACTCAGAGTTGTGCTGCTATTTGAGAGAGGTACAGTGTTTATCCATCCAGTAGCGGATTTATTAAAATCGTTTGGTTTAGCTAATTCATTGCCTTGTATCGTATGAGTTGTATTTGCTGGAGTAAATTCCACTTCTTGAAACAAAATACTTATTTTAAAATAAGCCTATTATATTTTTGATAATTGTGAGTTAATAAAATGAGGTGTGTAGGTAAAGAAAAAATAAGTATCTCTTTATTCACATACTAGCCGTTGCCTGCGACTTTGTCCGCATGGAATTTAGTTTTATCTTAATAAAATAATGATAACTTTTTTCTTGACATCCGATTTAACATCAAATAATTTTTTATAGATCACTATATGCATTTTTAAAATGAACCGTGTTATCTAGTTAATATTTGAGGAACTAAATTTTAAATTGATGCCGGTCAGGTGAATTGTAAAAATTTCTATAGCGCGTTCAAAAATAAACAGCGCCCCTTTTGATTTTTTAGGAACTAAACTGTAACACCAAATAAAATCTAACCGAATTTATTTTTTCTTTTGAACGTTGTTGTGACGTCTATAAGACTTCAACGACAGCAATTAATATTTGCCTTGAAATTTCTCAGGCTAGAAAGATCTTTAAATGAGTATACATTTTTTGTTCCAACATTCGATTTAAATGAAACAAAGCGTAGATACTGCTCCTAGCCAAGCTCTATCTACCCGTAAAAAACGTATTAAAATGCGAGTAATTTCAGAGATGTGCTCAGACAAACAGACAGACAGACAGACAAAAAATTAAAAATTGCGTGTTTATGTTTTGGTAATGTGCGAATGATCAAATGATCTTGAAAAAATGGATTTATTTTAAAATCACAAACAGACACTTCAATTTTATGTATAGATAAAGCTCACCTCCTACATCACTAGCCTTAAGGTACTTCTTGTCAGAATGCAAGGTCTGCCAAAATTTAATTAACGTTGCTATATCTTCCCGTAATTCGGCTGGACTCTGAGAGGGACAAGTGATGGGTTTACAAAAGTAATCTAAACAGCTGCAATAAATTCTCTCTCTAAGAACGTTTTTCCCCAAACTCTTCGGAAGAATATCACCTTGCAACAACGATAGCCCGCAAGAAAGTAGTCTAGAATTATAAATAAATTAATAAAATTGAATTGAAACAACTATATGAGGTCTGATAAAGTACTAGAAAATTTTTTGATTGCAAACAGCCCCAAATGGTGATATTTTCATAAACAGCGAATAATTGACCATTGGTTATGATGGTTAATGTTATGCATGATTCCCTGAAAATCAAAGGGATGAAAATAAATGTGAGCAAAACGAAAGTAATGGTTTTCGTAAAGAGAAGAAAGCATGACAAACTGTGGGGTTTCGATTGAGGGAGAAAGAGTGGAACAAGTTAATGAATTTGTGTACTTGGGTTCAAAATTTACTAGAGATGGAAAGTATGACAGTGACATTGAGCGAAGGGTGTTGGCAGGAAAACAAATGAATGGGGCACTGCATAGCTTTATGAATAGCCAGAAAGTGTCAAAAAAGGCACGTCTGGCGGTGCATAGAGGTGTGTTGGTTCCTACACTTATGTATGGTAGTGAATGTTGGGTTTGGCAGAAGAAGCATGAAAATAGGATTAATGCTGCGGAGATGAGTAGTCTGAGAAGTATAGCCGGAGTGACTCGGTTGGATAAAGTTAAGAATAGTGAGATAAGAAAACGCTGTGGTGTAAAAGAAGATGTGGTCACAAAGATAGATAAAGGAATGCTTAGATGGTTTGGACACGTAGAAAGGATGGATGAAGGAAGATTGACGAAACAAATTTATAAGGCGAGTGTGAATGGGCAAATCGGTAGAGGTCGACCTCGGAGAACAAATCTCGATCAGATCAACATTGTTTTGAAGAAAGGCCAGGTCAAAAGTACCAACAACCGAAGAGCATGTATGAGAGCACTGATGAAAGTAGAGGAAGCAAAAGATGTGTGTACGAACCGTAGCAAGTGGAAGGAAGTGGCCTCTGCCTACCCCTATGGGAAAAAGGCGTGACTTTATATATGTATGGTTATGATGACCTACTTAAATATGACTCCGATAGCGGAAATATGTCGGGTCTGCGACGGAGGATCAGCTCCTACATTCATAGCCAAAGATTGATGAATCAAACTGCTGATCATCTCTACTTTTTCGTAACTGCTGTATTTGATGGTTTCTACCAACTCGCATATAAACTGAACCCAAATCGCGTGCGGTTTTACGAATGGCGGATGGGGTTCTAATTTGCTACCTAAAATATATTAAATAGAATAAAACGGATACACGTACATATTGTAAATAAATTTTAACCTTCGTACGCTGCTAACGGACTAGTATGAGTTTTAGACACAGAGAACAATCCAAGTTTCTTTTGTACTGTGCACTTCCAAGCCGAGACCATTTCTTGCATAAATCTTACCTCTAATTCCGGTCTCGATGTTATTAACCATTGCCAACACTCTACAGATGTTCTCATAGCATCAACGGTAAATAGCTCCACCTGCAATTATATTGTCAAGCTACTAATTTTACTTGTTTCGATTTATCGTACCTGCGACCAAGCTATGCAGTGTAAAAGACTTCTATTTAATTCTTTGGTAGAAATAAGCAATGCCGTTGCCTGCCACAAAGCATCTCTATGCGCAGAATCCACTCTGTCTCTGCAAGCTGTCCACACGCGGTTCATGATTTCGTTCACTAACGAATTTTTATCTTTTCCCAATTCCATTCCAATGATCTAAAATGAAGTCAACGACAATATTTATCTTTTCACATCACTACTCTGAACAAAAAAGAAATAACAAAATTTGTTCATGCTCTGGAACTACCAGAACAATCGATGAATTTCATTTTTTTGGCAAAATTTGATGCAAATTCTTCGTTCCATGAATTTTTTGCCAGCAACAATTTTATTAAACACAAAACGCGGCAATTTCTAACCTAATGAGGCGAGGGTTATGCACAAAAGATCTGATAGGTCGAGGTGCTTGAGAGGTTGCATAGCCTTCTCACGACCCCCCTTACAATCTACAACCTAATGAGGCAAATTTTATGAAATTTGTGTCAACTATTCACAACAATTATACTAACCTACTAAATAATAAATTATAGATTAAAAAAACTAAAAAGTAAAAAATAATTCTTAACATAGGAATAAAATTACTGACGAGAATATTAATGTCACTGTTCTAAAAGCGTGGGGTGCTTTGTACGACATTTTTGCACTAACTCTGCATTTCGGAATGAAAGCACCCCACCCCACGCTTTTAGAACAGTGACATTAATTTTCTTGTCAATAATTTTATTCCCATGTTAAGAATTAATTTTTACTTTTTAGTGTGATTAACTCTAAAAGCGTGTTTTTTAGTTTTTTTAAACTATAATTCATTGTTCGGTTTTTAGTTCGATTTGTTTTACTCACTAAAAAAATTATGTATTAAATGGCAAAAGCACAAAAAGAATGCATCGGCCGGAAATTGAACCTGGGCTGCCCGCGTGGCAGGCGAGCATTCTATTATTGAACCACCGATGCGATGAAATGTGTTAATAATTGTACTGCGCGCATGCGTAGTTCACGCACTAGCTTTATCTCTCTTACTTTCATGCAAAGGATCCCTGAAGAAATTTATGAATCCTGGCGAAAGTAATCAGGATAATCGGATATTTTGATCGAATTATTGCATTGTCGTCGGTCTTTGACAAGTGTGCAAAGTTTAAATTAAATCTGATCGCTTACAGTAGGCAAAATCGAGGCCAAAGAGTCAATTACAAACATACAAGATACAGATAAAACTAATATAAGCGTGTTAAAAATACACATCAATATTCATAGCGCGTATTTTTAAAACATAGTCTCATTGCATTTTGTCCAGAATACAAATAAAATTGAATTGATCGTCCGATAATCGGACGAATAGACACTTCCTATAAAAATGTCAATTTGACATTTCTCATGGAATTTCCCAAATTAGGAAAGTACTGTGCAAAACTATCATGTAACAGATTTGAATTTGTGCCCATTCAGTGCGACGCATGTCGCCTAGACTTTTGCTACAACCATTCCATATACGCCGCTCACAACTGTCAGTACGTAAAAGTTAAAGATTTTACCACAGAAAAAAAATGGCCAGCAATTAAGAAGAATAAAAAAAATAATCCAGTTAAAAGTACACCTCCCGATGTAAAAAAATTTAGACGACAAAACCATCGCGGCCATGTATGCCCTTTATGCAAACCATTTCACCTACAGTGTTCAAAATCAAAAAACGAAGATCTAACTGTTGGTTGCATTTATAAAAATAAAGCATTTAAAAATGACAGTCCAACCGTTTTGCACACGTTCAGTAAAATATACCAGAATCCTTGCTCGCTCGAAACGTGCTTACAAAGGGAACTAATGCCGATTATCTGCCCGCAATGTTTAAAAAATTTCTGCGTACAGCACAAGAACCCCATAGATCATCAATGTGAAGGTTTTAAAAATATAGCACATCGAAAAAAACGAAAGCTTGCTTGAAATACATCACAGTGAGATGAACTACTTTTACTATCACAACTGAAGGCAAGTACTTTTAAACAATATGCAATAAAACATTACAACAACAATCTTTTATTTTCGAAAACGAATAAATTATCGATGTCAATAAAATACAAGTTTTTTTTATAAATATGGTATGTTGGAAATTAGTACTTCCAACTGTACAATTCCTCGATTTTTTAACACTACTCAGTACGACCCTGACGCCGACAAAAAACCATCTAAAAACACGTGCATTCATTATCCCTCCAGAATATTCCGAAATCGTCGCGCGCAATTGTAGAAATCAATTATACGATCACATAAAAAAAAACGGTTAAAACTAAGCCACGTCTGACCGGGCTTCCGGTCTCTAGCTCTCTTTCGCATTTCGACCGTCAAGCAATGCAGAGCACAGCTTTGCTTCTCTTTCGCATTTCATCAGCCGAGGAATGAACACCGCTAGCGTTCAGAGCACCGCTTTAAAACACCAAGTGGTAAAATGCATATCAATATAATCAGATAAAATAAATTAAATTCAAAGCTAACAACCAGTGAAATTATTCTGAAGATACAGGGGGCTTGAAACTGTAAGCTCCATGTATTAAATTACACAATATATTCTCGATGACAAGTGTGTTGTTTTATTTACCGTGATAAAAAAATTCACGGTGATAAAAGACAGTAAACCCTTCAGCCTATAGTAGGTAAAAAACCAATCGAACCAGCTTGACTAAATTATCGAAGGAATCCAACATCTACGTTGCGGAAGACGTTGTCGAAGGCAAGAGTGAGTCGAAGTATCAGAGGTTAAGGTGAAGCTGCCCACAACTCAGCGCATTTCCACAGCTTTACGCTTCAACGCCACTTGATAGCTTTTCGATGGTAAATGTCTGGAAGCGACACTTTTTTAAACCTACCTTTTTTTATGGAGAACAAGAATCCGTTGGTGGCAAGCCAATTTTTTTATAAATAAATTGTTTAAACTTAGAGAACACTCCCGTTACATTGTGCCCAATTGGAGGTTCCCACCGCGAAAGCATTCCAGCAGACTAGAAGACAAAGGTAAGTGGCATCTTTGTCAAAAGAAATCTCTTGTTAATACGTTTAATTTTTTTACAAAAGTCGAATCTACAGTCCACTTTGCTTTTCGCTCGCCCACTTACTCATAAAATATACTTTAAACATTGTTAATGGCGTTTAAAAGTAAAACAAAAACAACGACAAACTGTTCTCGTCCCAATCTCACCTCTCCGATGTACTTGGATCTCATTGCAGATGTCGACAACAATTTGGAAGAATCGCTCTTAACACATTTGGGTCTTTTCTCTAACATGCTCGTGCTCAAATAGGCGCTGTAAATGTTCGGAGGGCCCCACTGTAACACTGATTCTAAAGCCATTGATAAACCTGTATGGTGCCATACACCACTACAGGGAATTTGGTGAATGTATTCTTGTATATGAGAACGAGTCCATTGAGGCGCCCATTTTAGAGCTTCCTTTATTATACGTTCAGCATTGGCGGCGAAATCCTTCACAATTGTCTGTAATGAAATATAGAACAAATGGTGTCAAATTGTTTTTATATAATTCAACAATAAATAGTTCATAACAAGGACTTCAACGTGTATCATTAAATTAGTCAAGTGAGTAGTTAAGTTCAGTTTCATGACTGTAACTTTTTGATGTGAAACATCTAATGCGACGGGTGGAGGGTTAAACCGCCTGCTGGCGTGGTGACCGTCAGTCTTTCGTCCGACCCAAAATGCCTTGATTGCAGAAACTGAGAAATGAAATCTTAACAATAATTTTTTTTTTTTAATTTTTATAGGTTATCGTTTTCGTTTGATATTGTTAGTCACAAATTTACAATACTTTAGCACTTACATTAAAAATATAAAAGAAAAGTATGAAGAATATGTAGCATATTTATATTAAGTGATATTCAGCAGTGGTATTTAGTTTTTTTTAAACCATACATATTTTTTAAACAAAATAGTTTCGATGTTTCGCATCTGCCATACGTCCCGCGACGGCTCATTTTTTTTCTGTTAAAGTCCTAGTTATGAACATGAATCGGGAAGGTTCTGATTCTGCACTTATTGGAAAAATTGTATAGAAAGCGATCATTACCTCCCTAGCTTCCAAGGTGTCCATAAGTTGAATGGAATACGGAGTTTGAGGAATTCTCAACGTAGGCGTTTCTTGGTTAGGATCTATCTCTAAAGAATAAGAAAGAACTTGCATTATATCCAACATGGTCCAAAGAACCCTGAAAATAATATTACGTTTATAATCGGGAGGTACGCAAAAATCTTGAAAAAAATTACGTTCTGCTCCATAAAAGATGTGGAAACTTATCGATCAAGCTCGCTAAAAATTTATCGGACACCCTTCGTATTTGTTTATGTTGATGATTAAAGTTTACCAATAGAAATTGGGCGTGCAGTTCCAAATCCGTCTCTCTCGATTCATTTTTCGGTCTATCTTTCATGACTTCCAAAAATTTTTCGAACACCCTCTCGCTGACCGATTGAACGCAATTCCACATGCCGGCTTTGTCTTTTTGCAGTGCAGAATCGCTTAAGTAATCTGCGATTATTGGTATCAGGCTCGGCTCCCCCGAATGGGCAACTCTAAAAAAATATTACGGTTGTATGGAAAATAGTTTAAAATCACTCAAAATCTACAAGTTAAAACTATTATAAGAAGGCAAAATAAATACTATCAGATCTGAGAAGCTGTGAAACTTTTTATTTAAATATTTATGCGTGTTTAGTTTTCATTATTGATGTAATCCCGCGGGTAAGAGTTAAAGCGGCTGTTGGCGTGGCGACCGTCAGTCTTCCGTCCGACCTAAAATATCTTGGCTGTAGTAACTAAAAAATTAGATCTTAACGAAAAATGAAGAAAATTACTAATGACAAGTGTTTGTTGTCAAATATAATGCGTTTTTTTACATTTTTATATGTTATTGTTTTCGTTTAAAATTGTAAGTCACAAATTTACAAAACTTAAGCACTCACGTTTAAAATATAAAAGAATAGTATGAAGAAAAGTAACACTTTCGTTGCTTATTTTAGTTATTATCGGGCTATTGCAACTTTGATACCATGAAACATCATCAAGTGTTAATATTACAGTAATAACTGATGATACGGAATTATAAATTTTATTTGGATTATTATTGTTTTTTATGTATATTTTAAGTAAATAACATTGTCTTGATAACATAAAACTAAAATGTGATTATTTTTTTAAATTTCAAATATTTGAAAATAATAACTACAATAAAATATGAATGACAGTAATGGTTTAGATTAGAACATGAAAGTGAGCGGCCTTTTGCAAATAACGTAAAATTATTCAAGTCAAGAGTAAGTTAATTATATATTTTTATAATTAAGGTGTGCATTTATGTGTGTACATGAGTTCGTATATATTTTTAATATTATCTGAATATTTTGTTTTTGATTATGCCATATTTATTTCCTTTAATAAACCATCCTTTTATGCAAATTTCCTATATCAAAGAATTTCGATATTTCACATCTGCCAGGCGTTCCGCGACAGCTCATTAATTTTTTTTTATTTTAATAAACTCTCAAATGTACAGTTTTTTTCTCGTATGATTGATATCAAAAATTGCAAATTAGGAATTTACTTTACCTTAACGTCTCTACCCAATAGACGCTTAGCAAAAACGTACACTGAGCAAATGACAGCTTGTTAACGTACGCTGTGATATCGGCGGGATGTTTCAAAAGGTCCAAAATTTGCGTTCTTAATTCCTGAAGCTCGTTTACAGATACACTTTCATTTCTAACGGCACTGGTTATTTGCAATTCCCGCATCTCCGATCTACTCGATGTGAAGGAAACTAATGTTGGAGATTTTACGGCGATTTCTTTAACTCCTTCGTACCATTCTTGGGGCCACAACCCTAAATTGGAAAAGTAAACTTTACGATCCTTTATCTATGTACAGAGTAAGTCAACTATTACATGGAGTAAATTCTTGCCTAGTGAAAAAAATAGTCAACAAACCTTATACTGTTCTGCTTTTGACGTGAAACGTCTTTAAAATTACACCCAAACATACGGATACCAGGTCAGAAAAGTGGACAGTAACGAAATGGTCTATATCGTCTCAGCTTAATACATAATTATAAAACTATTCATCTTAGAAACATAAATCCAGTGTCATTATTTAGCTTATATAGTCAGCTTACTGTTATGACCTTGAGTTTGCACGGCGGGGGAAGTTTCACTGCGCAGAATGATCGAAATCGGCACTCTCGCTCCTTTCTGTTCAATGTAACTCACCACTCACAAGTGATAGCGCGGTGATTCATTCGTGTATGGATAAAGTTTATTTAGAACGACCAATTTAAATAAAAATAAGTGTAATTTGAACAATATATATAGGTAAAAATAACCGGGAAATTTAAAAAAATATATAAAAATTTAATGTCGGCCTCAGCCCTTGGTAGAGCCAGCCGAAAATATAAATCACGGCTATCGTTGGAAAGACGGGATTATGAGCCGAGCGAGCGAGGCGGATTCGGGAGCGTCTCAAAGCTGCCAGGGCACACCTAGTAAGTGAAGATATCACCCTTACATCTGTAGAAGCTGCCACGTGCACACAACACTGGGCAATACCACTGTAGATTGTACGTTCACCAGAAATATTAATGTTGACATCATGCCTTATGTTTCTGATATCTCATATCACAGACCAATATTAAACAAAATCTTTGTCTAATATTAATATCGAAATAAGCTTTTATGAACTACCTATTAAGTGTCAGTATTGAATAAAAATATTTAGAACGAAGTTAATCTTGTTTTTATTTTAATCTACAACACAATAAAAGCGATTCGTTGACATAGACGTTTTACGTTAAATCAAAGGCCGTGTGCCCCGACATAGCCCCACCCGTATTTTGAGATACCTTATATAGTGCTGAATTTTTTTAAATTAAGCACAGTTTACGACCACTTTATATGGCAAATAAATTTTGTGACTATTTTTATCTACTAGACAAAAACTTGCTTAACACAATCGTTGACTCTGTACAGGATTATTCACAATAAATTCCTTTTTTTATGAGCAATAGTAACGATACGGGGTGGGTAATTTATAGTGAATAATCCTGTACCTACTAGAGCAAAACGCTTTATAAATAAACACCAAAGTTATAGTATTTCCAATCTCAGTTTAAAAAAGATGATTTTACCAGGGCACTGCGATATTCCGGTAATAAGCTATACCGATAAATTTAGCAAAAACATATTGGCCGCCTTTTTTAATGCTACGGGTAGCACAGATTATTTTTGAATATCAACGTCGCTAATACGCATTTATCAAATCATCGCTTGCAGGTGTTCACCCTTTAGGCGTTTCAAAACCTTAGCGCGCGCTGGTTATCAATAATTTCTCAGTATTTTATTGTTTGCGTTTTATTTTTTTTATGATATTTGTGAAATGGATTTTTGGAGACCGTTTGAGGTAAATGATAAATCTAGCGAATTGCTTAATATTGACGATATTCACGTTAAGAATGAAATTCCTGATAATAATGTAATTCAAAGGAATGATAATATCCAAATCAATGATGAAATACATCTTAATAATGCAATTTTAATTAATAATAAAGAAAATGAGACAAAATTTTTGGAATTTAAAAATCGAGATTTGCGTATACAAGCTTAACAAGTAATTTTGAATATATATTCAAGCTTAAAAGCTGAAAATATCAATTCAACTAAATAATTAAAAGAATATGCAACTCAACGAAAATTACTTATTTCAAAATTTATTTAGTAATTAAACGAGGCGTTGTGATTGAACACAATAAAAACCAAAACGTATCGTCAGCTGTCGGATAGATGATGCATCTAAAGATGCGAGTCAACGAAAGGTTTACAATACGTACAAAGAAAAACAAGTCCCGACATTAGAAATTATATTTAACAAATTGCAAGATTTTAACGATTTTAAATATAAATCATCAAAAACACTTCGACAAATTTTAATAGAATGTGGTTTTAAGTATAAGAAGTTAGATAGTCGAATGTGTACTATGGAATCGTCTCGTATTGTGGTACTTCGTTAAAATTATTCAAGACAGATCTAAAGTTATAGAGAAAGTAATAGAAATATAGTTTATTTAGATGAAACGTGGTTCGACACTGACGATGTCGTTCAATAAATAACTAAATAATTTTTGAAAATATATCTGATTTAAAAATAAAATCGATACGCCATTGAAGATTTTATGACTTGTAATGAGATGTTTTTTATATATTTTTAAACTGACTTTGGAAGTACTATAGTTTATTTCATAAAACAACTGGTAGTTCTTATTCATGTAAAAGAATATATTAAATTTTACCTGAATCGGATGCTGTGAATCCCATAATGACGCAGTACAACCAGAAATCTCGAAAGAGCTTGTGAATACGAGGTTTCGGATTTTTTATAGGCGATAATCGTCTTAGTAACACGGCTATAACTGGTATTAAAACTCCCAAATTTCCCGCTGAACTGGATGCCTTCAGAGCACCTTAAATTATCAAAACAATAAATCATTAAAACTGAATACCAATACGGAAGTTCAAACGTATAGAACAATGTTTTAAATGTCAAATTTTGCAACGGTGCCGGTTAATAAGATGCGCGCTGTGTTGTAAGCTTTAAGTCCGTGAGATTTTTCGTTACCTCTAGATATGCTGAAGAGGATAAATTATGGAGGTTAGTTCTTCCGAGAAAGTTTATAGAGAATCTGTTGAGAAGGAAAAGATTGGCCACCGCTTTTCTACAAGCGAATAGATTGGGTGAATAGCCCTATTCTGGAAACCGATAGGAGGTACAGCGACCACAATAGATCGACATATTTTTTATGTATTTATTTATATTCCATTCAATAAACGACAAGTTTTTAAAAAAGTGGACGGCGATTCAAACAAATTTTCAATAATGATTATGTTGCAGAAAAATGATGTTATTACCTGGTGATTTCTCACTCGCTCTTTTCCCTTCCAGTCCCAACTGGACAAAAAGTTCCAAGAGTCGTCCAAGTAATTCATTCATTTGCGTTTCGCCGGATATGTTGTCAGCAATATTTGCCAAAGCGTTGATGACTTGCCTCGATACGTGCCTAAAAAAATATGGAAAAGTAAATTATTTAATTTATTCAGATAAATTATTATATATACCTATATTGCGCTTTATCATTTGTCGAGTTGCCGTAAGCAGCACTTCCGCTTTCCACCGTTATCATTGTGAACATTTTCATCACAACCTCGTACACGTGAGGTTCGCATTGCGCTATAATCATACACCCCAATTGATCCACGATTAAAGTGTCCAACGCCGATGGAACGCGACAGAATCTCTGTTGGAAAAAATGGAGGATGGTGTCCGTCGTTTTGGGAGTCCCTTTCATCGACACTGCCACGTGACCCAACATTATTACTATGTTGGTCGATATTAATGTTGACTCGCTAAAAACGTTTTTTTTTCAAAATGTGCCTAAGAAACATTATGCATAGGTAGCAGTTAGTATTTAAAGACTTTAATCAGAATAATATTTTTAATACTTTAAATTAGTCTGTTTAAGTTAAAGATTTGGAGGTCGAGAGAAAAATAGAGGTTCATAAGGTGAATTTAAAAACCTAGAGATTCTATAATTGAAAAGTTATAGATGTCTCCAACTTGAACACAGAGCCCTCCTTGCGGTCCTTATTTGTATAGAGAGGAAATGGAAGACAGATCATCAGAGCATAGTTCCAAAAGAAGAGAAAAGTTAATGTGTTAAAACTAGCTCGTTGATCAGACAAATAGAGCTCTCTCTTCTAACAGGAAAGTTTTAGATGAGTGGAACTGGACAATGAGAGCTTCTTATTGGCAGAGAAAAGAAAGGGAAGACGACAGCTCTATGAAGCATAGTCCCAATGGATAATGAGAAAAGTTAATTTGTTAATACCAGTTCGTTGATCAAGCTACTAGAGCTCTCTTCTAGCTTGGAAGGTTCTAGATGCCTGGAACTGGACAATGAGAGCTCCTTATTGACATAGACAGGAATGGGAAGACGATAACTCCTCGGACCATAGTCTCAATGGACAAAGGGAAAAGTTTCTTTATAAATATCAGGTAGTTGATCAGGCAACTGGAGCTCCCTCCTAGCTGGAAAGTTTTAGATGTCTGCAACTGGATGGAATGACGCATTTGGTGGGAGCTCCTTATTCGCATAGGCAAGAAAGGAAGGACATCTCCTCGGAGCATGGTCCCAAATGGACAATAAGAAAAGTTTCTTTGTCAAGACTAAGTCATTGATAAAGCAAATACAGCTCTTTTTTTACTGGGAAGTATAAGGTGTCTGAAACTGGGCAGAATGATACATACAGTCAAAACTTATTGGCATAAACAGGAAAGGGAAAACGACATCTTCTCGAAGCAAAGCCTCAATGGATAATGAGAAAAGTTTTTTTGTTAATACTAGGTTATTGATTAGACAAATGAGTTCTCTTCTGGATAGAGATGAGTAGCGCTCCAAATATGGAAAAAATCCTCCAGGATTGGTACTATTGGAGCTCTGTATAATGTTAGTCAATTGGAAGGGTTCGATCCTCTCTCTTAGTAAAACTGAAGTATAATTTGAATATTTAATACTACGACGAAAAGAATTGTCGTCTTACCTGTCACTCTTTTCAGCGGTAAATAATCTATTGGAAACGGAAGCAACTAACGCTCTGACACAATCATGATCCAATAAATGGGCCGCACTTAAAGCTATACATAGATTTTCTATTGCGGCGTCTCTTAATTTTTCAAAAGCCGATTGAATGGGAGATGTTGGTTTTGCAATTTCTGCCTTCAATTGAGTACCTTGAGCTTAAAAATATGTCTTATTTACCGGTTGCGTTTGCCATCGAAATGGAAGCCTTACCAGTAATTTTTACATGATCTTTGACTCCTTTTTCGTTAGCTTGTCTGTGCAACTTGGACAAAATCGGTGAAGGTGTTATTAAGAAATCTCTCAAACAGTAAATGGATGTCGAAGCTATGTTGGGAAATTTTTGGGCGAGATTGCCTAAACCCTCCAAACATACCATAAGTAGTGGCATGTGGGCTATGACTAATCTATAACCATGGTTAGAATTTATTTTTTCTGTTAATCTTCCACAAAGACTATCGGCTCCTAAAATTATCGAATCATAATAAAAACTATTATACACATTATTTAAACTTTGTATAACAGTGTCAATCATGTCACAAAATAAAACAGTGTTTTAATTAACTATATATGTGAAAAAAACAAATAGCAAGAACTACGTACTGTTACCACTGCTACAAATAATCTGAGACAGGTTAGAAAAAAATCAAGATTGTTATTTCACACTAAGAAGACAAAAAAGTTTATAAAAAAATCATTACTGAACTACTGCTTTACTAACTAAATTTAACGTCACACTTGAGTTTAAGAACACCATAATTTCCAATTAAAATACAACAGAAATACTATAATGTTAATTACATCTTTATAGATAACTAGCTATTGCCCACGACTTTTCCCGCTTGTAATTTAGTTTTATGAACCGTGAGATCAAGTGAATTTTAGAGGAACTAAACTTTAAAATAATGTCGGTCAGGTGGATTGTTGTAAAAATTTCTATAGCGCGTTTTAAAAATAAACAGCGCCACTTATTGACCTACTCTAAATTTAATAATTCTTTCTTTTACTTTACAAGCATCTGCCCATCACCCGAAATGGGATTATGCACGATTATGTATCAGATGTAATTCAATGCTCGTCGTAGGCATATAGCCTGGAGTGTAGTTGTTTTCTGATGTATAATTGACCCACATATACCTATAGTATAGGTTAACATGCAGCGAAATTAACTGGTATTTTAAAAATCAGTTTTATACATTTTTACATTAAAATCTGTTCAGCAATTTCAGAGATGTACCTGGACAAACAGGCAGACAGACAAAAAATTAAAAAATGCTTGATTATGTTTTGGTAACGCGCGAATAATCATATGAGCTTAAAAAAATGGATTTATTTTGAAATCAGACGCTTCAATTTGATTTATAATTATTATAAATAAAGATGTAACATTACTTTTTTATTATTGACAAGCATTATAGTGCTTAAATATATGTAAGCCTTCTGAGGAGATATTTTGTTTGTTGTAAATAGTGTTCCAAACATTAAGTGCTACGTCATGCTCTATTCTATTTCAAACAAAAAAGACTATAATTCCAAACCATAAATGCAAGAAATAAAAAGGACGGCTTAATAGTATTTTTGACTTTTTTACAACAATAAATTATAATTTTGTGTAAAATTTAATAAATTTAAACACAAAACTAAAAAAAAAAGGGTTAAAACAAAAGGACGGAAAAAAACTCCAAAGCAAAGCTCTTTTCACCTAAGATTATAATAATGAAGTGGAGTAAAGTAGTAAAATTATATTCAGAATCAACTGCAAAAAAACAAAAAATGGAAATTATTAAAATTTAAATGTAAGACATAAAAAATACAAATAAACAATATCCAGGTTTTTTTGTGTACTATTTTAAGAAAAATAAAAGTAATCAAAATTATTTAATCAACTAAAATGTATAAGTAGGAATATCAACTACATATTTATAAATGGTACCTTTCAATTAAATAATCTTACACATTTTTTAAACAATATTTGATAAAAAATTAATCTTCAACATTTCTATCAAATATTATGGCATTGGAATAAAACTGAATTAATAGAAGAGTGAAGAGTGCTAGTATAAAATTAAAAAGCAACAGTAAATATTTATTATTTATTGAAAAATATTTGTGGAACAAAGAAATTTCAATGCAAAACAGAGAGTTGGACAGTATACAGTCGACCAGCACAAAATATAATAAATATTCACGATAAATAATCAAGTAATTAACTACACGACTCTAATTAGAATTGTCCCCACTTCGTCGACATGTGTTTGCGACGTTACTTGTCAGTATGAAAGACAGTGTGCACGTCCGACTTATCAGAAAAGAGACTGATGTATGCAAGAGATCAAATAATTTCTCTTCTAAAATAAAATAAATATTTTACGAATTAAAAAACATAATAATAACTACTAAAAAATAAACTAAAAATTTTAACTCTAAAATAAACATTACAAATCTAGTGTAATAAAGGTTCAAATAAACCACCTTGAGCCTAACAATAGCCAAATCTGTAAAACGGAGATTATCTCATATCGCTGAGTAGATTTGGTGTAATGTTGGCACAAAGTTGGATAATTTTCTCTATTAATCCATTAAGATTTTTATCTTTCTCAAATTCGTGTCGATAAGGGTATTCTTTCAGATATCCCCAAAGAAAAAACTAATTTGGAGATAAATCTGAAGATCTGGGAGACCTCGTGATCGTACCACGCGTAGATATTAAACAATCAGGAAACGTCGTTTGGAGAAATTGTGACACTGCTCGTGCATTATGATTTGAACAACCATCCTGTTGAAACAGAATGTCCACAAAATTAGTAGGAAGTAGCTGAACTGTCGGGATAATTTGATCTTGCAGAAGCTGAAGATATTTGACTGCCTTTAGGTTACCATCGATAACGCAGGGACCTATAAATAGTCTTCTAAAATTCCTGTACAAACAATAAGTTTTGTGGGTATTGAGTACGCACAGGAATACTCAGATGCTGATTTTTTTGAGACCAATATATTACATACATATAGTCACGCCTTTTTCCCGCAGTGTTAGGTAGAGACCACTTCCTTCCGCCTGCTACGGTTCTTACAAACATCTTTCGCTCTTTCTAATTTCATCAGTGCTCTCATACATGCTGGTCAGCTGATGATACTCTTGACCTGGCCTTTCTTTAAAACAATGTCAATGAGATATGTTTACCGAGGTCAACCTCTACCGACTTGCCCATCCATATTCGTCTTATAAATCTGTTTCGTCAATCTTCTTTCATCCATCCTATATAGTTGTCCAAATCTTGTACGCATTTCTTTATCTATCTTTGTAACCACATCTTCTTTCACACCACAGCATTCCCTTATCTCACTATTCTTCACTTTATGGATTGTGTTTCCTATGTAAAGAAAACTATGACTCGTCTGTAAGTATTACGTTTAAAAAAAAATATCATTTTCATTTTGCTTTCTATCATGGTTTCTTAAAATTCCATGTTTTACAATAGATCACAAATTCCTTCTCCCTGGACACACCCATATAGAATGTGATACAGACCAAGGTCTAACAGAGAAGAAGAAAAAGAAATTAGATGGCAATATTGCGCAACCCCACGACTGGGCTCAGCTTATCCGCCAAGTAGGTAAGAAATAACCTTTTAAAGTTACCGAAATGGAGAGAACCGACTTTTCCTCACTTACTAATCAGAAGGTGAACTGTACAGGAAACAAACTCGATTGGAGAGAGGTACGCTGGCTTCGATTCAAAAAAAAATAAAAGAACTATTTTATATAACGATGATGAGCCATTCAAAACTGTCAGTTTCGAAAAAAGAGTAAGAAATGAAAACTTATTGAACTCTAAAACGGTATAAGTCAAACTCATTGTGGAAATCGGCGTAAGTCAATCCAAAGTCTGTGCAAAAGGTATAAGTCAAATAGCTCATTGTGTAAATGGAGATACGTCAATCAAAAGTCTTAAATGCTCTTTTTTTTCCATCTTCTACTGACCAAACTATTTCTTAAATATCTCTATATCCTCTCGATAAATTGTGCTATCAGAATCAATTTGCAAATGCTTTTAATAATAACCTAATTTTTTCTCCAATTTTTGACTTCAATTTACTCAGATATACCTTTTTTTTTATTTATCTCTGTTTTCACGCGCATTAGCGTAAGTAACGTCGCTAACAAATGTAGACAAAGTGGGGACAATTCTAATTAGAGTCGTTTAGTTAATTACTTGATTATTTATCGCGAATATTTATTATATTTTGTGCTGGTCAACTGGATACCTTCCAGTTCTCTGTTTTGCATTGAAATTTCTATGTTCCACAAATATTTTTGCATACCTGTATCTAAATCTAAATTTTAGTTTATGCAGCATAATAAAAAAAATATAAAGTAACCCTATGGTGGTACTGTGTTCTAAATTTGCATATATTCCTTTTAGTATTGAAATATTTAAGCTAATTTGTGGCATGTCAGTGTAATGAATAATAATTTTTGATAAAATTTACCTGTTTCATCTCCTATGGCCCACACCAATAGATCTACACACGCCGCATTAGCCATTACATTCAATTTAAATTTGTTTACCAATGCATAGTTATTCTCTCTATCTTCTTTTTCGCTAGCATCATGATTTCTACTTTGAAGTTCTGTCTGCCCATTCAAGTACAACCCTTCAACACAAAAATATTAAACTCTCATTTAGAAATTGTTATTCAAACTTTATTTTCACTGTAAACCCTGACTAATCTAAACAAAATTGGATGTAAAATGCTAAATTTTTTAGATGGTAGTTAAATAAAGGTAAAATCATTGCTGAGTGTATTAGGATTAATGATAGCTACAATTTAATGAGTTGTTTGAAATAATTACCCTTAACAAACTCTTGAACATCCTTTGTAAAGGGCACAGGCAAATCTTTTTGAGGCTGTAGTAATTCTCTCATTAGAGTCACCATCACCAAATTAATCGTCTCAGAGAAGGTTTTGTAAGGAAATATTAGAATTTTTCCTGTTGTGCTGATTTCTAAGCTTTGTTCATCTAACATACTTAAAATATCTTTGGTTAGTAATTTTTTGCTTAATGTTAAAATTGTGGACAAATGTGCTTGGGGAAATATAACTTGTTTTTTGTCATTTGTCTCATTAATTCGTAAATTTGGGAATTGGTTGAAACTTGAACCAAATTTGGCAAAAAAGTAGGTTTTTGCATCATAGACCCCATTACTTGGTAATAAGGACATTCCTCTCTTTAAAGAATTTGAATTAAATGCTACATCAGTCGTATCATAACCCTAAAAGAAAGTTATTGATCTCTCAAATATTTATTATTAAATAATTAAAAAATTGATCGAGAAATTTGACAGTTTAGCTGAAACATGTGATATTGAAGAATTATGGAAGCCATTCAAGGAAGGAATTGTGAAAGTTTCTATTGATGTGTATGGTGTATGTAAAAGAAGGAAAGGATGTAAGTTAAGGAATACGTGTGTAGAGGTTTAAAAAGCAGTATCAGAAAAGAAGAAAGCCTGGTTGGATTGGTTGGCTGCAAAAGCCAATCAAAGAACACAAAAGGCAATGATTGGGAATGTAAACAAGGCAAGAAATGAGTATTAAAATGTTAAAAGGTGTGGCAAAAGAGGTCTTACGCAACAACATTAAATTCTTCTGGAAGTCCATAAGACCAGCCAGAGGTAAAAATACGACCTAGCAACTGGAAAATATTAGAAACCAAGATGGTAGTAAGATAAGAGGAGAGAAATTTGTTCTGAAGAATTGGAAGGAATATTTTCAAAGTTTATTTGAGAAAGAGGATACACAAGCGCAAGCCCAATTCAGAGATATGAGTGAAAGTTGCAATGAAATTAAAATTAGTATGAAGGAGATTATGAAAGAGTTGTAGTATGAAATTGGGAAAATCTGCAGGGTATAACAGGATTACAGTTGAAATGCTGAAGCCCTAGACAGGGTGTGGAAGCTAGTCTACTGTACTGCCTTTTTAACCTTTGCTGTACACAGCATACCAGCAGTTATTATTCCGCTTTATAAAGGAAAAGGTTTGCAAAAACTATCGAGGTACTAGTTTACTTAGCATCATCGGCAAACAGTATGCAAAGGTATTGATTAAAAGAGTAATGAATAAAACTGTTGAAAAGTTATGGGATGTGCAAGCAGGATTTAAAAAAGAAAGGAGATATATGGATCAGGTCTTTTCATTACAAGACATAGTCAAAAAATTCTTGGCTAGAGGTCAAAAAGTATACTGCACTTTCATAGATTTGGAAAAAGGACTATGTCAAAGTGGTAAGGAATAAATTGTGGTTGACATTGTCTTTGTATGGGATGAGCGGTAGTTTCATATGAGCACTGAAATTACTTTACAAAATTCTACTGTTTGTGTCAGGAATCAGGATAAACAGAGCTTACATGGACTGGTTTAACATCAAAAAAGGTGACAGGGATGTGTGGCTTCACTGTGGGTGTTTGACTTACACATAAACGATTGTTTAAAAAATTTGAAAAAGAGGCATATGGATTGAAAATGAATGATTTGATCGTCAAATGCCTCCTTTACACCAAGTCATATTAGCATCCTCTGAGGAGGAGTTGCAGGCGATGGTTAATATTATGCAAAATGCCCGAAAAATTAAAGGGATAAAAGTGAATATAAGCAAGAAAAAAGTAAAAAAGAAGATATTACGACAAACTGAGAGGTGATAATTGAAGGAGAAAGAGTGAATGAGTTTGTATACTTGGGTTCAAAGTTTACGAGAGACGAAAAGTATGACTGTGATATTGAGCAAAGGGTGTTTGCAGGGAAACAAATGAATGGCGCCCTCCATAACTTTATGAACAGCCAAAATGTGTCAAAAAATAAAAAATGAACGACTAGCTAAGTATAGAGGAGTGCTGGTCCCTACACTTATATATGGTTGTGAATGTTGGGCTTGTTGGAAATTGATTATTTTATTGTTTTAATTATACCCTGTATATCGTTTTAATTTTACAAATAATTTTCAAGGTTTCCTGAGAGATGTCATAACAACAAATAAAGCAATTTTTGAAAACTGTCACAAGTTTTAATTCCAAGTTTTAAAAAAAATAAGTAAAGAATTAACAGAGCTTGGTAGAAAAAGATAAAAGTAAAATCAATGCTGCAGAGATGAGTAGTCTAAGATATATAGCCAGAGTGACTCTGACAGATAAAGTGAGAAATATTGAGATAAGGGAACGTTGTGGTGTGAAATGAGATGTGGTAACAAAGATAGAAAAAGGAATGCTTAGATGGTTTGGACGCGTAGAGAGGATGGATGAAAGAAGATTAACGAAACAAATTTATAAGGTGAGTGTGAGTGGGCAAGTCCGTAGAGGTTGACCTAGGCAAACATATCTTAATTAGATCTAAATTGTTCCAAAGAAATCAGGTCAACAGTACCATCAACCAACGAGTATTTATGAAAGCGCTGATGAAAGTAGAAGAAGCAAAAGACATATGTAGCAAGTTGAAAAAAGTTGTATTAGCCTACCGCTACAGGAAAAAGGCGTGACTATAAGTATGTATGTTATAAAACTACAGTACAGTTAACTTACAGTTGTAACTGCCAATATATCGACAGTTGCATGTAAATTTCCTGACAAACTCCTAGGAATTATATTTCTAAAGCTACTAAAGCTTCTTTTGTAAATGTTCTGTTCTCTTGCAGCTCCAGGACTTAATGGAGGATCAGGTTTTGGAAAAATTCGACATATTAAAGGGGGATCACTGGTGCAAAATCTCCCCATAGCTCTAGCTAAACCTATGACCACAGGTAGTGTTGTTTTGCATAAAAATAATTTACTGGCACTGTTTCTGTTAATTGGATCTTGCAATTTTAGAATCTGGTTGGTTAAAGAGACCAAACTGTCCACTTGAATATTGATTATTTCATTTCTGTTATCTTCACATCTTACAGCTATGTCACTGAGGAGAGTATGAAGACAAAAACTGAATTTTTCTGCAATTGGTATTCCTAAAAATTAATTTTATGTATATTTATACTGCTAAAACCTTTAGATTACTAATAACTGAAATCAACTGAAAATTTTAAAATTATGGAATTACTTATTAATGAATCTAATAAATGTCATATTAAAAAAAAACAATTTCTCTGATTTAACTATTAATAGTCAATGTAAACACTTATCAGTACTAACGATCTGTAGGATTAAGTTTAATTTCATCCTGCCATTGCGCCTTTTCTATTGATTTGACTAGTTTCAGTAAATAAGGTAATATAATGTTTTTATGTTGGAGTCCAGATTCCAAAAAGTAAATGCCAAGAGCAATAACTGCATCCTGTTGTCGACAACTAATAACAAATGTTCCATTCTGTGGATCTGAAGGACAAAGTGAAAATAAAGTATGAATCTGAAAATGACGAAATTAATAAAATTACAAGATCAAAGTTCCTTAGTAAACTCACTTTACTCCATGGAGCGTTTTTAATGTTAGCTAAAGATCTGGCTAAATGTTGAACAGTCTTGTGAAAAAATAATTTATCGTCTCTTGTCATCATGTAGTACTTAAAATCATTTAATATTTTATTAATAAACCAAAACCATTTCTGATCTTCCCTAAAAATAATTTGATAACTTTGACAACCACTGACAGTTAATGACAACCACCTCCCACTAATCAAAATTTTTAAAAATTGTTATTCTCATTTCACAAGGCATTTTTTCAAAAAATAGATCTGTTTTGTCTTGTCATTTTTAATAAAGTTCCATTATTACTACCCCAATGAAACTAAAAACAAAAAATAAAGATTAAAATTAATTAAATTTGTTAGTTTAAGTGTAAAAACTTGGTCGAAAATTGTGATTTTCCTAGAAAGGCCGTGACAAATGTTTTTTAAGTTGGTAGTGAAACATTATGTAAAGTGTGTTGCATATGCTCCGATGATAGAAACTCGAAATGTAATATATCAAGAATGAAGTATCATTACGGGATTCATTATCAAAAATTTTAGTTAAAGCAATCACTTTAAACAATTCAACAGAACTTCTAAAGATTAGTAAGATACAGAAATTGAAAATTTAAAGAAATTTAGCTACTGAAATATTTGACAGTGAAACACGAAACTTCAGTTTGATTTTAAAATATGGATTTCGATTCTGAAGACGAAAATGTTATGGAAGAAGATTACTATTCCTTTTTAAATATCCCTAAAGAGGTAACATATAATATTAGAGTAGTCTTAAATTTGGTTCTTCAATTTATTTTTTATTTCTAACTTTTCTGTAGTTAACCTCTAAATAGTCATATGATGGATATTTTAGGCTTCCAAAGAAGAAATCAACAATGCATACCGACGATTAAGTAGAATGTACCACCCTGATAAACATGTTGATGCGGATCTCAAAGAAAAGGCTGAAATTATGTTCAATAAAACCAAAAAAGCCTATGAAGGTATGAAACTAATAAACTTTGAACCCAAAACATTAATTAAATATATCTACCTATTAAAATTAACATTAAATTTCAGTACTTTCTGACCCCCATAGGAGAGCAATTTATGATTCCCTTGGCACTAAGGGATTAGAAACAGAAGGTTGGGAAATAGTACAAAGGACAAAAACCCCTGCAGAAATAAGGGCAGAATATGAGCAATTGGCAGAAGAAAGAGCAGAAAGACTTAAAAAGCAAGCAACTAATCCGACTGGTAATGTTACCATAGCTGTTAATGCTACTGACCTTTTTAACCCTTATCATGATGTATTTTTGGATGATGAATATGAAAGGTAGTTTGGTTTTACAGTTTATTTTAAAATACCCTAATCTAACCCAAAAAAGTATTTAATTAAAAGTACCCCTAGACTAAAAAAATTAATGCAATGATTTGCAAATAAAGCTATTTAAATATTTTTATTTATGCTTAAGATAACTTACATTTAAAGAGAAATGAAACAATAAAATTTTTTTTAGTGATTTATTGACACGTTTTCCAAATCTTGAAGTATCTTCAATGCAATTTAGTCAATCTGTAGACTTTCCTTTGACTCAAAAAGATACTTGCACCCTCTCAGGGCAGCTTCATACCCAAAATGGAACTGGAAGTGGAGGTGTTAATTTGAGTTGGCGCCATATTTTTTCTCACAAAAGTTGGGCAGAATTAGAAATGACAGCAGGTATTTCTTTTATTCAAAACTTACTGATATTTAGAAAATGACACACAAGTGTTTTTAAACAAATATTTCAGGTTGTGGACCTGCCTTGTCATTTAAGGGATTTAGGACACTTAATAGGAGGTTTTTTTGGAATGGTGGTACTATTTTACAATTTACTCCTGAAGGTGTGAGGCCTGGGGTAATGTCAAGTAAGATTAATTTAATATTTATAAAAATATTGTTAGTGCATAGGCTAAATTAAGGACGTTAAATAATTTTTGAACAAATTGTATGTTTGTTTTTGTTTGTGATCCGGCCCGAAGGACCAATGTTTTGTTTATGTTTCGGTTCGAAGGACCAATGTTTATCCGGTTCATGGACCTATGTTTAGTTTGGTTCGTGGACTAATATTTATTCACTGGAAAGACCAATGTTTGTTTTACTAATCCGTTTCAGTGGATTCGTTTTTTGTGTTGTTGTGAGCACATCAGTAGAATGGACAACGAAAAAATAGTCAAAACAGCACGAGACAAATCACCAATGGGTCGCAGGAGTTTAGGACGCCCCCAAAAACGATGGAGCGAAAAGGGAGGAAAAGGCAGAGGGATGATGAAAAGAAACAGGCGATCCGCCTAGATTAAAGAAGGAAGAAGAAGAAGAGTTTTTTCGTGTATCTTTGTGATTGGATTTTAAATGAAAGTAAATGTATACACTGAAACTACGTATATTTACACTATATACATACACTTAATTTGTTGTTATAAACCCGAAAGCTATGATGTATGATGTTATATTTTAGAAGCTCGGAAGCTGAATGTGTACTGTACTGATGAATGCTCAAAAGCTGAATGTGTTTTATATTTAACAATCATAAACATAGCTAGGGTACCAAATGGTCTTGCCCTTTCATCTGTTTTTAAAAGTGCAATATAAATATATAATAAAAATAAAATCCCAAACAGTATGTTTGAACAAATTCAATTAACCTCTGACTCTATTTGGGAAAGAATCAAGATTTGCAGTTAACAGGAAAATGATTAAAAGAATATAATCAAAACGTGTGACAAAAAATGGACTTATGGGGATCTCGAAAACTTATATGATCTTAAAAGTATCAAGTTATTATTTTTTTTACTTTTAATACATAGATAAATATTCGGTAACTGTTACAAAATATTTAGGACACCGAGTGGGGTCGCTGCAAGTGTACCTTTTTTTTTTATAATTTATCTTTAACTGTTGTTTTAGCATTAGCAATGCAAGTTGACAAGCACTCTATAGGATATTTATCTTACCAAGGAGGTGTTAGATCTGCCTTTACCACTCAGATTATTCGAGATACTGGTGAGCATTTCTTATAAATAAATTCATATAATTATAGAACAAAGCAAATTATTTGGTACTAATTTTGTTTTAGAAAAAAATCGTTACAATTTTTCAATACAAGTAGGTCTACCTCATTCATTCGTTCTTATACAATACACAAGAAAAATGTTGAGTCAAGAATTAAAGCTTAGAATAGCAGTAAAGTAAGAAACTTTTTTTTTTAATTTTTTGTTTTTAACAAGATTTTTTTAGAGCAGGCACGTTTGGAGGGGTTTTAGAATATGGAGTTGAAAAGAAAATAACGAAACATAGTAACCTTGCCTTTGCTGTGGTGTGTGGCGTTCCGTCGGGAGTGAAACTCAAAATCAGGTAAATGAAGTATATTTATTATAAAAGTGGTACACTGATTTAATTTTAAAGCAGAGAAAAAATGTGTTACAATAAAAATTATACAAGTTAATATTTAGATATGTTACTGAAAAAGCTTTAACTATGGTAAATCTTGGGATTTTACAGTAAAATTCAAGATTTACTAAGCCTTAGTTGTAGGAAGTCCAAATTGTTTTATGATTGTCAATTTTGGACTTTCACCAGCACTTGCTCAGCAAATTTTCACAGGCACGGCAAATGTTGGGTATTGCCTGCCTCTATAGTTGTTGAAACTTCATGAGATTGGCTCATGATTTCTATCTCTGAATTGGTATCACTTTCTGTGGTGATATTATCCTTGTTCGTCACATTGGCAACATTGATTATTGATGTGAAACATCTAATGCCGCGGGTAAGAGTTAAAGTGGTTGCTTGCATGACGACCGTCAGTTTTCCATCCGACCCAAAATACTTTTGCAAACCTTGGCTGCAGTAACTAAAAAAAGAGATCTTAACGATTATTAATTTTTAATCCATTTGTACTTTCTTTCAAGTATTTTTAATAACCGTATTTATATAGTTTATACTTTCATAAATATGCAGTTATTTATTAACCATGCCTTTCTTTTAATTTATATAAAGTACATTTACTTTTCATACAGGTAATTATTTTTCTAAAAGTATATACACACCTAGGTCCAAGGATAGTAGGGTGGTATGTATTCATTTAACTAGACCATATTTGTACCTAAATATAAATAAAGTTCTCAGCAGATGCTTTCTAAATGAAGGCGTTTATTTGCATCCCAAATCCTTTAAAGCGCCCCTCGTATTTTTAATAAATATCTTATTGAAGCATTTCACTTACCGGTGCCCCCGTAAGTGACACCGACGATGATTTATTATTATTATTTGATAGTTTTAGAATTTTCTTCGGGTGTTTTTTGCCACCGAAAACCTAATTTAAAAAGTATTTTTTAAAGTTGACTGTCCACCTTCAAAACCTATTTGTGCATCGCGTACTTCTAGTAAAACTGCTTTTAAAGTCGGCCGTTGCTTCTGTATTATATGAAAATTTTTAACGATTTCTTTTATTATTTGTCCCGGTCCTTCTGAAATGAAACTTCTGGAGCAACGCCTTCCGTTAGATGTCAGAGGTGAAATACAAGGTTGTTTACCTCTCTCTACTCTATTCAGCCACATCGTGGGCACAATAAAACATATTTTTCGATATTCCTGTCGCAACCAATACGCTTCGACGACAATTATCAATTGGAACTTGCAAGCCATGTTTTGCCTCGTTTTTCGTACATTTAATTACATTAGTTCTTGTTTCCGCAGAGTAGTTCTTCTTATTTTATGGTGTACCCATTTTAAATTTGTATTTTAAATAGCAAAATATAACAGCAACAAAAAACACCAGCACACACACGCACTCATACAACTACTAAAACTAAACCACACCTATAACCTCCTGATGATTACATACCCGCTTAAAAATTTCGCGCGTACTTTTTTTGTTAAACTTCAAGCAGGGTTATTCGGCAACCGTCGTGTGTTTTTGACGTTTCATCCTACACCGACTGTTTTAACCGGAAGCGGTCCCTAATAATAATAATTTTAGTCTGCCTCTACCTGTTGCCGTAAAAGTAGGGGTGTAATTATTATTAATATTAGTAATACCAAGAAAGTCCTTTATTGTTTATAAACGATCGACCAAGATTTTAAAAATCCCTATAAGATTTTTAATGCAAGTTATTTTTGTTGGAAAACCTTTTAAGGAACCGAGCGTGACATCATTACTTAAGTAGTCCATATTCACTTTGTATTCCTCTTGTTTTATTCTTGACAGTGTTATTGTCTTTTGTGACTGCACACTGTTAGGGTTGCCAACTCAACATTTACCTCGTCTCCGAAGTAAAACCTAAAATTTGCTGAGTGAATGCTAGTACACATTTAAAAATAACCATATTCTAACTTCTGCCTCTAAGACTTGGTAAAACCACAGATTAGAAAATATACAGATAGGAAGGTTTTTGAAAGAGAAAAAAGCATGACAAACAGTGAAGTTCTAGCTACTGGAGAAAGAGTGGAACAAGTAAATAAGTTTGTATACTTGGGTTCAAAGTTTACGAGAGATGGAAAGTATGACAGTGACATTAAGCGAAGGGTGTTGGCAGGAAAACAAATTAATGGGGCACGTATAGCTTTATGAACAGCCAGAAAGTGTTAAAAAAGGCACGTCTGGCTGTGCATAGAGGAGTGTTGGTTCCTACACTTATGTATGGTAGTGAATGTTGGGTTTAGCAGAAGAAGCATGAAAAAAGGATTAATGCTGCGGAGATGAGATAGTAAAATAAGGGAACTCTGTGGAGTAAAAGATGTGGTTACAAAAACAGATAAAGGAATGCTTAGATGGTTTGGACACGTAGAAAAGATGGATGAAGAAAAATTGACGAAACAAATTTATAAGGCGAATGTGAATGGACAAGTCGGTAGAGGTCGACCTCGGCGAACATATCTCGATCAGATCAACATTGTTTTGAAGAAATGCCAGGTCAAGAGTTTCAACAACCGGCGAGCATGTATGAGAGCACTGATGAAAGTAGAGGAAGCAAAAGATGTGTGTAAGAACCGTAGCAAGTGGAAGGAAGTGGTCTGTGCCTACCTCTACGGGAAATGGGCGTGACTATATGTATGTATGTAGGAAGGTTAAACAAGACAAAAGAAATTAGAAAGATACAGAGTTGCACACCAATTTAAAACCCACTTTGAAGGCTGTCAGAATTATGAGGTTAAAGTAGTTAACAGTCTGTGATCTGTGGTTGATTTAACCATTTAACCTATTCATGAAATCATTTTATTAACAGTTTACTTTGATGAACCTAACGAAGGAGAATATCAAAAATGAAGCTAGAAACAATTTCTCAGTAGGTAACAATCTATTATTATTACAGTAGCATAATCAATTGTAGTGACTCTCTTTTGTTCATTTAATTTAGTATTTTTATTTAATATTGTATTCAGTTTTTCATGTCATAAAGCACAAGCGTAATTGAGTGTGCAAACATAATTTAACAAGAATATAACCTACTGTCATCATTTTTCACTTTGCAAGTTATGTCAGATTTTTGACAGTAGTACACTCTCAATTTAGCTTAGATTTTCGTTTATTACTGTCATTTATTGTTTCCAATTGTATGAAATTACCTTCTGAATTAGTCATAGTAGTAATTTAGCTTCACAATCATTTCAAGCTTCTAATGTTTATTCATACATACATACATATAGTCACGCCTTTTTCCCATAGGGGTAGGCAGAGATCACTTCCTGCCACTTGCTACGGTTCTTACACACATCTTTTGCTTCCTCTACTTTCATCAGTGCTCTCATACATGCTCGTCGGTTGTTGGTACTCTTGACCTGACCTTTCTTCAAAACAATGTTGATCTGATCGAGATATGTTCGCCAAGGTCGACCTCTACCGACTTGTTCATTCATACTCGCCTTATAAATTTGTTTCGTCAATCTTCCTTCATCCATCCTTTCTACGTATCCAAACCATTTAAGCATTCCTTTATCTATCTTTGTAACCACATCTTATTTTACACCACAGCTTTCTCTTATTTCACTATTTTTTAATTTATCCAACCGAGTCACTCCTGCTATACTTCTCAGACTACTCATCTCCGCAGCATTAATCCTTTTTTCATGCTTCTTCTGCCAAACCCAACATTCAATACCATACATAAGTGTAGGAACCAACACACCTCTATGCACAGCCAGACGTGCCTTTTTTGACACTTTCTGGCCATTCAGAAAGCTATGCAGTGCCCCATTCTTTTGTTTTGTTTTTCTACAGAAGATACACAAGTCTATGTATCTCTCATTTAGTATAATTAAATATAGTTTAGTTACTAAATAAGCATTCATTTGTTTTTCTGCCAACACCCTTCGCTCAATGTCACTGTCATACTTTCCATCTCTCGTAAACTTTGAACCCAAGTACACAAATTCATTTACTTGTTCCACTCTTTCCCCATCAATCGAAACTCCACGGTTTTTCAAATCTTTTAAACAATTGTCTATGTATAAATGAAACAGCCATGGCGTAGCCACACATCCCTGTCTCATACCTTTTTTGATGTTAAACCAGTCCGTGCAAGCTCCGTTTCTCCTGACACAAACAGTGGAATCCTCATAAAGTGATTTCAGTGCTTGTATTAAACTACCACTTACCCCATACATAGACAATATCGACTACAATTCACCCCTCACCACTCTGTCATAGGCATTTTTCAAGTCTATAAAAGCGCAATAGACCTTCTGACTTCTAGCCAAGAACTTTTCGACTATACCTCGTAATGAAAGGACCTGATCCATACATCTCCTTTCTCTTCTAAATCCTGCTTGCACATCCCATATTATCTTCTCAGTTTCATTCGTTATTTTTTTTATTAATATCTTTGCATACAGTTAGCCGACTATGCTGAGTAAACTAATACCTCGGTAGTTCTTACAGTCCTGCTGCGAACCTTTTCCCTTGTAAAGTGGCACGATAACGGCCTTGCACCAGTCGTCTGCCTTCAGGATTTCAACTGTTATCCTGTCGTACCCAGCTTTACCCAATTTCATACTGTTCAACGCTTCCACAATTTCTGTCGTACTAATCTCACTTTCATTGCAATTTTCACTCATGCCTCCGAATGGGGCCTGTACTTGTGTATTCTCTCTCTCAAATAAACTCTCGAAGTATTCCTTCCATCTCTTTAATACCTCTCCTTTTACCATACTACCATCTTGGTTTCTGATTCATTCCAGTTGCAAGGTAGTATTTTTACCTCTGGCTGTTCTTATGGACTTCCACCAGAAGAGTTTAATATTGTTTTGGTAATCGTCAGATAACCTTTTATCAAATTCTTTATCGCTCTCCTTCTTTTTTGCCACACCTTTTATACTCATTCTTTGCCTTGTTTACATCCTCAATCGTTGCCTTTTGCGTTCTTTGATTGGCTTTTGTAGCTAGCCAATTTATGCCAAAAATATTATCTCTCAGAACACTATGACAGCAAAAATACAATATTTTATAAATATATTTCCCATTTCTGACACTAATGGCAATTGACACAAATTTATACGCCTAATGAAAAGGCAACGTTGTGCCCGGGATGTTTGTTTTAGAACTGGCAACATGGGTGCACACCAATTTAAAAGTCGCAAGGTTATATTGCCGGCAACCGCAACATCAAAGGAAATGGGCGGAGCTTTATATATGTATGTTTTTCTAAAATGAGTTAAAAATTTGGGTTTTACTGGAAAATCCTAAGATTTACTGTAGTTTTATCTTTTATTACAGTAACAGATAGAAGAATGATCGTTTGAAGAATGGTTTTTAATCATTGCAAATTTTATAAATAATATATTTCCGACAGCGTTTTAAATATTCTCTTTTTAGATTGACTAGAGCATCTCAAACCTACTCTTTCCCAATTCATCTTTGTGAAGAAATTATGCCCGCTCCTGTGTTTTATGCTACTGTAGTGCCTTTAGTAATATACTTAGTCGTAAAAAAAGGTTTCGTGGAACCTTTCCTGCGAGATGAAAAAAATAAAAAAGTCGAAAAACAAAAGCAAAATAATTATAACAAATTATTAGAAAAACGACGGGAGGCGATGGCGGCTCAAGATCTTATGAATGCTACATACACTAGAATAAGAGATGAAGAAAGTAACAAAAAAGGGTTGGTTGTTATTAAAGCCATTTATGGAAGAATAATGAAAGGTACCTGCCCTCAATTGTATTTATTATTTACACTATTTGTTTACTGTAACAAACACTAACAATATTTAAAATTTGATGGGTTTGGTGATCCTTTAATAGGTAATTAAAGAAGTTTGTTGCAATACAATACATATTCAACCGTTAGTCAACATGACAATTGACTTAAAACAAGAAACCTATTAACCTAAACACACTGATTTAATTTGACTGTGAAACGTCCAAAAAATGTCAAAATTACTAAAATTTGCATTATAATTGCTGCACATTACAAAAACTGGGAGATCTTCGTAGTAAAGAGAAGTAGGCAGAGAAAAGGACTGATTTACTCTCGCAGCAATTCATGAAACTATTTTTTTTTAATATATACTGACAATCTATATGACATGTTAGATTGTATATTGTGGGTGGGTCGTGAAAGCATGCAGCCTCTCAAGCACCTCGACCTATCAGATCTTTTGTGCATAGAATGATATGTTAGGATCAGTATCATAAAAAAGTTTATTCTCCTGTATTCTAGACTGTAAATGCCTAGCTAAAATATTAACATGTCATTAACATTAACAACTTCATGTTCAGTACACAGCTACGCGGATGACAGTACACTCCATACCGCTTTCTCTTCCAATGCTCCTATATCTGCCCGTGAAACTAGAAATGAACGAGGAAGAAAAGTCAACAACATAAATATGGACTTGGCAACAATTCTCGAATGGGAATCCAATAACTTGGTAGAATTCAATGCAAATAAAACACAAGCATGTCTTTTCTCTAGAAAAGCCGATCTCACTGTGCCCAACATAATATTGTCAGAAGTAACTATACCATTGAAGTCATTCATCTCGATGCTTGGTATTACTATCAGCAATAACCTTTTTTGGGAAAATCACGTGAGGTCCATTGCCAAATGTGCATCCCAAAAACTTGGCTTTCTGTTTTGTGCCAAGAGCTATTTCACTTCCAGTCAGCTGCTTATGATCTATAAGGCACAGATCCGACCTGTCCTGTAATACTGTTCCCATATTTGGAGTGCGGCACCTAACATATCCTGAAATTATTGGATTCCGTCCAAAAAGGGCAATTCGTCTGGTTGGTGATGCCTCGCTTACCAACTCGCTCTCTTCTCTGGAACACCGTAGAAAAGTTAGCGATTTGTCTCTATTTTATGGATATTTTTATGGGCGATGCTCTTCTGAAATATCAACAATCGTTCCTCCTTTGGCAGTTTCTTCGAGATTAACCCATAAAGTTCAGACTTCACACCACTTCGTGGTCACTTTGGAGACCTGCAGACTCTTTCCAAAGACTCGTTTATCCAATGAACAGCGAGGCTTTGGAACATATTGCCTAGGGAGGTGTACCCCGAGGCATACAACCTCCACAAATTTAAGAAGAACACCAATTCCTACCTTTTTTTTCCCTTGGTTCCCACGATGTTCTCTGAGCATGAACGAGGAAGAAATGTTAACAATATAAATATGGACTTAGCAACAATTCTCGAATGGGGATCCAATAACTTGGTAGAATTCAATGCAAACAAAACACAAGCATGTCTTTTCTCTAGAAAAGCCGATCTCACTGTGCCTAACATAACTTTGTCAGGAGTAACCATACCACTGAAGTCATCCATATCGATGCTTGGTATTACTATCAGCAATAACCTTTCCTGGAAAAATCACGTGAGGTCCATTGCCAAAAGTGCATCCCAAAAACTTGGTTTTTTGTTTCCTGCCAAGAGCTATTTCACCTCCAGTCAGCTGCTTATGATCTATAAGGCACAGATCCGACCTGTACTGGAGTACTGTTCCCATATTTGGAGTGCAGCACCTAAACATATCCTGAAGCTACTGGATTCTGTCAAAAAAAGGGCAATTCGTCTCGTCGGTGATGCCTCGCTTACAAACTCGCTCACTTGTCTGGAACACCGTAGAAAAGTTGGCGATTTGTCTCTATTTTATAGATATTTTCATGGGCGATGCTCTTCTGAAATATCAACAATCGTTCCTCCTTTGGCAGTCTCTTCGAGATTAACCCGTCAAGTTCAGTTTTCACACCCCTTCGTGGTCACTTTGGAGACCTGCAGAACATCACTTTCCAAAGACTCATTCATCCAACGAATTGCGAGGCTTTGGAACTCATTGCCTAGGGAGGTGTTCCCCGAGGCATACAACCTCCAGAAATTTAAGAGGAACACCAACTCCTACCTTCTTTCCCTTAGTTCCCACGATGTTCTCTGAACATTACAGGATATCACTTTTCGTGGGAACCAGAACATAAAAAAAGCATTACAGGATATCTCTACGTGGGAACTAGAACATAAAAGAAAAAAAAGTTATGTTCCTATAGCAGGGTTACCGTCAATCTTAAAACTTAATAAGAGTGTGAGTTAAAAAGAATATATTAAATTAGAATCATGTGTTTAGGTGGTAATTGTTTAAATTTTGTTTAGATGCTAGTCAAGGGGATGCCGAATTATCAAATGAAGTAGTAGATGTAACTATACCTATACAATGTCTAGTCAAGGATAGTAAATTAGAAATACATGTTCAAAATAAAGTAAGTACAAATTACTTGAAAATGAAACGATAAAATGTTTGATGCAAAATTTCAGTGCAATTCTTAAAGTAAAAAAATATGTTCTTGTTTCAGTCTGAATTACCTGGTTTCTTTGACCCTGCATTGGGCGAAGAAAAAATGTTGCACATAATTTACAATTATCATGATCAACCTCACGAAATTACTGTGGGAGAAAATGAATCGTTGCGATTGCCAAAAACATGTAAGAACGTAGATACAATCCAGGAATATATTATAATTTTACTAATTTTGTTTCAGCACACCGAACTAACATTACATAGTAGTCGAGTCAATAATATATAGTTGAAAAATAGAAAAAATGATGAGAATCAAAATTGTAGAAATTTTACACGTGGAGCAAATTGTAACTGTTTTGATGCCCCGATGTCTTTTTGTTTTTATTTGTTGTAAAAAGTACCTTTTTATAAAACAATATAATTGTTGCCTTAAAAGTTTGTTTTATTTAATCTTCAAGTGGTCGCGCGTAGGTAATATCATAATATCGTTATTTCTTGCCTCATGCATTTCCTATCACCAGTAGCTTGTCATTATTTTACGGTGCACAAAATAAACAGTTTACCTCCCTCCCCCAAGCCCTAATCGACAATTGGTATACCACTGTTCCTTTGGTGGGTGATCTAGCCAAAATTTTAAGATTTCTGTTGTGGTTACCATGCGTAAAAACAAGAAAGAAATACCGCCTTGTTTTACAGATAAAAATAGTCCTGAATATTTAAGTTAATTTGGATTTTCAGACGGAGCTGTGCGCTGGTGTCATACACTCACAAAAAAAAAGTGGGTGAGTGTCGTGGAACACTCGGTTGGAACGAAGTTCATTTCGTTGTATATTATTATTAATAAACGTATTATATTTTCTCTCACGCTTGTTTTTGCATTTTTCGGCATTATTGTTTTTATTTGATGTTACTTTTAGTCAGTTTATCAACTAATTGGCTATAAAAAAATAACGAGTCGTAATTTAAAAATTTTAGGTTAAAAATAAATTATTCACATATTACACTTTAACTCTGACACTTACCTAGCGTCATTGTTATTATCTAAGCCACTATCACAATGCATTATTGATGTATATTCTCTTTTAAAATATGAATATATTTGTACCAGAATAGTAGAAACGTGAAGAGATATTTTCTTAAAAATTCTTAACACAATATTCTTAACAAAATATTAATATATTTGTACCAGGATAGCAGAACCGCGAAGAGGAATTTTCTTAAAAAAGTTTTGGCAAAATTCTCTCTTAAAATATTAATATATTTGTACCAGGATAGTAGAACCGCGAAGAGGTATTTTCTTAAAAATTCTTGACATAATTCTCTTAAAATATTAATATATTTGTACCAGGATAGCAGAAACGCGAAAAGATGTTTTCTTAAAAATTAAAATATAAATATATTTGTACCAGGATAGCAGAACCGCGAAGAGATATTTTTTTAAAAGTTCTCTTTTTAAATATTAATATCCAGGATAACAGAAACGCGAAGAGATATTCTAATTAATAAACTTTCCGTTAGGTGTTTTCGTAGATGAAATACAAAGTTGCTTACCTGTCTTTACTTTTTCAGCCCCAATGTGGACTCTGTAAAACTTGCAAGCCATGTTTTGCCCCATTTTTCATAAATTTAATTACAGTAGTAATTACTTTTTTAGTTTCCTCAGAGTAGTTCTTATTTTGTGGTTTACCAGCTTTAAATAAAAATATATAACAGTAACAAAACACACCCGTACACACATGCACTCAAACAACCACTAACAACTAAAAATATAACTAAACCACAACTCGTAACCCCTTCAACATGATTACATATTCCCGCTTAAAAATATTCTTTGTTTTTGACATTTCTTCCTACTCCGACTGATTTCACCGGAAGCTGTCATCAATAAAAATTCATCTCTACCATCCCAGAATATAACAAAGCCATCGCCGAATAGAATCCTTGCCGAGATATTGCAAGGAGCAAACCTCTCCTGGTCTTTGCTCACGACCATCTGGATGTTATAGGCTAACCCAATGGCACAGAGGTGCTCTTCGATTTATTTAACGCGATATACGACTCTGGACACATACCACTGCAACAATACTCAAGAAATAAAATCTCACATCGAACAAGCCAAAAGCTCATTCCTTAAAATGAGAAAACTGCTAAGTAATCAAATTTTAAACATACAACTACATCTGCAAATGATTCGATGCTATGTTCTCCCAGTTTTATTCTAAGGAATGGAAAACTGGACTCGTATTAAAAACATTTGTAACAAACTCGAGGCTTTTGAGATGTGGACAAACAGAAGAGTCTTAAAAATACCCTGGACGGAATTTTGGTGGTACTGGATAGAAAACGAGGAACCCCCCGGCTTCAATCTCTCACGTAAAGCTTGGTCTACACTCAACAGGTTCAGAACAGGTCACGGTGTCTGTGCAGACTCCTCGCACAAGTGGGGCAAATGTGATTCTCCATCCTGCGACTGCGGTGCCGATAACCAGACTGTCCAGCACATTGTAAGTGACTGCCCTCTACGTGCCTATCTGGGCAATGTTGAGGATTTCCGATTGGCTACACCAGAGTCGATTGAATGGATTTTTAATCTGGACATAAAACTTTAAATTATTATTATGTATATATCGTTTGATTATCTTGTTCTGCTCTGCCCTGTATTTTATTTTATTTTGTATAATTACGATACCTTATGTGTCACATTTAAGTGCATGTATTTATAACTGCCATACGCTAAATAAAAATAACTCTGGAGGGACAAAGTAACAAACAAAGAATTACTAAATAGACTAAAGACAAGGGAATTTTAAAAACTAAAAAAATAAGAAAAATGGAATACCTCAGACATATTATGCGACATGACAGACTCCATATTCTGCAGTTTGTTATACAAGGCAAGAGATCAGTCGGTAGAAGAACTTTATGGCTCAGAAACTTAAGAGAGTGGTACAGAAAAAGCACCATGTCTCTTATTTCCATCTGCTGTTTGCAAGGTTCAAGTAGCCCTTGTGATAGCCAACCTCCACAAGGAGAGGCAACGGAAGAAGAAGAAACCTAATTTCATCTGTAAATGAAACTTTTTTCCAATTACTTACAGACCAATTTTGATGATTTCGAGCAACTCTGTTCTCAAGTAATGGTTCAGTGGCTGGTCTCTTGCTGTGTAAGAAGACACTCCTGTTTCTTGAAGCATATTGTGTAATAAAACGTTTATCCCAGTCATTAATGCATTGTTTTCGCACTTGCCCTGACCTCTCAGAATAATTTCCTACCTCATTCAAGTGTCTTCCTATATATGACGTAGTGTAGAACGATTTTTGCCTAACAAGTTGGCAACATAACTTTGGACAATATCACTCACTACCTCTTATTTTAATTATCTTTTTTGGATAAATTCTTTTCCAACATAATGATAATGTGTCCGAATACAAAAAAATAAATTATTAATTAATTAGTGTTTTAAATCCCTGAAATATTCCATAGGTCATTTGGGCTACGAGTGACCACTGCTGTTACAAATGACTGCACGCCCGCTTGAAGGTTAAGAAAAAAAGTCAGGTACAAATTCGTTATTATTATAATATAATTTGACCATTTTTAAAAATACATTTATGCTAAACTCGCTCAAGGAATCGGTTTTTATTCTTAATTAAGGCTACTTACATACAAACATTATTCATTAGAGTAACACAAAAAAATCCCTTACAAAAGATGATGCCACTCAAGTCAATAAAAAATATTAATATCTGCCACTACGCCCCGAACGATGCTTTGGGGATCTTGAAGCTTTTCTTTCCCTTGATCTTGAACGACCACGTCTTGGAGAACGAGACCTTGAATGGGTTCTACCTCCTCGAGCACCCTTTCTTCTAGAATATAAGTACCTACAAAATAATTAGTCTAAATAACAGGGATACCACCAAATTAAAATAAATATATCACCAAACTTAAAAAATTAACATTGTGTTGAAGCTCCAATAATGACTTGAAAAAAGTGTAGTCAATTTTACCTTCTTAGTTCCCTAGAAATTGGTTTCAAATGCATAAAGTTGCAAAATCCAGATCTAGTACATTCACCCATCTCATATTGACGACAGCAGGCTTCTCTAAAATCAGTCACTGGACTCAATTCAGCATAAACAGGTCTACCACCAAACCAACGATTATTCAAATCATTTACAGCTTTCTCAGCATCTTCTTCTCTTCTAAACTAAAATTGTGCATGTAAAATAGTTATAAAATATAAAATTCAAATATTTTTACATACCTTAATGTAAACATTTCCTACTAGGTGATCTCCCAAATTATCGCAAACGTTCATTTCTTCAATTTCCCCATATTTGTCTTCACATTCTACAAAAACATCCTCGAAAAAATTGTCATAATGCTCTTGCATTTCTTCGTCAGATACGTTAGCAACCACTTAAATAAAAAAATGCTTGATTTATATAATCTAATTTTAGTATAAATGCAACAAATAAACTTACAGTGACTTCCATCCGCTGACTTGGCAGAGTTCTGAGGATTTACATATAAGTTTTGTAAAAGGCAAGTTTGAGAAAAGGTTGGTTTATTATGGATTCGGGAACACCTATCACCATGTCTGCATGCTCCTATTTTGAAGTAAAATGAGCAATTTACCCTGCAAAATTAAATAATTCAAAGAACATGTAACGGTTTGCTTAAGATAACCTTACTTATCCTTTTCAGTACCGAAAATTGAGGCTAGATACTCAGCCATAATAAAGTAGTTTAAATTTTATAGATTACTTTATAAAAGTGCTTTTATCACAAAAAACGTAATAAAAAATTAATAATTAAACAAACTTAATTTACAATACTGGTACAATAAACGAAAACATCTAAACGGCATGCCAAATGTCATTTGTCAGTTAAGCGTCAGTTCTATCAAAGTTTTAGGCATGGTGTAGAATGTGTTTTAGGTGTGGACTTCTTATCAATTCAATGTAATGACGTTATTAAAAAAATCGCGAAAATGTCTTCACATAGTACTTTGATTACACACGATTTATTTAACCATCCCAATTTGATCAGCATATTCTTTTTTTTTTAGTAAGATCATTGTATTTTTAAGCAATGGTAAGATTAAAAAACAATTTTTTCACCAATCGCTTGCATTGGTTGAAATAATACCTTAACTTTCGATTTTGACTAACAGATGCCTCTTTAAGCCGATGATATTTATAAATCATTTTTTCTTGGCATTTACTCGTCGAGTAGATTAAAAAAAGGATATAAATAAATAAACACACGTAAAACATCCTAAATAATATATTTATGTTTATAAACACATTCACACATACATGAAGATTTTTTTATTTCGTCTTTAACTACACACAGCCGTTTTGATAAGTCGGTGGATACAATAATAGCGAAATATCAAATAGCTGTGGGACACTGATACAAAGAGACATAATAAATTGAAAAAATATATATAAAAACGCAATTGCTTAAGTAGTAAATTTGGAGACACGAAATTTTCGTTGTGTACATTTTCATTTCTTTCATGATTTTTCCGAAACCAAAACCATTCTCAAAATCACATTTAGGCGACACATGATTGTACATGTTTAAATATTAAACACGAAACTACTTTAAGGTTAAATTAGAATTCATTTTGACCACATCCTACACTCTATTAACCGTCACTATCAACATACAAATTAGCAATTCCCTACTTTTTACAATTCCATTTTAGCTCTTCATCACAGAAAAATATAAGGCATGTTAATACAACTAAAATCTATATAAACAACTTGCTTTGTAATGAGCTATTTATTTTTCCGATGTTGGTCTTCATACATCGATTCAGATATTAATCTATCGTGATAAGAAATTAACTAATCTTATAATTTAATTAACTAAACACTGCAACCAATAAGCTGGTCAAATAACTGTTTGTCAAGTGATTTACTTATTTTTAAGTGTTCAAATGCATTTCGTGTGGGTCCGACCAATGTATCAGCGCGATACATAGAGAAAAAACAATTTTTTATATTTTTTAAACCCGTTTGGATGCCACGAATAAGAACACGCTTCAAAAACTCTTTGAAGCTATTAAATATTTTATGTGCCTAATTTCCACGCCCGAAGAACATTTGCACTACTTTAATTTATCTACTACCAAATTAAATAATTTTTCATGGTTCTCAAAAACATAAGAAAGGTTAATTAACGTACCTAAGCTGCTAAGTTTTCACGTGCATGAGTTATTGGCGATAGTCGACAGTTGCCAGTTTAGTTGGAAAGGGAAACAGTTAAAATACACTAGTCAGTAGTAATAGCTATGTTCTTTAGATTTTTAAGTACTTGCTTTCACTTTGCGCAAGTAAACTCAAATGAAAAATACGTTTGCGCAGACGCAAGCAAATTAGTTAACACTTTTTGGACCACTTTAAACCCAAAAGAACATGGCTAATATTTGTGAGCAAACAGCACTCGTTATAAATTTCCAGCATGTAAGGGCCAATGCAAAGAAAATGAAGCCTTATCGGCTTCCTCGTTGCCATTTTTATTACTACATCAATACAAAATTGACACTCTTATGTAGAAACAATTTCTGGCGCAACTAACTAAACTGGCATCTTCTTACTGGTCATGGAAGCTTAATGTGATGCTCCACACTTTCTGCCAAGCACATATATAAAGGCGCGTCCATATCTATAAATATTTACGTTGTGCGCTGCATTTTGAAATATACCAAAAAAAATTACGGGAACGTAAAAATCATTTCGTGACACACGCAGGAAGTTCTGAAGTTGCCCTGTTGCCTCATTAAGTGCTAATGTCTTTTCTATATTGATATAATTAAGTCATCTAGTAACACTAACTTTCCTTTTTCTTGGTTGTTCTCTTGTACAGTAGACCATCCAAAATTAATAAGAGTGCATATTTTTTTTGTTGATATTTACCGGCACGGGCACATAAAACCTATGCACCAGTCTTTATTGGTACTGCCGTTCGCTACAAATCTCTTTGAAGTCGGACCGAAAACCGACCGGCGACGGATAGGGTGCGTTGTATGCCACGAAAATATTTGCGCGCATTTGCATGCGGCGAACCGCCCACATCTGCATAATTATCAACACACGCGTGCACATTTTTGTCGAATACAACGCACAACATAAATATTTATAGATATGGACGCGCCTTAAGGACAAGAAACTCGAGTGGTGGGGGTGACGACCCCTTGCATCAGTTAAATCTTCGAGCGGATCGTTGCGTGGAACCGTTTTGCGCATCAGTCTGTCTTTTTCTATATAGAGTTGGTTGTAAATATTAGAGCTGTGTTTACATTTTCGCGTAAGGAGAAATATGAAAAATAATTGAAAAAATGACGCGAGTGTGTTGTGTGGTGCAAGGTCCCATTAAATAAATATACTCGTGTTTGAAAAAGCCCTATGATTTTCAACGATATTTCAAAACTCACACTGAATCACATGGCTCTATGAATTTTTGTTAAATCTTCGCTGATTTTGCTCCATTCTAATTTGATGGCAATACAAATATTTTCGTTCTCAAATACAACAAAAACACTGAGTTCGACACTTGCGACATTTTTAGAAAAAACCATCACTTTTTCTCTCGCGGAGAGATACGACAGATTGAGATGCGCAGTGCGATGCTACGCAACGACCCAGAGCCATATAGGGGTCGTTTCTTCTGCCACGGTTGCTCCATAACTCGGCATACGGAGTTTCTTGTCCTTATACTTTTTGACATCGGTAGAAAGGATGGTGTACACGTGACGTCAATGCTTGAGATGGTAACGTGCACGTGGTACAACAAATGACATATCTTTCGCAAGGTTGTGTTTGGTTTTTTTTTAGTTTACAGTGACCTTTTTGATAATTATTTAGGTTTAAGGATTAATATTGCGGTGTTATTGGTGATTTTTAAAGATAAAACATTAATATTTAAGTGTTAAAAAGTATAGTTTCTTTTTTTCTACCGTTGTTAAGCTGTAACGTCACGTGCACGTTACCCATTATACATAATTAATTTATCGGTGGTTCTACCGCTTCCTATGTTCACCAAATTTACTTTTTTTTATTTGTTTTTTCTTGTGACGTACGGTAAATTATTGCTGGGTGGGTAAAAACGATGTATAACCAGTGGACCCAAGAGTATAAGATAGAGGGGAAGGCTCCCATTACGAGTAATGTTAAAAAAGAGTATACGAGCGCCTCTAGTGATTGCGTCCAGTCTTAAAAACGAAAAACGCGGTAGAATCCGTTCAATTTAATTTGAATAAATTAAATTTGGATAATTTTAAAAGGCTGTGTTGAAAATTCGTGATTTCAACAGTAGAATTTCTCTCCACGCAATTCCTCGATTTAAAACCCCCTTATTACGGCCCAGACGCTGACAAGCCAGCAGCAGCTGGCACTTGCCAGTACTAAGCAACTTTGAACCGTATTGCAAATCGACGATTACGCGTTGACCAATGAGAACGCTGACTTTAGCGCCAGAAAAACGAAGCCCACGCTTGAGCGACTTTCGAAATCCCTCTCTCGCTTCCAAACTACCGAGCTGCAAACATCTCGTTGTATCCCAACTGTTGCAATGTAGCACATTGTTTTAGTTTTTACTCAAAATTTCATAACTGCAGTTAAACAGTAAAATGTGAATCTGATCAGTTCAAGTCGATAACCAGTGCAAAAATTCTAATGATACACGAGACCTGAAATTGTACAAGTAATCATGTTACGGTGGGAGACAAAATGGCGTCTCCATGTATCAAGTTTAATATACTAGAAATGGCAATTATATAGTGTTTTATTTCAATTAAAACGAATACACATCTAATAAATCAAGATTACCACACACATCAAGATGACCCACAAAACCCTCGGCAGCTTACCGAGTCAGCGACCTATCTACTATCGAAGTACATCACCATCTCCATCGAGGCGAATGGCGACATCTCCAGAGATGCCGACGGTACCAGGTCCAAGTAAGCCACGCAAACTCCACTCCCTCCAAAGTGTCTCACCCCACCGCGACACGCTCTTAATGGTTAACGTCATTCCTGTAATGCATGGTGAAATGGCTTTTTGTTCATCTTTTCGTTCTACGCCATATTACGCATAAATATATTACAAATCGCCATGACAGTAGTTCAGTACTTGGACACAACTAACAGATGGCATGTGTGTCGATTATAGGCGACCTTCTCCTCTATCTTATACTCTTTGCAGTGGACTTGTTGACGAAAGTCAGATAAGACACAAAACACATTTGCGAAATTAAATCGAGCTGTATATAAAGATTTTTTTGATAGAATAAGACGAAAATGAACCGATTTGTACATTGTTCTTGAAAAAAATCCCAACACGTATCCCATAAAAGCGTGCTATGTGGTAATTTTTAACAATTTAAATTTTGGTAAAACGATTAAAACATATCCGTATCATTAACGTTTTTAAATGTACTTAGATTAATTATTCTACGGTAAAAGTTGGGATTTCCATTAAAAACTACCGGTTGCCTACGCTTTAAATATAAATAACACCATATCCCATTGACACACTACATCTGTTGAAAAATTTTATACGATCATTTTCAATAAGTCTACCTCTCCATTCTGTGATTATTAGTGTAGGAAATGACAAAAATCCTCTAGTTTTTTAAGTGAAAATATAAAAACAAAAATAAAGAATTATAAATTTTTATTGAAGAAATATCAAGAAAAAACCAGGCGTGAACTAGTTGTCTATTGTTGCCTACCAAAGAAAATACAAGAGAGAGCACACTGTATAAATATTATTTAAAACGGCTGATTTGCTAGTCTACACATTGAATATTTATCGACACTTTTATACAGTTAGATTACCTTCAGAATCACCAAAAAACAGAAATTGGAAACGTAACGGTCGACGGATACACCGACATATCCGCGCCTACCGAAGACCATTATCGAAAATATTTTTGTTTGCGGTGACCGAATCGGTACAGCGAAATCTTCACGTTGGCCGACATTTTCTACAGCTAATACATTTACAAAAAGTTCACCGAGCAAAAATTTGACTTCCCCCATTTCTTTCTCTTTATTCATTTTTTTTTTTTTAAATTTATTATAAGATATGTATCTAATCTAAATAAAAGCTAAAATAAAAATATAATAATTACAAATAAAATAAATTGATGAATAAATCGTTTGGCTTTTTAATAAACATATAAAAACGGTCCAGTCGACGTTCATTTTATACAGAAAAATCGGTCACATTAATTTTTTTTTAAATTTGAATCGTCTTAAAATCGAAAAATGCTTCGTCCAATTTATTCGTGTGTAGAATGTTCAATGACTGGTCCATCTCTTTAATCAATAATTAATATTTATAAAAGTGATGACAACACAAGATTTTTTCAAAGTAAGCTCACCTAAGAAATACTAAGACTAAGCTAAATTTTTTTATATTACAAAATTGTATACGATTAAAAAAGTCGCATCAACGACATATAAAAACTGTCCAGATTTCTAAAGACATTATAAAATATTTCATTATGGGAGTATTAAAAAACTTCTGATTACATTTTTGTTTTAAATAGATATAATTGTATGTATGTGAATCGGTTAGGCAGCTTCCACGTTTTTTTTTTGGTCGGATTTACAGGCTGCCAAAAGTGATTAATTTTTTGTTTTTTTTTGTAGTTCATTAAAATGTATGTATAAAAACTTAGTTCAATTGGTGGAAAGGAGAGACAGTTTATTCTTCTACTGCAGCCGCCGCCACCTAGAATAAAAAAAATTAATTAATAGTACGAATATTCGTCACTTCCTAAGTAAACATCACACTTAGCGTCAAAAACGACAGAATGACAGCGCGGGAAAATAAAGGTTAATATGACAATATCCGCTCTAAAATCAAAATCAAATGATTTTTCTTTCCAAAAGTTTGTAAACTGTCCCCATATGCTTGACTTGGATTTCTTAGTATTCACGGGTGTTAACTGCTGAATTTCCTGACGAATACTTTCTTTACTTTCTTGACCGAAGCGAATCATTTTTTTTCACGTCGTGCCGCTTGACAGATTCGGAACTCAGGTACATTTTAGGTTGAGGTTTTACTTAGTTGCCCATGGTAGATTGTAGGGTGGGTCGTGAAGGCCATGCTGCCTCTCAAGCACTTCGACCTATCAGATCTTTTGTGCATAACCCTTAATCTGTTCAAGGCCCGGGATTCCGAGACTTCGAGTAAAGTTTATCAGTTTCCTGGCGCTAAGTTTCTGATATCGAAGGGCTTTAGGAAGGCCCCTCCCAGAAACTTGAGCCTCTTGCAGAAAAGCGCTGGGCATTCGCAAAGCAAATGTTCTGCAGTTTCAGCGAAGTTCTCGCAGTAGCGGCAACTATCACTTTCTGTTTTGCCCATCTTTTTCAGGTGGTACCTTAGAGGGCAGTGTCCAGTGAGGAGTCCCGTCATCAGTTTCAAGTCTTTCTTGTCCAACTCGAGAAGCTGTTTAGCTTTCCTTGGCGAAAGACTTACTAGCCTTTTCGCTTGCCTTTGTCCTGGCACCTTATGCCAGTGAGATTTCATTTCATCTGCTTCCCAGCGTCGAACCTCTTCTTCTCCTCTTGCCATGGTAACTAAACAATCAATCAAAACATTTTGTATTGCTAGTGTCTTGTCAAAGAAGAAAAATTGGCACTGTTCAAAAAGTCCAAAAATAAATTCTAAAATTATTTAATTTTCAAACACAATCCGGTGTGAAAAATTTTTAGTTTGTCTTTGGCTTTCAAAATATTCATGAGCTCGAAAAAATTTCCGGAAATAATTTAACCTCTAGTGGTATTAGAAGTGAAAATCTTGCTATTTTAAATAATGGATGTTGCACAAACTGAATATAGGACATTTAATAGGAGGTTTTTCTAGAATGGTGGTACTATTTTACAATATATTTGTATAAATATAGTTTATGAAAATAAATTATTATCATTGAAAGTCATCCCACATTGCAAAATTTGATTTTTTTAATATCCTAATGATCCGGGCCAGGATCTTTGAAAAAATTACAAGTCAAGCTAATATAAAGCGTATAAAACAACGCGAGGAGATATTAAAAGTACTACGATTTAAAATGGTGATATGCGTTACAAGATCTGTTGGAGAAGAGTTCAATCGTCGCCATCAAATTTTTACTTCTTATGTCAGTCTATTTAAATTGAATTTATGGAGGATGTCAGCCATTTTTAATCCATATAAAACACTTTTCGAATATAACTTATCCTGGACGAAATCTTCAAAAAAATTTATAAAATTTTTGTATTGTCATCGGCCCTTTAGAAGTATACAAAGTTTCAAATCGATCCGATGTTTGCAAGTGTGTGAAAATCGTGACCAAAGATTCCATTACATAGATAAATAGTTGTGGTGTGTCAGCTTTGTTGCAATACCAGAATAATGAATGCTGGTATTGCAACAAAGCTGACACATCACAACACACACTTTTTGAATGTTCAAGATGGACCAATATAAATAAGGAGAGTGGCAAACTTAGAACGTAACGATATGATAACAGAAATGCTAAGAAACATCATGAAGACCAAAGGAATAGAAGAGAGACAAAGACAAAACAGATATAATAATCATTTTTCGTTTTGAAGTAATGCCTCTGGCGGTTCCCGAACGAAGCTGACAAAACTGAGGTAAGGTTTGGTGGGTAGGTAGAGATCGCACTACCAGATTTCTAAATCTTACACTCTAGATAGGTAGATAGATAGATAGATAGATAGATAGATAGATAGATAGATATATCTGTAGGGGTAATTTCTGGTGTCCCACCCGTTGAGTTCCTTATACAAGAAAGGTTTGAGACCTATAGTAGTGGTGATAGAAAAGCTGCCAAATCCAACGTAAGTAACAAATGGCAAGAAAAATGGAACAATGCTAGATATGGGAGATGGACAGGGAATTTAATACCTAAAATAGAAATCTGGTACAATCGTCCATATGGTTATGTGGATTACTTTTTGACTTAAGCCCTTTCAGGGCATGGATGCTTTAGAAAATACCTTTTTGACCGAAACCGAGCAAACACTAGTGAATGCACTTACTGCAAGGAAGTCGATGATGTTAATCACACGCTCTTCATCTGCACCAGATGGCAAGAAGCCAGAAATGAATTCCATACTACAACACAGAGTCCATTTACATCAAATTCCACGATTGCAAACCAGGTCGAATCAAATGAATCCTGGACTATTACTTACCATGCTATCGGAACCATAATAAAGACAAAAGAAAAAGAAAGTAGAGCATAAGCGGACGGCCTATAGATAGATAGATAGATAGACTGTGGAAAATGTGGTATGCCACCTTTTTCCTGTGCACGAGGAAGTGACATTTAACTGTGATAGAAATGTGATATTTTTGAATTTTAATATAGATGAGTTACGCATAGCGTGTGAAAAATTAAAAGACAATAAAGCTTCTGGGCCAGGAAATATTCCACCAGAAATAATCAAATCAGTGGCTTTGCATAACCCGGAATACACACTAGCCGTATACAATGGTTTGGCCGGATGTGGAGAATTTCCTGTGGAATGAAAAAGGGCGCGGTTACTTCTTCTCAAAAAACCAGACAAGCCTGCTGATAGTCCTTCTGCATATAGACCGATATGCCTGCTGGATGTAGAAGGAAAGCTCTATGAACAATTGATTGCAATAAGGCTGAAGAAGGAAATAATACGCACAGGCGGATTATCAGAGAGACAGTTCGGTTTTGTTGAGGGAAAACAAACGGTTGATGCCTTGGAAGAAGTACTGAAAATCGCGAGAGAAGTGGAACAAGCACACTCCCATGCACATCGAAGAGTCTGTGCAATGATCACATTAGACATCAGAAATGCCTTCAACAGCGCAAGCTGGCAAAGGATCCTCGATGAGTTGAGAAGTAGAAAGATAGATGAGAGTCTGATTAATATAATAAGTTCTTACCTTTCAGGAAGAGAAATAATACTGGAGGCAGACAACTCAACGAAATCTAGGAGAATAAACAGCGGAGTACCACAGGGGTCAGTCCTGGGCCCAACACTGTGGAATTTGATTTATGATGGACTGCTAAGAACTGATCAGCTAAAAGGAGTTACCCTAATAGGCTTTGCTGATGATATCGCCTTGATAGCGGTCGCTAAAGGCGAAGAAAGTCTTATGTGCACAGCAAATACTGCACTTCAACGTGTTGCTAATTGGTTGGAAAACAACGATCTTGAACTAGCGCCTGAGAAAACGGAAGCGGTTCTGCTCACAACTAAGAGGAAAATTAAACGGATCAAATTCCACCTGAAAGGCGTTACGGTGGAACCGAAGAAAGCAATCAAATATCTGGGAGTCTGGTTAGATACCAAACTTACTTTCGCAGAACATATCAGCAAAGCAAAAGAAGAGTACTACTGTGTGTTGCAAATTCCCAGATTATGTATGCCGCTCCAGCATGGCACACAGTGACAAATAACAAGAAGCTGATATCGAAACTTTCCAGCATTCAACGGAAGATGTGTATCAGGATATGCTCTGCTTATAGAACTATATCAACAGAAGCAGCAGGAATAATCGCCGCGGTGCCTCCCATTGACCTCCTAATCGGAGAAAGAAGAGAAAAGTATGAAGGTACTCATGGACCCACTGCAAAGAGAAATCTCATGGCAAAGTGGCAAACAAGATGGGATAATGGACAGTATGGAAGATGGACCCACCGACTGATACCAAATATTGATGAGTGGATAAACAGACCATACGGAGAAGTGGATTACTTCATAACTCAGGCAATAAGTGGGCACGGATGCTTCAGAAAGTACCTTTTCAGCCGTATGCGGACGGAATCAGAAAATTGTAGATACTGTGGGAAACCAGATGATGTGGAACACACTCTGTTCGTTTGTCACAGATGGGAGATTATACGACAAGAATACCTGAGAGAGAATGGAACACCATTCAGGGCAGATACTATGATGTTGTCGTTGATATCAGGAGAGCTGGGATGGAAAACAAGTTATAAGGTACCACCGAAGTAATGCGAAAGCGGTTCCAGTGGGAGGAGCTAGAAGAGAGGAGGGGTTTTAGTCGGTAAGAATCCGACACTACCAACATCAAGTGTCTTATGTAAGATTTCCCCTCCTCGAAAAAAAAAAAAAAAAAAAAAAAAAAAAAGATAGATAGATACATACAAATCAAGTTAAAGCGCGTAAAAAGATGTTTCGTAGTGTTCGCGAGTGGGCACAAGCAGTCGATCATTGAGAGGTCTGTTAGAAGTGGAGCTGGATGTGCTTTAAAACATCAACGTCACTGATGGGGTGTATTAGATTTTGTTTTGTATTAATTGTAGTTAGTTTAACCACGTTTAGAAGAGAACTTACCACAGGAGCAGCTTTTTCTTCATCATCTTTAACTACTTCGCTCGGGGTTTCTGTAGGAGGTACCTGAAATATCCATTTGTTTGAAAAGATCTTTTAGGTTTTCATTTGGAAACGAACTAGAAAATACAACTAAGCCAATTACACTATAAACATATTACACAGACGCAAGAAACAAATGAGTTTACGTCGAATGATCTTTTAGAATCTTTATCGTACTGTTTTACTTGCGTCTCAAAGACTACATTGTCTCGTGCAATTAAATTATTACAACGAAATTAGTATAACAATGATATAAAACAGTCTTCATCCTGTTTTGATATTTTTCTGCATGCTACGCGTCAGGAGGTCCACGAGACAGAAATAAAATCGATTTTTTATTCAAACCCAACGTTTTTTCTTTTACAAAATATTCATGCTAGATACAAACGAATCGGTCAATGCTGGATGCACAATGTTACATAGATCACAAGAAAGTGCTTTCAACGTTTTCCGACCCGCTTTAACTATTATCATCTATCGACTAAACTCGTTATCGTTTAAATATGCAGCTTCTGAATATTGTTTACTTGTTAAAAAAACTTTATAGTTCACATATTAAAACGCAACTTTGCAACGACTACGTGTTATATAAAACGAGAAGGTTAAGGAAAAGGTACACGCATTTATTAGATTCATTCGGGGAATTAGGTAAAGTTAGCACAATTCAAGTCGGTTATTTACTTGGTGAAAGAGGAAAACAACTGAGTAGCAACTATAGGTTAATTTTCAAAAAGTTTTTAAGACCAAAAACAGACTATCTCTTTTTGGAACACTAAGGCAGACAAGAGCAACAACGGATATTCTTTCGTGACTTCCACATTTTCGGGAAAACGCAGCAACGTTACCAATGTTTTTTTTTGTTACGTAGCTCATCATCAGGGAAACTCACTTAGTTGTAACTAAAAGAATTAAAAACGTGACAAACCAAATCCAATTTTTATGTTTACAAGTTCGTGGAACGTGCTATTCTTAAATTAAATGCATGCACCGTTTAAAATTAATACAGTGTCATCGTTAAGTACAGGGTGGGCCATAAGTCAGTCGTCAAAAATACAAACTTACTGTTAACAATTTTATCATCAACGCACACATACGGTTCAATAAAATTTTGTGCCTTCGAATGCCCAGTTTTTAGTATACCCAGACTGCAATATCAATGAAAAAGATATCTGGGGATCGTTGAAGCCACAATGGTACCACTTTTCATTTAAAAAGTCTCTCAGAATAATTTGGGAGTGCTTCATCTTGTTATTCACCTGCAGATGTTCATAAAGTATAATTGTATAAGTTGTATTGTTGGAGTCTTTGAAGCCATCTAGCGACCTTCGAGTTTCTTGAAATTCATGATCCATGGGAGGGCATTATGATCAGTCCTCACGATAAAACCGTATAGAAGAGTGTTCAGCGGTTTTACAATTGCAAGTAGTTACTTTCTCGTTTCGCAATAATTCTGCTCAGCTTTGTACAGCGCTTTACCAAAGTAGCCAATGACTTTTTACTCTCCGTCCTGCTCTTGAGATAACATAGATCCAAGTCCATAAAAATTACCTCTTTTCGTGGGTAGGCCAGGATGGGCGAAACGATCAATTTCTTCTTTAAATCACTGAATGCTTGTTGACGTTCAAGACTCCAATCAAAGTGCACATTGTTCTCTATCAGTCGATGAAGTGATTTTATAATTGCAGGGAGTGTTTTTCTTGTGAAGCAATAATTCTGTTCAGCTTTGTCCAGCGCTTTACCAAAGTAGCCAATGACTTTTTACTCTCCGTCCTGCTCTTGAGATAACATAGATCCAAGTCCATAAAAATTACCTCTTTTCGTGGGTAGGCCAGGATGGGCGAAACGATCAATTTCTTCTTTAAATCACTGAATGCTTGTTGACGTTCAAGACTCCAATCAAAGTGCACATTGTTCTCTATCAGTTGATGAAGTGATTTTACAATTGCAGGGAGTTTTTTTCTCGTGAAGCAATAATTCTGTTCAGCTTTGTCCAGCGCTTTACCAAAGTAGCCAATCACTTTTTACTCTCCGTCCTGCTCTTGAGATAAAACAGATCCAAGCCCATAAAAATTACCTCTTCTCGTGGGTAGGCCAGGATGGGCGAAACGATCAATTTCTTCTTTAAATCACTGTTTGCTTGTTGACGTTCAAGATTCCAATCAAAGTGCACATTGTTCTCTATCAGTCGATGAAGTGATTTTATAATTGCAGGGAGTGTTTTTCTTGTGAAGCAATAATTCTGTTCAGCTTTGTCCAGCGCTTTACCAAAGTAGCCAATGACTTTTTACTCTCCGTCCTGCTCTTGAGATAACATAGATCCAAGTCCATAAAAATTACCTCTTCTCGTGGGTAGGCCAGGATGGGCGAAACGATCAATTTCTTCTTTAAATCACTGAATGCTTGTTGACGTTTAAGACTCCAATCAAACTGCACATTGTTCTCTATCAGTCGATGAAGTGATTTTACAATTGCTGGGAGTTTTTTTCTTGTGAAGCAATAATTCTGTTCAGCTTTGTCCAGCGCTTTACCAAAGTAGCCAATCACTTTTTACTCGCCGTCCTGCTCTTGAGATAAAACAGATCCAAGTCCATAAAAATTACCTCTTTTCGTGGGTAGGCCAGGATGGGCGAAACGATCAATTTCTTCTTTAAATCACTGAATGCTTGTTGACGTTCAAGACTCCAATCAAAGTGCACATTGTTCTCTATCAGTTGATGAAGTGATTTTACAATTGCAGGGAGTTTTTTTCTTGTGAAGCAATAATTCTGTTCAGCTTTGTCCAGCGCTTTACCAAAGTAGCCAATCACTTTTTACTCTCCGTCCTGCTCTTGAGATAAAACAGATCCAAGCCCATAAAAATTACCTCTTCTCGTGGGTAGGCCAGGATGGGCGAAACGATCAATTTCTTCTTTAAATCACTGTTTGCTTGTTGACGTTCAAGATTCCAATCAAAGTGCACATTGTTCTCTATCAGTCGATGAAGTGATTTTATAATTGCAGGGAGTGTTTTTCTTGTGAAGCAATAATTCTGTTCAGCTTTGTCCAGCGCTTTACCAAAGTAGCCAATGACTTTTTACTCTCCGTCCTGCTCTTGAGATAACATAGATCCAAGTCCATAAAAATTACCTCTTCTCGTGGGTAGGCCAGGATGGGCGAAACGATCAATTTCTTCTTTAAATCACTGAATGCTTGTTGACGTTTAAGACTCCAATCAAACTGCACATTGTTCTCTATCAGTCGATGAAGTGATTTTACAATTGCTGGGAGTTTTTTTCTTGTGAAGCAATAATTCTGTTCAGCTTTGTCCAGCGCTTTACCAAAGTAGCCAATCACTTTTTACTCGCCGTCCTGCTCTTGAGATAAAACAGATCCAAGTCCATAAAAATTACCTCTTTTCGTGGGTAGGCCAGGATGGGCGAAACGATCAATTTCTTCTTTAAATCACTGAATGCTTGTTGACGTTCAAGACTCCAATCAAAGTGCACATTGTTCTCTATCAGTTGATGAAGTGATTTTACAATTGCAGGGAGTTTTTTTCTTGTGAAGCAATAATTCTGTTCAGCTTTGTCCAGCGCTTTACCAAAGTAGCCAATCACTTTTTACTCGCCGTCCTGCTCTTGGGATAAAACAGATCCAAGTCCATAAAAATTACCTCTTTTCGTGGGTAGGCCAGGATGGGCGAAACGATCAATTTCTTCTTTAAATCACTGAATGCTTGTTGACGTTCAAGACTCCAATCAAAGTGCACATTGTTCTCTATCAGTCGATGAAGTGATTTTACAATTGCAGGGAGTTTTTTTCTTGTGAAGCAATAATTCTGCTCAGCTTTGTCCAGCGCTTTACCAAAGTAGCCAATGACTTTTTACTCTCCGTCCTGCTCTTGAGATAAAACAGATCCAAGCCCATAAAAATTACCTCTTCTCGTGGGTAGGCCAGGATGGGCGAAACGATCAATTTCTTCTTTAAATCACTGTTTGCTTGTTGACGTTCAAGATTCCAATCAAAGTGCACATTGTTCTCTATCAGTCGATGAAGTGATTTCATAATTGCAGGGAGTTTTTTTCTCGTCTGGACTCCAATCAAAATAAACATTGTTCTTTGTTGGTCGATAAAGTGGTTTAGCAATCTTTCACGAATGTTCGGTGGTAAGTAGACGCAGTTGTGCCCATTAACTCTGCCATTCACCTCTTAAAAGTCGCAAAGTTGCTCTATGGAATGGTTTTGTAAAAGTTGGGATCGATTTCTTGTCGGTTTGTGTACAATTAGCAGAATTCCATACTCATGTTAGTATCATCTACATTTGGGTCTTAAAGTTAAGTAGGCCTACATGGTCTCAAAGCTTGGACGCTTTTACTTGAAATGTAGTCACACACTTTGACCTACCTAAAAGAGGAAGCTCTGTTATCGACCCAGTGTTTGGAAAACGTTCAGCAAACAAATTACAGACATAACTGTAATTATGGTCACGTTGTTTGCAATACAAATACACGCTGTTAGTTAACTTTCCATTCAGTATTATAATTAGATAACAACAAACTACATAATCTCAGACTGCTAGTGTCAACTGACTAGTCAACTACCATTATGCTAGGCAAAACAAAGTCTATGGATTTTAGATAGCTGACCTATGCCCCACCTTGAATATTCTTAAATCAGAGGGAAAGGTGTGCAACTCGAAAATACAGAAGAGGAACTTTTAATACACGAAAAAGTTTAGACGGTTGCAGTACAGAAACTCATACTAGAAAATACAAATGTGAATATATTTAATAGAAGGAATTAGGGGGGTTAAAACTGGTATTGGTACAACAATACAGTAACGGTAAGTCACGAAAAAATACGTTGGGTGTTTGTTCTAGGTAAATCACCTGTTTCAGTGGTCCTTCTTTCAATGTCAGCGCGTCTTCCTCGATCGGAGAAGGCAATCCATTGGTGTTCCCGTTAGTAAGGACGGGAGGGGGTAGAGGAACAGAGTCGCTGGGGGTGATACAGTCAGTCGCTATCGGTTCGGGTACTGACTCTACTGGAGGTAAAGACATGGGTTCGGCCAAATTTTCTGAAACCGGTTCTGGAAGAGAAGGCAGCGATTCTGTTGAGATGTCTTGCAAGGAATCCGAGGGATCGCCTTGATTATCTAATATAACCGAGGATGGTGGCGGTAGGTCACCGGAAAGTGGACAGTTCGAATCGAAGTCTTCGACTTTGGATGAGGGTTCTTCTGAATTTTCGACAGCAGCAATTGGAATCTCTACCAAAGAGTCGAGAGCGGGAAGAGTGTTAGAAGAATCTTCTGAATAAACTAAGGACAATTCTGAAGACGGATTAACTTCGGTAGTAATAATTGTTTCTAAACTTAAGACTTCGTTTTTGTTTTCGACAATTTCATCGGATTGAGCAGATTTGAGAGAATCTTCGGAAGCAACGGAAGGTTGAAAGCAATCTTTATACTCTTCAGAGGCAGTTTGTTTTGGCTCGATAGTTTCTTCTGCTTTAGCACTCGAATCGCTCGCATTTGGTAGCACAGTTAAATCTAGATTTGGTAGTGGGAGACTACTTAAACTTTCTATGGGTTCAGCCTTATTTTGTTCGCTAAGAGAGATCTCAGAGATTTCAGAGGAAGTGCTCAGTAACTTTAAATCGGATTCGGATTTTTGCTGTTGTACATCTAATTTAGAGTTATCGGAAATTATGGTAGACTCAACTAATGGTTCGGATTCAGAAGGTTGATTTTCCGAAACTGGAATATCTGTGGTAATTAAAATTTCAGAAATCGCTGGCTCAGAAGGTGCTGCAATCGACTCTGCCGGATGTGACGACGTTACAGTTTCAGACTGTTCCGTAATTGACTTTTCCGTAGTTGTATCTTTCAGCAAATTTATTTCAGAAAGTTGGGGTTTCAACGATTTCTCTGATTCAACTTTAGCTGGGCCCGTTTCGTCGATCGATGCAATTTCGATTTCTGATATTTTGGTTTCCTCAGGTTCGGACAGCCGAGGATCAGGAATCGAGGTCAAAGACTCACTAGCTACCTTGATTTCTGAAAGTGAAGATTCCGAAGCGACAGATTGAACGCTGCGTTCGTCTACTTCAGTTTCAGAGATTCGAATTGATTGTTCAATTTGGGGCTCGTTAGCTGCCTTAGTTGGGGGCTCTAAAACGACATTTTCTGGAGAAATAATTTCGGATTCGGACTCTTTAGCTACCTCAGTTTCTGGAGTATTTTGTAACGATACAACTTTCGATTCCGATATATTCGATACCTCGACATCAGGAACAATTTCGGATACTTTAATATCAGGAGATTTGGAATCTACTACCGGTTTGTCGGAGGATTCGACGGGAGTGGCCTGCAATAGATCGATTTGAGCGTTAGTCAAAATGTCTGCTTTGGTGGATTCAGCAAACACCGTCACCGAGGAGGGGGGGTTTGAGGATGGTAGGGGCGGAGGGAGCTCCTCGGTACGCACCTCTTTGGTTTCCTCGAGCGGTGGATTTACGAGAGCGGGCTCCTCTTGCTCCTTGGGAGAGGGAGCGGATTCTACTACGGGTTCGGGAGCTTTGGGTTGTTCGACTTCGTCAGGTTTGGGTTTTTCCGTTTTGGGCTCTTCGACCTTCGTTTCCACCACCGGCTCCACCTTAGGTTCCTCTTCCTTTGCGGGTTCCTCTTTTTCCGTTTGCTCCGCGGTTGTCGCAGCTTCTGATTGTGGTGTTTCTTTGATGATTTCATCTTTGGAAGCTTCTCCGTTTTGAACAGGAGCGGGTTCCGTCGATTCTGGTTTTTCGGATTTTGGAGATTCTGCCGTTGGAGATGTTACTGACTCTTCGATGTTCTGCAACAAGAAAGACACGTTGAAAACGTTGTTTTACCGTGCGTAAATGTAAAAATTTCCATGAAAAATATGCGTTATAAAAAAGTAAATTCTAAAATATTGTGCAGAAACAAAATGAATTTCTCATGGCGATTTTTACCCACACTAAAACTTTCACCAAACAATGACATGCTCTACAATTTACTTAAATCCGGTTTTTGCAGTCTTTTCACATTTAAAATCATGTATTGAAAATAAACTCCTGGACAAAATTAATGCAACAACATAAAGTGAATTAGCTTCAATATTTCTCCATAAATTATGATTTAAATAGGACATTAGTAGCGAAATTATTGGTGTAAGTGCGACAGTAGTAGCGAGTGTTGCCACCTCTACTTCGGATCACAGCATTTATGCATCTACATACATACATACACCCATACATACATATAGTCACGCCTTTTTCCCGTAGGGGTAGGCAGAGACCACTTCCTTCTATTTCCGCTACGATTGTTACACACATATTTTGCTTCCTCTACTTTCATCAGTGCTCTCATGCATGCTCGTCGGTTGTTGGTACTCTTGACCTGGCCTTTCTTCAAAACAATGTTGATCTGATCGATATATGTTCGCCAAGTCGACCTCTACCGACTTCCGTCCATTCACACTCGCCTTATAAATTTGTATTGTCAATATAAAAATGTTTTTTTGTTAACTCTTTATCTCACTCAGACATTTCATACGGTTTTATGACTTTAACATACATACATACATACATATAGTCACGCCTTTTTCCCATAGGGGTAGGCAGAGACCACTTCCTTCCACTTGCTACGGTTCTTACACACATCTTTTGCTTCCTCTATTTTCATCAGTGCTCTCATACATGCTCGTCGGTTGTTGGTACTCTTGACCTGACCTTCCTTCAAAACAATGTTGATCTGATCGAGATATGTTCGCCAAAGTCGACCTCTACCGACTTGTTCATTCACACTCGCCTTATAAATTTGTATCGTCAATATAAAAATGTTTATTTATTAATTTTTTACAAATGAAATTTGATTAATGTTTCTTAAAATCAACTTTTTTCTTATTTCCTTGATCTACACAAAAAAATGAATATTAACAAAAAAAAATTATACACAACTGATGATTTTTTAATGTTAAATAACTTAAAATAATGTTAATAATTTAATAATTTCATGTTCAATGGCAACAAAACATAATATATTTTTATTAAAAAAATAGGTAAGATTTTAGATGAATAATGTTAAAATAAAAAAAAAAAACTATGTATCATATTTAAAACTAAAGCATTCACTTATATAAAAATTATGCAATCTTTGACAATGATTGCTATAACGTAATCTAAACATATCCCATATCCCAACATATTCTCCTCCTTGCATATTACTGTTAGATATTGTATACTTGCTTATTTAATAATTAATTTTGGGAATGTTTTTGTTTATATTACCTTAATGATTACCTACTTGATAAAAAAAGGTACAAATAATAATATGTGAGAAAAGGTCAATTTTGGGACTAATTGTTATTATTTTAAACAGTAAAAACATGAAAAATCAACATTATTGTATAAATTTTTTTTTAATTTGTTCGTTTTTTTGTGTAGATGAAGAAAAAAAATATAAAAATTTCATTCGATTACTTGTAAAAAAGTTATCAACAATTATACGTAAATGAGTGCGTTTACATGAACATTTAGAGCCCTGAAACTAATGTAAGTATTTATTTTTTTATTCCCGTAATAATAATAAAAAATTTTGATTTTTCGATTTTCTTGAGCTAAAAAACGAGCGGACCGCGATGGTGTAAAATTACCCAGAAGTTTATTATTTGTGGCATTTATATAATTTTATTGATTGTAAATCTGTCTACAGCGATCCTCAAAATTAGTGAACGAACATAAACAAACAAATTTCAAGCAACACAACGTTATTATATTATTTTTTTCTTAACATCCGCTCAGCGTTGCTAAATGTCGTGACCCGCACAATCGTCTAACAAACTAATTGGCTTTTTCTTTCCACCTCATCAACGCCATTATGACTCTTGACCTTCATGAAGTTGATAATGAATTTTGAGGATTGAACGCAGAGCATCGTCATACAGATTTAGATTGTGAATATATTTCGAGATCATTTTTAATGTTGTATCAACAGGGTGGGCCATAAGTCAGTTTGTCACTAGAATTGTTACTCATTTTCATAGTTTATCTTAATATCCGCGAATGCCAAACTAAAAATGTCCTGAAAATCGATTTTATCATGTTAAAATGTGTCTCCAAATACCACGTTTTAAAGAAAAAAAGTTTAAAAAAAATTTGTTCCAACGTACGAAAAACTGTAGCAATCTTCCATTGATATTTTTTAAAACAGTATTATCCGTTGATTAAACAAAAACGTAAAATCACCCCGTATAAACGACTTAAAAAGAAAACGTTCACATAAAATTGTTTCTACTCATTTGTCATTTTTCTTGATACATGATTCGGTAGTCGTTTATTTTGTTACCAATGCTTTTTCTAAACTTATCACCCAGATGGAATTTCCGGTCCCCCCCAGCAACCGTTCAAGATCTTTTTAGACGGTCTAAATATAGAAATCGGGAGATTACAATGTGGAGTGCATGCATCAACGCTATCTAAATTGTCTATGTCCATTTCGATTTAAAATACATGCATGGTAGAACATAAATGATTAAACGATTTTTATTAATAGACGTAGAAAGGTATGTAACATAAGAATTAAATAACAGCGTGTGTGACTTATCTACGCAGCTAAACTTGAGACAGCAATATTGAAATATATATTAAATGGCAAAAAGGTCATAGGCAGAAGAAACGAGACCACAACCAAATAATAAGAACAGTCAAAATAAAAACAGTAAGAAATATTCAAGGCAAAAAACACTAAATGAAGAGGTTTAACAAAAATATGGAAAGGTGGGTCTCACTAAAAAACATGAATAAGAATATACATATATTATATAAAAAATGGTAGAAAGCACACTCGCTATTAAAGTAACACTAAATAATCCAGAAGAAAAATATCACAAGGCAGGCCTTCAAAATGACGAGGAGATGACTGGACTTCATAGAAAGACGTGTTGGCCAATGATTTGAATATTCTAGTTTGCAAATAATGCAAAACTAAATAATCCAGAAGAAAAAAATGACTAGGCAGACTGCCAAAATGACGAAGAGATTGCAGGACTTCAAGAGAAAGAGGTGTTGGAATGATTTTGAACAGTCTAGTCTATTCATAATGCAAAACTAAATAATCCAGAAAAAATTCAGAAGGCAGATTTCTAAAACGATGAAAAAATTGCTGGACCTCATGGAAAGACTTGTTAGGAACGATTTTGAACAATCTACCCTACTAACAATGCAAAAATAAAAATCCAGATAAAAAAACTCACAAGATAAATCTCCAAAACGACGAAGAGATTGCACGACTTCATAGAAGGACGTGTTGGGAATGATTTTAAACAGTCTAGAGCCTACTATAATGCAAAACTTAATAACCCAGAAGAAAAAAATCACAAGGCAGATTTTTAAAACGACAATAAAATTGCTGGACTTCATAAAAGGGAATGATTTTAAAAAGTCTACCCTACTAATAATGCAAAACTAAAAAATCCAGATAAAAAAATTCACAAGATAGATTTTTAAAACGACGAAAATATTGCCGGACTTCATAGAAAGACGTGTTGGCAATGATTTTGAACAATATAGCCTACTAATAATGCAAAACTAAATAAAAAAAAGATCACAATGAAAATATTCAAAACGACGAAGAGATGGCTGGACCTCATAAACCGGAAAAGACAACAGTAAGTAGTCTACAAATATGACATAAAACAATTTTAGAAAACAAAAATTATAAAATTTGTTGGTCATTGCCAATATTGTTTCAACTTTTTAGATCAGTATAAACGACAAAACATTAGCATACATTCAAACTTCCTGCAGCATGCATAATTATGCACTTTTATCCAATTTGTATGGAGCTCTATCAAGCTAGCAGTAGAAAGTCGGCAAAAAACACGAAAATTTGTTGCTAATTAGTTGCTAAAAAATCAATTGTTGCTTAAACCAATCTCTGAAAATCGCAGTTACTACTAGCTTCTTATAAATGTAGCAGAAAAAATTTGAAAAAATAATAATAATCGGGTCGATAGCTATTTAAAAAGTTGTGGCTGTAAAACCGTAATATAAAATTATTGGAAAAAGAAAATCGGAGCTTTTTTTTTAAATGAATAAGATACTCATTAAACTAGCAGGATTATCTATGTAATTAAAATGAATCGCCGTGCATTAGTCTCGCTAAAACTGAAAAATGGCTTAAACGATTTGAATGATTTTTTTTTGTTTTGTTCGCTTTAATACAGTAGTGGTTTGAAAAAAATAATAGGGAAAATCCTAAAGAAAAGCTAAAAAATACCGAAAGGGATGATACATTTTTTAAGGACGTCAAGCTAACCTATCTTTTATTGAGGGAGTTTTTCGTGAGTGATTTGTGAAAAATTATATAGGCGAATAAAACAAAATTTATTGTGTTGAAGGACGTCAAGCTTACCTATCTATAATAAAAACGATTAAAAATTACTAACATTAGAGTTGAATTCATAGTCTTCGAGGCCGCTAGGTTTGATAGTGACATTCCCAATTTTTTAACACCCGTACAGAAGGGGTGCGAAGAGGATGAAATATAAAAACCATTAAAAACGGTAATATTAGTGTCGAATTTATAGTTTTCGGGTTCGCTAAGTTTGATAGTGATATTACCAATTTTGTATGCACCTCTACAAAAGTGGTGGGAGGGGAATGAAATATAAAAACTATTAAAAATGGCTGATATAAGAGTCGCATTCATAGTCTTCGGAGCCGCTGAGTTTGATAGTAACATTCCCATTTAAGTAAGTACTCATACAAAAGGGGTGGTAAGGGTATGAAATATAAAAACTATTAAAAACGCGCCGATATTAATGTCGAATTCGTAGTTTTTGATGTCTCTTAGTTTGATAGCGACATTCCCAATTTTGTTAGCACCCCTACGAAGAGGGTGGAAAAGAGATGAAATATGAAATTAAAAACGGCGATATTAGTATCGAATTCATAGTTTTCGGGGTCGCTAAGATTGATAGCGATATTTCCAAAGCAGGCAAGCAAACTTTTGGGCAGGTCAACGTCTGCCGGGTCTGCTAGTTATTGATAAAATAAACCGAGATGATTTTGCTGCTGGCTGGAATATTCATAATTAGCAAAAATACAGCATTAAAATTATTTACAATCCTTCTGTGTGCTACAAATAATTGCAAAAACGATGTTTGGCCGAGTTAATTTTTGTGATTGGGAATTTTTCAACCCACAAATTTGCACTGCAAATTTCAACGACAACGCATAAATTAATATTAGCAAGGTTATTCATAGAAGTGTTCCGGTTCATCAAGGAATATTCATCGAGATTAAGACAAGCCTACATTAAAAAAACATGTTTTAAACGAGTCCTTTCGAACGAAGAAAGACCAAAGTAAACAGGGATTTACTCCTGTATACACAAAAATAAGTCTACCAGTTGTTTGGGTGTTTTTCAAGATGAAATTTTTTTTTATAAATTTATTCATTGTCGAATAATAGGTAAATATATATATATATATATATATATATATATATATATTAATAGTCAATTTCTATTCTACGATAACTGCATTTTACCCGCATGAACAATAATATAATTTAACAGAAATTTATCGTTCTAATTGCTTCATTTAAAAAATACAGGAAGTGATAACTGTGGAAGGTTCGCCTATACTTTAAAAATTAAAAGCAATAAATCTTATTAGTCAGCAATAATCTTTTAAAGCAATAAAAAATTTTAAAAAAAATTTAATACTAAAAATGACCAACGAATTGTATAAGTACAGGTTTTAATAATTTTTAAAATGGAAATAAAATGTTTCAAAAGTATTTATTCAAAAGGGTAAAATTTCTTTCTAAAATAAAAATTTTACCTGCATCCAGTGATATTATTTTCCATTATTTTTTCTTTGGTTAAGAACAAAAAGGATATCACAATTCTTGTTTTAATCAGAGTTAAAAAAAAATTATGATAAAATAAAAACACCAAAAGTGCAACATTATTAAAATAAATAAAAACCCAATATAAAAAATATTTCCAACGACGAAACTTACCGGATTTTTTTCAATTTAAAATTTACAAAAATAAAAATTAAATATTAAATAAAAATAAATAATTTCCCAAAACAAAAGGGTTAGTGAAGACAAAAAAAATATGTTAATTTTAAATAAAACCGTGATGTGACGAAAATATAAACAAGTATAAAAATTTTAAATTTGATAAGAAATTTATGAAAAATTGAAAAAAAAAAATGATAAACTTAAACATAATTACATAAAAAATTAGAAAAAAAAACTTGAAAAAATTGGAAAAAATTTTTAAAAATTAATCCACAAACAAAAATAAGCATCAATATACCCTGCCATCGAATCTTCCGTAAGCTTTCACGACAACTTTAACCAAAATCGCAATCACTAACGATACGAAACCGAAATACAAAACCGACAAGCCGTCTTTTGTTAACGTTACCTGGGACTCCATATCGAACTTTTTACTAAAAACTCCGACCCTTACGGTTTACTTTAAAAAAAATATATTTTTTAATTCAAAAAGAGAAAATTAGTGAAAACTGTGCACTGATTGTGTCTCGTCTGAGCGGCTCGTTGCACCAACAACTGACTGGATTTCTTCGAAGTGTGCGGTGGCTGGATCTCTTTTCACTTGTAACTATTTCAAAATTAGCAATTTACCGAATGCGTTTGGGAGTACGTACGTTGGCTGTATTTATAGCTCGATCTTAGGCTTGGTCTCGTCGAATTTCGTTCTTCGTCACCCCATGTGCTTCAGCTTTGCTCGTCTTGTTTGCCGAGACGATGGCACATACAGGATGTCACAGTTGTTGTCTACACGGCTCAACCACGTCCATATTACCATTTCTTAAACCACCAACTGTATATGTGTCTTTATATTATTTATACACTGCGGTCCATATCTATGGAATAAATTCATTTTTAGCGTTATTATGTATTTGTTCAATAAAAAAAGAAACAGGTCGATTTTTATTGTCAATTCACAGTATAAAAATATTACCCCCTTCTTGCATCCCATCTGATTTTCATTCTCTGTTCAGCTAAACCAAGTTATTTTAAAAATGTGAAATGTTTATACTTCAAGTTATGTATTTGTTTAAAAAAACCTGAAACATGTCGATTTCTCTTCTCAATTTGACAATTTATAGTATGAAAATATCTACTTGCACCCCTTCTGAATTATGAGCACCCCCTCAAAAAATTTGAATAAGAAAGGGGGTCCTTTTTCAAAAGGAATTTCAATTCTCTGTTCAGCAATACTAGGTTTTAAAAATTTGGTGCAATTATAGCTGAGAAAATTTGTTTTGAAAATGTGAAATTTTTATACTTAACGTAGAATGAAGGAAATATTTTTTAGGAAGTGATTTTCAATTTATTTTACAATTAAATGAAATGTTTAAACTGACCACCATTCACTCCTTGTTATTTAAAAACAAAAATTTATTTCAATATACCAGACAATATTGCAGATTTAAAAGCTAGGATAACGAAAGAAATTAACAACATTACCTCTGAGGACCTACAAAATCTTGTACGAGAATTCCAAGATCGACTTGCTTATTGTCAAGAAGTGAATGGTGGTCATTTTGAACATTTAATTTAACTGTGAAACAAATTAAAATATACTTCCTAAACATTATGTTAATTAGCTCCTTCATTCTACTTAAAGTATAAACATTTTACATATTCAGAATAAATTTTCTCAGTTATGATTGCACCAAATTTGAAAAACTTAGTATTGCTGAACAGAGAATGAAAATTCCTCTCAAAAAGGTGCCACACAACCCCCCTTCTCATATAAAATTTTTTGGGGGATGCTCATAATTCAGGAGGTGCAAGAAGGAAGTAATATTTTCATACTGTAAATTGTCAAATTAAGAATAGAAATCGACCTGTTTCAGGTTTTTTCAACGGATACATAATTTACAGTGTCAATATTTTTAAATTTTAATAACAAATTTTCTCAGTTATAGTTGCACCAAATATGAAAAACTTAGTATTGCTGAACAGATAATGAAAATCCCTTTCGAACAAGATGCCACACGACCCCCCTTCTCATTAAAATTTTTCGAGGGAGTGCTCATAATTCAGAGGGGGTGCAAGAAGAGGGTAATATGTTCATACTGTTTCAGGATTTTTTGATAAAATACATAATAACGCTAAAAATGAATTTATTCCATACATATGGACCGCACTGTATACATATATATTAATATGATGCGTTTTTATGACTTATATATTATTAATTTTAATTTCTTTTTACTTATATGCCAGGTAGAAACAATTTTCTTTATCTCAGAGAAGTTTCACTTCTTTTTTTAAAAACTTATAAACTTAACAAAATTATTTTAATGATTTAAAATTTAATAATTATATATATATATATATATATATATATATAAATAATTTCAATTTTTATAATAATAATTCCACCAATTTAAATTTCAAATTTTTTTGTTCAAAAAAATAAATTTAGAAATGTTTATAAAAAAACTTTTTTTATTTTTATGATTAATAATCATTTGTAAGTAACAATATTCAATTGTTATAAACAATGCTTGATTATTACTAACAATAAATAATTTTTTACTGTTATAGCGTCTTTAATGCTATTCTCTCAATACTGACACAAGTTTAAAATTCTTCAATTCCTATTTTTGTTTTTTACAACTATCTTATATGAAATATTGACATTATATTTTTCATACAAATATTCCTAACATACAATAATCATATTATCCAAAAGATCTTAAAATTCTGTATTAAAAATAGTATAATTTATAAATTGCCAAATTCAGGTAGTTTACCATTTTTTTTCAGTTTTTTGATTCTCCATAAAAAACATGACCGATTTAGCTGAAAATCTATATTTAAAAAAAAACATTTGATTATCGATTTATTTTTAATTATGGATATTTCACGATGTCTAAATACGTGGATGTGAGTATTATGCCATAATTACAAATCTAAAACGATTGAAATTGTTAACAAGACATGAAAATTTCACACGAAAGTCCACTTTTCCAACCGTTTGAACACCAAAGCTACTCGTTGTACTTATGCCCTATTTGGAGTAAATTAGTCACACACTGTACCAACATTAATTAGCGTCTATAAATTTGCAGAACAACAACCACTGTTAGGATGTTCTTCACTTACACCAGGGTTCTGTTCTTCGGAGTGATAATTTTCTCGACTTCAATCGCTGTATGGACGCTGTCCAGACAGTATCGTTGAATCGAATCACAGTTCGTTCACCGTTGCAAACAATGCATCGAATTGTTCCAGGAAGAAATAAGTAACTCGATAATCAAAGTTATTTTTATCTAGGATAAAATGATCGGGATAGGCTTAGTACGATTTACATACAGAAGTAATTTTGTGGTGATATCATTCTCGACTCAGTGTTGTGTTCGTACAGAACAATCGACGATATATTCGAATATAAACGTACACCCTGTATTTTAAAGTTCGTTCACCCCGCATCCCATCATTTCGAAAGGTAAAAAGAAAAAGAAAATCCTAAACAATTCCATTCCTATCCACCTATCGTTGGCGATTGCCTACCGAACTGAAACCGCGAACGACATCCATCCCCTTCCTCCTACTCCTTAATGTCTCGTCCTCATAACGCGTGGGATCCTCCGGCATGTACAGGATGTCCCCAACGACACATTCAATTACGCACCAACGAACTTGTTCTGATAGAACAAACCGATTCATTAATTTAGCTCGTTTACGCTCAATACAAACACGAAAAAGCATTATTGTGATATGATATATTGAACCATGTTGCATTGTGGCTCACATCAATTCACAACGCAAAGTCAGCGTCTTGGCACATTTTTCGGTGACAGAAAAAGGGCATTTAATAATTAAAATTTAAGTGTGGATTGTCCTTCTACACAAAAAGTAATTTTAAATATTACGAACAAAAACAAAACACACACACACACACACACACACACACACACACACACACACACACACACACACACACACACACACACACACACACACACACACACACACACACACACACACACACACACACACACACACACACACACACACACACACACACACACACACACACACACACACACACACACACACACACACACACACACACACACACACACACACACACACACACACACACACACACACACACACACACACACACACACACACACACACACACACACACACACACACACACACACACACACACACACACACACACACACACACACACACACACACACACACACACACACACACACACACACACACACACACACACACACACACACACACACACACACACACACACACACACACACACACACACACACACACACACACACACACATACACACACACACACACACACACGATCTATGATTCCGATTAAATACCTCCGAATTAATGTTCTTGAATAATCCACACTATTCAAAGAAATTCCAGAATCATCCAGTGTCTTCTGTGTATTACTAGCAGCTCATTAATATTCACCCAACTTTGTGGTCGACGCGCCGTAACCTCAAGGCAAGGTCGACAGGGACGGACCCAAAAAATATATTTTTTTAAAATTAAATAAACGAACCGAAAGACTAAAGATCGTAACAATATCGATAAAAGAAAATAAAAAAGGTGGAAAAAATGATAATATTCCAATTGTGTTAATACGTTTCGTGACGAATTTAGTTGAGTGTATAAAAATGAAGAATTGTATGAAAATACAACAACAACGTCTCGATATTGATATAGAAATTTTACAACGAGCAATACAATTAAAAACTTTTAAGCGTTATGGCAAACTCGAAAAGGAACGAGTCGCGTTATGGTTCATGTGATATTTGAAACGCAAAGTATCTCTAGATAAAAATTGAAATTTCCCTCAGCAGGTGGGCTCATAAAAGTGATAAAGGATTGTTTGAAAATAAAATTCCGCGATACCAGACACGTAATAGTGATAACGATAAATAAAAGAAAAGAAAACAACGATTAGTGCAGCAGGTAATCTAAATTGCATTTCAACGAAAATAACCCATCCAGCAAATATTTTAGCCTTATCGACATGATTGTTCATCGCGAAAATAAAATAAATTAAATCAGTCGGCAAAACGACAAATAATTTTCCAACAGATATATTCATAAATTAAATATTCTCATATGTTAAAAGATCAGCTCAACGCAAACGAGAAAAAATAAACAAATATATCGATATCTTTAGACCGTAAACTATATCAAGAATATCGCCTTTCTGCGAGAATATTGAATTCGAATGGGAAGCCAGAATTGATTAAGCTAACCAACGAGACAATTTACTTTTCAATATTATCGCTTTTAACGACGATTTATTTGGTTTGTTGGGACTAAAGGTGGTTTTACAGCCAAAACTAGTTTCTTCTTTCAGTGCCTACATCCATTAATGAACGTTTGCGACCACATGTTTCATCTCTATGCTGCTTGTATCAATTTCGTATCACGGTCCATTCTCTAACATTCCGCAACATTTTCTTTTTTCCTATTCCCATTTTTCCTTCAATTTTGCCTTCTATTATTAGTTATACATACATACATATAGTCACGCCTATTTTCCGTAGGGGTAGGCAGAGACCACTTCCTTCCACTTGCTACGGTTCTTACACACATCTTTTGCTTCCTTTACTTTCATCAGTACCCTTATACATGCTCGTCGGTTGTTCGTACTCTTGACCTGGCCTTTTTTCAAAACAATGTTGATCTGATCGAGATATGTTCACCGAGGTCGACGTTTACCGACTTCTGTCCATTTACACTCGCCTTATAAATTTGTTTCGTGAATTTTCCTTTATCCATCCTTTCTACGTATCCAAACCATTTAAGCATTCCTTTATCTATCTTTGGAACCATATCTTCTTTTACACCACAGCGTTCTCTTATCTCATAATTTTTTACTTTATACAACCCAGTCACTCCGGCTATACTTCTCAGACTACTCATCTTCGCAGCATTAATCCTATTTTTATGCTTCTTCTGCCAAACCCAACATTCACTACCATATATAAGTGTAGGAACCAACACACCTCTATGCACAGCCAGACGTGCCTTTTTTGACACTTTCTGGCTGCTCATAAAGCTACGCATTGCCTCATTCATTTGTTTTCCCGAAAACTCCCTTCGCTCAAATTCACTGTCATACTTTTCATCTCTCGCAAACTTTGAACCCAAGTACACAAATTTATTTACTTGTTCCACTCTTTCTCTCTTAATCAGAACTTCACAGTTTGTCATGTTTTCTTCTCTTTCAAAAATTATTACTTTTGTTTTGCTTACATTTATTTTCATTCTTTTGATTTTCAGGGCATCATGCATAACATTAACCATCGCCTGCAACTCCTCTTCAGATGACGCATTTTAGAATCCCACAAATGATTATTATTTTTCTAATTAAATATTCCTCGTCTGGTAAGTGTTGCCACATCAATATTTTTGTTTTTTAATTTGTTATTGTTACACATTTATAAAATACAATTTTTTATAAAATTAAAAATCATTGAACTTTTTCTAGGATAGATAGGATTTTAAAGTAATTTGGCTACGGGGGCCTGAGGTATCAGTAAAGGGGTATATTGCCCAGAATCCCTGCTCTAGTGCAACTTGAACTTGATCCTGATCTAAATGTTAGGGTGAAATTGGTGTGTAGTCATGTTCTCCCACAAGATGATGCAACACCACATTTTGCCAATGCCGCTATGGTGTTATTGGATGAAAAGTTTGGTAAGTCTGCAATCTTTAAAAATGAAACTGTTAATTGGCCTCCAACAAATGACTTAACACCTTTGGAATACTTTTTGTGGGGATATTGTACGTCTTTGGTATATGGTCTATGGTGTATGCCAGGTAAGGAAAAAGTTAAATCAAATAATACTTGTAATATTATTGTTAGGGACCACTTCCGGTTAAATCATTTGGAGTAAGATGAAACACATTTGCCAAATAACGCTGCCTGAAGATAAACAAAGAAGTGCGCGCGAAATTTTTAACGGGAATATATAATCATGTAGACGGAGGTTATAGGTGTGGTTTAATTTAGTTGCTGTTATATTTTTCTATTTGAAATACAAATTTAAAATGGGTAGACCAAAAAATAAAGAGAACTACGAAGCGGAAACAAAAGACACAATTGCTAATGTAATAAAATTTATGAACAACGAAGCAAAACATAGTACAATAAGAGCGTTAAGAATAAGAAAGTAATTTTTATTTTGTCACTGGCGAGAAGAGCAACCCCTAATGATCTCGAAACTATTAATTTATATTTTTTTTTATTTACTTTCAATTTTAATACATTCTCTGCTAAATAAATATTTGGTAAGCGTTACAAAATATTTACGATACGCCACTGGTACCCAATTCGGTATGAATAGGCACTGCACATCTGCTGACTTTGGAAATATGGTGGGAACCGTTGACATGTCTCTTTCTTTAAAAATTCTATTAAAGATTACTCAAACTTTACTTTAACTATAAAAGTGAAGATAGATGACAATTAAAATTTTCAGTATTAAAATTTCTGCCTAAAATCATCACTGGCATGGTGTTAATTTAGCCACAAAAGTGAATTTTTCATTGAATTTTTTTAAAACCGTTCCTGCAAATGTTTCACAATTTACGATTCAACGGACATCGGACATGACAACCTTGAAGAAGGAATCGAATACTCGAGGTGTCAGGAATTAATAAAAATTGTTAAAAAATGGAATGATCTGAAACGCGCAAATCGCGGATTTCCTTGAAAAACGTTTCGAATTTACATCACCCGCGTGTACCTACTAAGAAATAAATTATAGTTAAAAAAAACTAAAAAACAAGCTTTTAAAGTTATTCAAACTAAAAAGTAAAAAATAATTCTTAGCATAGGAATAAAATTTCCGAAGAGAAAATTAATGCCACTGTTCTAAAAGCGTGGGGTGCTTTCATTCCGAAACGCAGAGTTAGTTTAAATATGTCATACAAAGCACCCCACGCTTTTAGAACAGTGGCATTAATTTTCTCGTCAGTAATTTTATTCTTATGTTAAGAATTGTAATTTACTTTTTAGTTTGATTAACTCTAAAAGCGTGTTTTTTAGTTTTTTAAACTATAATTTATTTTTCGCTTTTTAGTTTGATTTGTTTTACTCACTAAAAAAATTAAATGGAAAAGCACAAAAAGAATGCATCTGTCGGGAATCAAACTAGTTCTATCTCTCTTACTCTCATGCAAAGGATCTCTGAAGAAATTTATAAATTCTGGCGAAAGTAATCAGGATAATCGGATATTTTTATCGAAATATTGCATTGTCGTCGGTATTTGACAAGTGTGCAATGTATAAATTTAATCTGATCGCTTAAAGTAGGGCAAAATCGAGGCCAAAGAGTCAGTTACAATCATACATACAAGCAAACAAACAAGATATAGGCGAAACTAATATAAGCGTGTTAAAAAAGTTGGCAGTCATTGGGACTGACAGAATTGAAAACTTCTAAATATGAAATAGCAGTGTTTTTTTTTTGATTTTCAAATTAATTGTAGTATAAAGAATTCAAATTCAAAATTTGCAAATTAAAATCATTAAATAAAAAAATGTCGGGCGACTCAGGACACGAACATTACATTGAAACAAAATTTATCTAAATTATAAATATTGGTAATTGATTATGAATGACAATACATCATGCCTTTTTAAAGTTATGTCTGCACCTGCATTTACTAATGTAGTGGCTGAGGTTCAACGGAAACGTGTCCAGTATAATCTTGTGGATTATTTAAATTAAGATATGTGGCAATTTTTTTTGGCATATAACCCACCTTATTTATTCCGATTACTTGTTTTGTACATTAATTTTTTTGAAATTTATTAAAAAAGTTATTAAAAGGTATGTTTGAAGGACTCGGATCCCAAATTTTTTTTTTATTATATTTTAAAAATATTCAGTAATTATGAACTCTTTTGGTTTTTTGTTTTTGTATGAGGAATAACAATTGTTAACGAGGATCCCAAATCTTTAACGTCTTGAATTGTAATATAATACAGTTCATTTTTACGGCAAGCCCCAAAAACACCTACGATAAAGGCAACCTAAAAGTTCAAATATCATCAAAATTAATACCTAAATAAAAATATTTCGATTTTTGAGGAAGTAGGTTTTCTGTTATGTTACAAGCGTAATTTGTAATCTAAAGAGGAGTATTATCAAATTCTAAATCTGATTCACTTAATTCTCACTCATTTTTATACAAAACTTTTAAAAAATAACTTTAACGACGCGTCGCCAATTTAATTTAAAACTGACATTTAGAGTGACATTAAGAGTTTATTTAACATCCATGGCAATCGGTATTGTTTAAAACAATTAGGGAATATTCTTACCATGACAAGTGATGGAATGAAAATACATTCAAACCCCGTAAGAAACAACTGTTACATAATGAATATTCTCACTCTATAGTGTGAATGTTGTCATTATGTTCTTAAAAATAATTTTATGAGTATATTCCAAGTATGGTCGTGGAGAAATTGTATTCCACTTATGTTCATATGTATTTTCAGCAATCAAGTCTTTTGATGATATATGGTATAGAAGCGAGAAAGGATACCATCAAGACCAAAAGGATGCCGAAATGTCAGTAGTTAAAAATTGCTTTTCTTTACATAGTTAGGAATGCACAATTTTTTATGTAGTTTGAAATTTGTTTGATCCAAATTGCAGTCGTTTGGATCGTTCAAATTCAGCTGATTTTATATTTATTTCGAAGGAGTCGCGATAGAAAAAAAAAAAGAAATCTTTCATCGATGACAGAAATATTCAAATGATATGTAAATCGTTTTAAACAGACTTATAAATTGTGTGCACAATGCACCGCAGGAAATATACATGTATCTAACCTCAAAACGCCTATATTCGACTTGAATTTTCTCTTCCAACCCACTAATATCGCATTGTTAATTAATCGAAATGCATATCGGTTTACTTAAGGAGCGTTGCTCGTTAATACTGCGACAATTTTAATATCTGGATTGATAAATAGTAAGCGAGCGATAATTTAAAAGCAATTAACTAGAGACTTTAGTCGCAAAAGCGGAGTAGACGGGAGTAGTTCATTCGAACCGTAATGGCATTTTTCATGAGGGTGATTTAACGCATTCGAAACGCACGTACCGACGACAATGCCACCGCACAAAGTTTAAGGCAAGGCATTCAACGTTTTGCATTCCAAATCTTTCGAAATATTTCGATCGCGTTTACGGCCAATGTCAACATACGCGCGAGTGCAGAGCAATTTTGCGTCTCTTGAACCTGACTTTTGTAACGAAAATAACGTGCGTAAATTGGCGCGTTTACACGAAAACAGCACGTATACACGACGACATCAAAATACCGCCGGAAAATGTTAAACGGAGATGGTCGTCCGATTTTTTCGAAAACGTGGAATTTTCTTTTCGGGAAAGGTCGTATTTTATTTTCGTTGGGGCGTTCATTCATTTTTTTTATTTTCGATCGGAGTTTTGCAAACTAAAGAGTTGATCGAATTGTAAAAAGTTTCACTTTTCTTGAAAGTCACACTTCACTTTTAACAGAAAAATTGGTTAGCAATGCAGTTTTCTAAATACCCCATATAGTTGCTCAATAAAATGTTTAATAAAAATAAAACATGATTTAATTTTCAAACTAAAATATTAAATAAAAGATATTCAAAAGTGAATGGGTCAGCTTTAGTTTCTTATGCATTCGATCAGGCCCGGACTGGGACCATTTGGGGCCCTCAGCTAAAACCTGCAAAGGGGTCCTCTACCTACTACTCCGTAGCACTATAACCCTGGGTGGGTTTTGACTTACCGGACTATTTGCCTCCATTCCTCTCGGCTCATCATTAATTGGGAATCCATTTCATAACCCATGGCTACAAGGTCGCAAGGTCACGCCATCTTAGCCGCGGTCTTCTGAGGGGCCTTCTTATTTGCGGGTTGCTTTGCCACACTAGTTTTACTAAACGTTCATTTGACAGTCTTTTTCTAGTTTAATGAATTGTTCTTTTACTTTTATGGTGCTTCTCCCTACTATATCAATGTCTTCCGCAAAGGCAAGCAGTAATTTGGACCTATCTGCTGTAAACATTTGCATATCTATGCGGGCTGATCGCACTGCCTTTTCCAGAGCAATGTTAAACAGTAGTGGCGACATAGCATCTCCCTGTTTAAGTCCGGTGTTTACGAAAAATGGGGATGACAAGGCATTTCCAAATCTAACTACGCTACTAGATCACTCCACGCACTTTCTGGTTAGACGTATGAGCTTCTGAGGAATTGATAGTTCTGTCATGGCATTCCAAAGTTCTACTCGCAAAATGCTATCATAAGCCTGCCAAAGGTCTATAAAAAGGTTGTGCAGCTCTTGGTTAAATTCACAGGTCTTTTCCAGCATTTGCCTAATAGTAAATATCTGGTCTACATATATCTGGACTTTATCATCATCAATTAGCCCTCTGCGTCCACTGCTGGACATAGGCCTCCCCTAGTTGAGCCCATTCTTTTCTGTTTTGAGCGGTACGAATCCAGTTTTTTGTAATGTCTGTCCAGCGAGTTGGTGGTCTTCCTTTCTTTCTTTTATCGGATCTGCGTCTCCATTCAAGTGATCGTTTTGTACATGTGCCATTTTTTTTATTAGAAGGGGGAGGGATTATAGAAAGATGATTGTAAACCCGCCTTTTAAAAAGTTGCAGGTCATAGTTCTCTGGAAAAACAGATTTTGGAAGCTTGTTCCATTCCGTAGCAGCCCTGTAAAAGAAGGATTCTTGATGAAGGTTGGTCCATGTAGTGTCAATCTTGAGAGTAAATGGGTGAGACTGATCAGCGTGCCGAGTTCTTCGGTCGAATGTGGCTAGTGGTGGTATAAGAGTTTTAATTTCTCTGAAGCATCTGCCATGGAAATATCTGTAGAGTAATGTCTGGTCTGCAACTCTTCTTCTATGTTCTAGTGGGTGAAGGGTATCTGTGAGAGTTGAGCTGTTTTTCAACCTAATGGCCATTTTCTGAATGGAATCTAGAAGACGAAGAGAATGCCTTGGTGCTGAACCTTAAATGTGCGAGCAATACTTCAGTAGCGGTCGGATTTGAGTCTTGTACGTTGTTGATCAGAATTAAAAAACTTTCTAGCTTTCCACAGAAAACCTAGCCTCTGGCTTGCTGAATTTACGATGTTAGCAACATGGTCATGCCAAGACATATTATTAGACACCGTAACTACCAAAATCAAGATGAAGGGACTTGATTCAAGGGTATTTCCGGACATTGTGATGGTGATTTGAGGAATTTACTTCCTTGAAAAACGTGGCGCTTTGTGTTTTCTGGGCGTTGAACTAAACAAGATTGTTGGTTCTCCACTCGACGATTGCTTCGAGATCTCTATTGATGGAGTCAACCTGTTCCTGCCTGAGTCTATTTGTATCATTAAACATCTTGCATGCGACCCACATGTCCTGCCCAGTTCCATTTGAGTTTTGCTACATGTACGACCACATCAGTCACGCCTGTTCTTCCGCGCAATGCTTCATTTTTAATTTGGTCACGTAACGAAACATCAAGCATCGATCTCTTCATTTTGCACTGTGTTATTTGAAGTTTCTTAGCAGAAGCGTTGGTATGAGTTAGTGTTTCGGCGCCGTAGGTCATAATCGGTAAAAATCATTGGTTGAAAACTTTTCTTTTCAAGCATATTAAAAGGTCGATTTTGAAAACGTCTCCAAGTTTGACGTAAGCCGCCCAGGAGAGTATAACTCTTCTGTTTATCTCGTATGTTTGGTTGGCTTTGAATATGCTTATCTCGTGGCCCAAATATGTGTATTTATCTACCCATTCTACCTCCAGAGTTTTCAATAATAAGGTTGTTGCTAGGGACGAGGTTTGTCATAAATTTTGTTTTTGATGCATGATGGAGGTCAACTGATGATTAAAATCTGGTTTACCGTCCGGTTTACTGCATCGTGTACACCGGGCCTTACAGATAATTGGTTCAATTAATATGCAACGAAAATAAAACTGAGTTTCTATCAAACCGGTCGATAATTACCCTAAATTACACGACACCGGGATCGTTTATTAAACGAAAACTAATTATCCGCAACGAAGTAACGAAATGAGCGAATAAAAAGACGATTGGCGAAAAAATAATAAGAAAAGAGAGGCAGACGTAATAGAATTAAGTCGACATCATGTATGTAGGCATACACCTCTGAGGCAGACATTAGACAAGCCCCTACATGCACATGTGGTCCCCGAGACACATTCATCCATCTATTCCGTTTCAATCTGCGAGTCTGTGAGTGTAGCCGACCCACCAGCTATGTTCACATTCCATACGCCATGTTTTTCATTCATTCCTACGATTTATTTTGTATAAGCAGACTCTGTCATTATTACCCACGATTACTTCTAATCGCAATTGCAACTCTGATTACTAATTGACGTGTGTTCAAAAAAATGTTTAGATAATACAAATACAGGGTCGGCCATAAGTCAGTTCTCGAAAATACAAATTCGCTAGTAGGCAAGTCGGTAGAGGTCGACCTAGGTATTTTGAAAAAAGGCCAGGTCAAGAGTACCAGCAACCGAAGAGTTTGCATGAAAGCTTTGATGATAGTGACACTCATATAAAAACTTTAATTTTACGCTACAAGGGGGTAGCGATATTTTCAAATCAACTTAACCTTTGTACTTTCCTGAAAGCGTTTCGTTGACATAAATGACCTCTCTGTGAAAATACCGTCAAAACGGAAATTGTTAAAACAAAACTATTTTTGTAGCGTTAAAAATTATTAATATCAACAAATGATGCGTTGGTCTAGGTCAGTTCGAATTTTGTCGGTGAAAGGTCGCCGGACACGTTAAAGTGTTCCCACGAGATGGGAACTTATTATTTGGAAAATAACTGTTCCAAAAAAACATGAATAGACACGTAGAGGTTATTTTTATAAGAAAAGTTATTTTAAAGTAGTAATTAATGACTTTGATTGTTAAATTGGTAGGAATTCGGTAAGGATGTAAAAGAAAACCAAGTGTTTAGTATTTGACATTTGTAAACTTTATTGTTTCATCTTAAGTAGTAGGTATTTTAAGTGACTCTCCGAGTTTACAAAGGTAAAAATCGACATAAAAAACAGGTTCATAAAAGACGTTGTTACAGACACACGGAAATGAACTAACTATGATGATATACTTTTCTATATGCGTCAGTTTAAGCAGATTATTTAGGTTAGTGACAAAAAATGTTGTTTTTTATTTGTTGTGTTGTGAGAACAAATATTCAACAGTGATGCAGTGTTGGAAAAACTACAATCAAACTTTTTTCATATCAAGAAAAAAATATTACTGTGGAGAAAGTAACCAAACATTTTAGGTGCCAGTTCGGTGTACGCTCTACCGCTCGTCCTTGATCTCTGGACTCCTCCGCGGTAGCAGTCAACAATTACTCAAATAAACTTTGAAATAAGGGTGTGGCTAAAGGTACGGCAATTAAAAGATACGCCACCGTACACATACGGAGAGCTCTAAGAGCCGGGAAATTTGAATTATCATTATTATTTATCGCATGCATGCGAAGCCGTGTACTTACAGAGTCGCACGCATACGGATCCGCAAACATACAGTCCAATTCTCCCCTACAATAATTTGCTTCTTTCATAATATATATATATATATATATATATATATATATATATATATATATATATATATATATATATAGAATCTTTTTTAAATTCGGGTATGCAGTCAACAGGGCTATGAAAAAAATTGTACTCTTTTTTTTATTCAAGCTTTCGAGTCATTTATTGTCTCTTCATCAGGAACTCTACACTGAATTAAATTGAGCATTATAATATTTGAAAAACAAAATCGGCGTATGTGTACTTACAAAAGTGAGGTTAAACATCCCTTTCACTTGCAGCAATTTATAAAATACCATGTCACAACAAACAACACTCTTGGTAACGTCATGTATAGTTAAAACTTTGATCAAAATTGATCAAGATTACTTAAATATAAGTGTATAAACATTTTAAAATTCCAAATGGGCTCTTATGGAGGACATGTTGGATTCAAGAGGGAGTGGTGACCAACTGAACAATAAAAAATGGATGATTATTGAAGTATATGAAGTTGACAATTGACACGTATGAAATATAGATCTGTTGCCAACATACAATGCAATGAAAAACAATATCACCAAAACATTACAAGGTACCAACTTATGTTAATTGAAAGATTTTTGGTAAGTCTCATAAGGAGACTGCCAGAGAAAATATGCGTTTATTTAAATATAAACAATTAACAACATTAATAACAAAATTTGACAAATTGCAAAATTCAGTACCCACCATTACAGGGGACTCAATTATGTTAATGCATTGAATTGTGGTCTGTCTCATATGGAGAACGACTGAGTAAATATGAATAGATTATGCTGAGATTGTCAATGTCAGTTCTCGAATCCATTGAATTAGGTTCTTTGAAAATGTGTGTCATTTCGAGAAAAGTTCTCTTTTTTAAATTAGATTCATGTTCCAAGATATTCACATTATCATAATCTGGGTTATGGTTCAACGCCATGGTGTGATGAGCTAATGAACAAGTTTTTTTAACATTTCTAATGTCGCTTTTATGTGAGGTAATTCTGTCTTTCAATTTCCTTTTGGTTTGGCCAATGTACTTCTTTTCACATTGAGAACAGGGGATACAATACACCAAGTTCGAATTGTCTAATAGAGGATATCTTTGTCTTTTAACTTTGAAAAAATCTTGTTCAATACTATTTGGTTTTTATACGCTATTTTGATGTTAGGAATCTTGGAAAATAATTTGTTGAATTTATAGTTTAAAGATTCTATATGTGGTAAGGTAAGATAGAACGTTGGTTCCAAAATGTTATTATTAGAATTAATTATATTATTATTATTGTTATTATTTGGATGATCAATATCGATGGAGGACCTACTGAAAATCAGTTTATAAATAAGGTTCCGTGGATATCCACTATTAATAAAAAGTTGCAAAAGTTTTTTTAAATTGATTGTTCTTAGTGAAGTGTGACTTGTTTTGATTACTCTATCTTTCATGCACAAGACCAGATTTATCTTTTGCCTGTGTCGATGATATGATTGGTAATGTAAGAATCTTCCTGAAGCACCAGGTTTTGTATACCAGCTGGTGATTAGAGTATTGTCTGCCCTTCTGATTACTTTTGTATCTAAGAAGGGGACACTCTGTTCTATGTTTTCTTCTTCGATGGTAAATTGCAGTTTTTCATGATAAGAGTTGAAAACAAGTAACAATTCTTGTAATTTGTCCTGAGGGTAACTTAATATGATGTCATCTACATATTTCTTTAAAAATGGGATCTCAAATTGAATCTTGTTTAAACAGTCATCAATGAGATCATCCATTACATATTAACCTCACTTTTGTAAGTACACATACGCCGATTTTGTTTTTCAAATATTATAATGTTCAATTTAATTCAGTGTAGAGTTCCTGATGAAGAGACAATAAATGACTCGAAAGCTTGAATAAAAAAAAGAGTACAATTTTTTTCATACCCCTGTTGACTGCATACCCGAATTTAAAAAAGATTTTTCTTCAACTTAGACAGTCGTCTTACCTCCACAACTTCTTATATATATATATATATATATATATATATATATATATGTAAAAATGTGTAACTGATTGTTTAAAAACCAGTTTACTTTCGCTGTGTGATACCTATTTTAATATAGGTATATATATATATATATATATATATATATATATATATGTGAGTCGATTATACATCAGATAACAACTACTCCTCTGACTATGTGTCGCGACAGGCATTAAATTACATCCGATGTATAATCGTGTATACTACCCCATCACAGGAAGCAAGGTATACTGATGCTTGTTAAATAAGAGAGAGGGCCATTATATTTATTTAATCGCAGCTACCACCTATGTACCGGTTTCAGGATATTTGTCCACCATCAGCATAGGGCAGGTATGATCTGCAATTAAATAAATTCATGGCTTTCGTTCCTATCAAGTACACATGAAGAACCACAACCACAAAAAGTACAGATGTCGCGACTGCGCTTTCTTTAAAATGTACCCTCTTGCTATTGCTATTGCTTTTTGAAGGACATTTTTTCATATACAGAGGTTTTTCTTACCACTATCCTCCTACCAATTTTTTCTCAACGGGCCTAAAGAAGTATTCAAAAATTGATAATCGCTCCTTTCCTTTTTTTTTCGGTTAATGATGAGATAAATGGTCGTAGGGAAAATAACTAAATAAAAACTGTATAAAATAAATGATCCTACCTCTCGACAGGTTATAGTGAAAAAAGTAATTGACATTGTGCGCCCACACGGCTTACGACGATTAAGTAGTAGACGCGAACCAAGTCAAATCGCGTCATTTTTGTATAAAAATAATGGATATACGAGAATGTGATATGCGTGTACGACCTCCCGTCGAGGTTGTTGCAGTAGTGTTAGGTTAGTTTGCTGTACTCGGTAAATTGCAATCGCATACACAGAGAGTGGGTTCGTATGCATTTTACAGCGTTGCCGGATGCGCGCAGTCTATCTCCAAATCTGAATACTACTTCTTTTTAATAAAAGGTACACAACATTCTTAAACATTACAGAAACGTTTAATATTTTTGAGTTCTCTCCGAATTAAAAACAATCCAACTTAATCCGCATCTAAAAGAAACCATTTCCAAAACCAAGATCCACAAATTTAAAATTAATTTCTTTAATTTAGCCTTATTTTTAAAAACATCGTGAAATCTATTCCGAAATTGTGCTGTAGTGCACTCAAATTGTTTATTATTCTCTTCATTTATTTAAAGTGATTACTTAAGTTATTTTTATTGAATTAGTCAGTTGAATATTATTATTGGTGTAAATGTTTTAAGTGTTAAGTCAATTTTACAAAAAACTGTAGGTGGAATTGTTTTTGGAGAAACACGCTAAAGTAAATCTTGTGAGTTTCCTAAACTCCCTGAGTTTTCCAGATTGTTAAAATGTCATAACTCTGCATATTTCACGAATATATGGTGGTAACGGATTATCGTTAGAAACTCGATAACCAGTGGTCCACTGTACATTAAGAAGTACGAAAGTAAATTACCCCAATATTTTTAACAAATTTCGTAGGTAACGAATTTTATTTTATAACGGACTTGTTTGAAAATTAGGGGTGAATATTTTTATTTGTTAGCACGGTTAGTTTTGCAACCAAATCTGTTCTTAATGACTTTATTCATTGTACATAAAGGCGAGGAAATTTGGCACAAAACCCAGGAAATGCATTTGTGCATCTAAAAGTGCAATCTTTCCACTGCATAATTTCAAATGATGAAAAAAATTCATATCTGCCACAAAAATCACCCGAACTGTATACGAAATTTTGTGAAATAACATTTTTACGCAAACTTACAAAGCTGTTTACATGAACATGTTTCATGGCTCGAATGTTGTTGCAACTAAACTGTCTAATTCCCACATTTTTTATTCTTTCTTAATAACGTCTAACGAATTAAAACCTTAACCAACAGAAACTATGATTTAAAGAAATTTAAAAAAAAACGAATTAAGCGAGATAGACAGACACACAGACAGAACAAAAGGCAGTAATCTTGTCTGGTACACTCGTGGATATTTCGGTGGCTGTTATGCTGTTTTAGTTGCACAGTTAACAAAAAAAAATTTATGGCACACAAAAGACAATAGTTTTGGTTTCTTATTTGGTTAATTTTAAAGCTATATTAAAAAAATAATAATGGAGAAAATCCTGTAAAAATTGTATCATAGTCCTTAATGTTTCCAAATTTTAATAATAAAATATCTATATTTTGATTATTTACTCCTAACCAAATGGTAAATAAACATCGACTGAGTCTTAAATCTGTTTTTCAAACATGGAAAAATTTCTCACATAGGCAACATCGCATTGCAAACATCGCGTAATTTTTTTTTATTCTTTAATCTCGCATAACTCGTTGCATGGTACGTACGTTAATGTCTTGTCTTGTCCCCCCCAAGCCCGTGCGACTTCAGATTGCGTGTCTCATATCACTACCACGCGAGGGCCATTGGGGTACTTAGCGACTATGTGCAAAGCAAGAATATCAGCAAATTAGTCTACAAAGGAAAACATTATGTAGGTCTCACAAATAGATATTAAAAGAACCGTAAACAGGAAGCACATACGAGTCACACATAAGTACCGAGCGTCGCCTTAAAAAATGTATTCCATTTGAAATTTATGTTTCATGTCAAATGTGTACCCCAGTCCGGTCCTGGTTTCCGCCGACGCCGTCTAGGGGCTAATCGAGAAATTATTTCATTTCGCGATCTTTTCAACACTGTAAAATGCATACAAAACAACTACAATGCATGTGTAAAATACATTATGACTAACAAACCTTAAAGGGCTGTCAAAGTTACAAGGTGGAAACAAAACAAAATCGGCGCTGGTTATTTAATTTTTAAATTTTTTTTATTTAATACTTTTTTAAATACCTATCCAGCTGAGATATTACAGTAAGCTATAGCCATAATGGATTCTAAATCAGTGAAATTGTAAATATGTTTGCAAGTAATTACATCTCTAAAGTTTCTGCAAGAACTTTAACCATTACACTTCCATAGTATCACCATTTGTACCATCTGCACCAGGAAGTTTAATTTCGACCAAGTTCTAAAATACATCTCTTAATGTTTCTCCAAGAACTTTAATCACTAAACTTCCATGGCACCATCACCTGAGCTATCTACATCATGGTGATTTTTTACGACCAAGAATCAGCCCAGAAACTAAATTTCTTTATGTTTCTTTAAGAACTCGAATCCCTACGCTATGATAGCATCACCATATGTAATATCTGCATCAGGAAGTTACTACTTATAGGTGGTAGATGGTTCACCCTCCATCGCCCGGTGAAACACCATCGCTCTGATTATAGTTGCCGTGAAATGACTAGTCATGTTTCGGCACTTGGTCAGAGTTTCCGGTCGCTTGGGTGAAATGTGTTCTGGTTTATATTCGAATGGAAGCATCCAGGCATCAGTCAGGCCTCTCTGGGGCTGAGGGTACAGCATTGAAACAGTTCCGCAGGCTGGCCGCCAAGTAGTACAGTGGTCCCAACCCATTGGTAACGCTCTGGGAGGCTGCCACATTAATTGGTGTATAATCCCGATACTCCTGTTCTGCCAGTTCGTGACTGGAGGGGATCCGAGCTCGTGTATTCGGGGGGCATTGCCGAGGCCACAGTCCATCAAGGTCAACTGACCGTCCTAGATGCAGAAATTTTTGTAGAAGCTAGTCCACATATCTGCTTCCCTTTTTATTTTATTTTTTTTTCTTCCTCTTACTTCTGCTTTTTTTTTTAAATCAAATCATTAAACCATATCATGAAAAATCCAACAAAAATACATGTTCCAACTGCGGTTGCTGATAATTCCCCAAAAAGCAACTTTAGAATTGATTTCTGCAACATTCGAGGCCTAAACTCTAACAATAATTCAGTACACCACCACCTGCAAACTAACAGGCCTCATTTACTGGCTATGTACAGATATTTCCATGGCAGATGCTCCAGAGAAATAAAAACTCTTGTACCACCATTGGCCACATTCGGCCGAAGAACTCGACACGCTGATCAGTCTCACCCATTTACTCTCAAGATTGACACTACAAGGACCAATCTTCATCAAGAATCCTTTTTTTACAGGGCTGCTACGGAATGGAATAAGCTTCCAAAATTAGTTTTTCCAGAGAACTATGACCTCTAACTTTTCAAAAAGCGTGTCCACAATCATTTCCTTTCAATAATCCCTTCCCCCTCTAATAGGTCTACCCTTTTCGCGACTATTTTCATTAAAAAAAAAAAAACTTTACAAACAAGAAAACTACTTTTGAAACTACACCCCAAATGTTTTTCCAGAAACCTTAAATACTAAACTTCCACAGCATCAGGAAGTTACTTGACGAACAATTTCTCTAAGAACTTTAAACACCATCATCTGTGCTATCTGCATCAGGAAGTTACTTTATGAACAAGAAAAATTAGCTTTGAAACTACATCTTTAAATATTTCTTCAAGAAATGTAATCCTACACTTCTAAAGCATCGCCATAGGTCCTATCTGCATCAGGAAGAGTAGCTTTAAAGCTACATTTTAAAATGTCTCTTCAAGAACTTAAACCACTACACTTCCATCGCATATCTAGGACTTTTTAAGTGGTCAGACATTTGTGACTGGGATCTCCAGAATGGACCTCCATCTCTCTTCTCCAAAATTTTAATTCTTTAAGACGCCCGTATTAACAAACACTCACATCCATTTAGACATCCACGTTAGTTTCTCATACCTGGACGGACATGTTGACACTATACATCTATACAAATACTTGTACCAGGATAATTTCCAGATCTTACAAGTATTATCCTTTTTAAAAAGAATTAAATGGGATGGGAAGAAATTTACAGAAAACTTCAAAAGGTACATTAAACATAAAAGACGTGAAAGGAAATAATGGGGATGGCGACAATGTGCCAATTTTGGACGATAAAAAGGAAAAGGAAAACGATATTTATTTATGTCGAATGGTTTGTGACGTCTGGAGAATTAGCTTGAAGTGTCGAAGTGTGTGAAGGCTAAAAGGGGAATGAATACCTTTATTGGAAAATAAATGATCGAAAGAGAATTTTCTTATTTCTAAAGGAGAAATTAAAAATGTGATGAATGGTCTACGTGTTCGTGGAGTATCGTTAGACAAATGGATATTTCCTTAAATATATAGCGTGTTTTTTTGGGCAAATACTTAAGATGATGAATAGAATATTTTGTAAAAGAAAAAAAGTAAAAAATGTATTTTTTTTTATTTTTAATTGTATATTTTTTCTAAAATCTATTTTTAAAAATGTTATTTTTAAAAAATATAGTTTTGAATGAGATATTTCTTCCAAATCATTTATTGAAAATAAGATTTTTAAAAAACTAACTCATAACTATCAATTAAGGAAATAAAAAAATTAAAACAATAGTGATTTTTCATGAAAAGAAAGGTTAAAGTATGTTTTTTTAAATATTTAATGGTAAATATTTTGAAATATTTCATTGCAACCGAGATTTTTCAAAAATGAGAACTCAAAAATGGCAATTTATAGAGAAATCTGTTTAAAAATTGAGTAAACAATAAAAATGATGACGAAAATGACATTTCATAAAATGAAGGGTATGAAAGGTATTTTTTAAAAAAATTTTAATGGTATAAATCTTCATAATCTTTTATTAAAAATGAGATTTTTAAAAGACTAACTCATAGCTACCAATTCGCCAACACATGTGATTTAAAAGAATTTCAAAAAAATTCACATAATAAAATGGCGACAAAAGTGGTTTTTCATAAAAAGAAAGGCTAAAAATATGTTTTTTTTTTAAATTTTTAACGAAATATTTTATTGCAATTAGATTTTTTTAAAACTCAAAAGAAGCAATTTATAAACAAATTTGTTATAACAAAATTGAGAATATGGTAACAAGAACGATATTTAAAAAAAAAAGAATGGTCAAAAAATATATTTTTTTAAAATTTTTACAGTGTATTTTTCCCAAAATGTTTTTCATAAAAAGAAAGGCTAAAAATATGTTTTTTTTTTAAATTTTTAACGAAATATTTTATTGCAATTAGATTTTTTTAAAACTCAAAAGAAGCAATTTATAAACAAATTTGTTATAACAAAATTGAGAATATGGTAACAAGAACGATATTTAAAAAAAAAAGAATGGTCAAAAAATATATTTTTTTAAAATTTTTACAGTGTATTTTTCCCAAAATGTATAAAATCAAATATGTACATTAACGGTAATTTCTATAATAATAAAATACGTTTTTCTTTCTCGAAATATAATAATATAGGAGATTGAAAATTAAAAAAGGGTCACGTATCATGTTTTTTGTTTTGTTTCTGTTAGACTACGCAACACTTTAAATACCGTGAAAGTTATCAGTAGAACCAATCTCCGAAACGACAACACAAAAAAGATACAATAACTAAAAGAGCAACTAATAACGGTACAAAAAATTTAATCACTAGGTGGCTGCTGATTTTAGATGGGAGACAAAGGAAAAGGCCACCGAACTGTGAAACGAACCAAACTAACCTACTACTACCAACTGCCTAGCTCGGCTTTCAATTACCGTTCCATTTTACTACTATGCATACAACAAATTTTACTTATTAATAACAACAGCGGCGCGACTGACGAAACTTGAAGCAACATATAGAGCACATATTTCAAATCATCATCGCACTGTTATTAATTTAAAATTTCATTAATTTTGTCTATATCGGTTTTTTAAACCACTTAAATCAACAGTTGCTCATCGAGGAGTATGGAAAATGGGGTCTGGATGTCAACATTACAAAAACGAAGTACATATATAGGAGGACAGCAAGAAGACCTACATCTAGCAACGGGACAGATCATCAAACAATGCAATACATACAAATACCTAGAAATGAAAATATCTAAGGAAGGGAAACTAGACGAAGCAATATCGGACAGAAACGTACAGGGAAGAAGAGCTACTTCCATGCTGAACAGTATTCTATGGGACAAAACCATTACCAAAGAAAATAAAAAAAGGATTTACAACTCCATCGTGAAAAGCATAATAAGATATAGCTCGGAGGTGTGGCCGATAAAACAAAAAAACAAAAAGAAAGCTAAAAGACACAGAAATGGACTTCTGGAGAAGAGCGGCAGGAAAATCCAGGAGAGATACAAGTCCCAAATGACATTATAACTAAACAGCTAACATGGTATGGGCACGACCAAAGAATGTCAGAACACAGAATCCCAAAGAAAGTATTTAACTGGAACTGCTAACGACGTACAAGGCTCAAATCCGACCTCTACTGGAGTATTGCTCACACATTTGGGGTTCAGCATCAAGGCATTCTCTTCGTCTTCTAGATTCCATTCAGAAAAGAGCCATTCGGTTGATAAACCTCTTAACTCTCACAGATACCCTTCACCCACTAGAACATAGAAGAAGAGTTGCAGACCAGACATTACTCTACAGATATTTCCATGGCAGATGCTCCAGAGAAATAAAAGCTCTTATACCATCACTGGCCACATTTGGAGAGACGGAGTTAACAAGGAAATTCGATAGACAGATCTGGAAGGGGCCTGTCGATGAACAGAGAGGAATGGCGAATAGGAATCGGAAGACGTAAACCGTCGCAACCCGATATATATATATACTCTTTTTTGGATAGTGATTTACATTCTATCAAAAGATGGTGAACATATTATTTGTATTTGTCACAGGATTTACTGGAATCATTTTCCAATTTTTAATTGCCTGGTGATTACTTAAAACAGAATTTCTTGGATGTTGCTTTAGGTATCTGCGACATTCTTCATTTGATGCAGACATGAACATATATAATTAAATTTGCATAGTGGTGTGATAGCGCTTGTTAATGATTCGATAAAATGCGAGATACTGTAGCCCATAAAGCTGAGGATTAAGTGGCAGGGAAAATAAGTCGGACCTTCACCACCCTCCTGTCTTCTTTTAATAAGTTAATGTTACCCCCGGCATCTGCTAATAAAACCCTATGTATAAATTAGAGGGTTGGAGAATTCGATTAATTTAAAAATGTCGGTACAGGAGACTAAACCACATTTTCACACTTTCCTTTTTCCAACTCGATTAAAATGCAAAAGATTTGGCAACATTTTTCCCCTTAAAAGTATCTGCCACTGGTAACGAGATGTTTCGACTTGCCTTCCGCAATGTTCGCCGAGATATTGCACCATCGCACCGTGTCATTTGCCATTATCTATTACCACACAGCGTCGTATTTATATTTTTATTGTTTTTTGCGACGTTGCAACAAAATTCCTAATAACGTTCGTGTAACTTATTTCACAAATCCAACAAAAGTACCAGTACGCAGCGTTCGGTCTCGTTTATTGGGAACAGATTAGCGATGGAAAATACCGACCGACCCTTGTAGATGGTGACTTATCGGGAAAAGGTCCTCAAGAAGCGGAAATTACAACTATATTTTAAATAATGCCTCATTACATCCTATAGATAGTGCAAGAGCAACTGGAAAAACCAGAATACCCAATATTTTTATTTTTGTACGTATACAGGGTATATCAGTAATAATGGGAAATATCGACAGACTCTTGTAAATGGTGACTTTTCGGAAAAACGTCATCAAGTAGCGGAAATTACAACTATATTTTAAATATTGCCTTATCACATCCTAGATATAGCAACTGGAAAATCCAGAATATAATATTTTTGTACGCATACAGGGTATATTATTAATAATGAAAAATAATTAAACTGGAGAATCTTGGGTTCAACATAATAAGATTTTAACCCAATTCACTTTGATAAAATGTGTCTCCTATTTGAGTTACAGGGTGTTTTATTTAATAATTTAAAAATGATTTTCCTTACTTTTTAACTGTCTTTATCATATTTGGCAGGAAGTGTAGACACTGCAAACCTTACTAATTTATAGTAAATAAACGTGAGATTTCATTTCATGAAAATTGTATATTTGCCCCTTTCTTGGCAAGGCAGTCCGCTTCCTCGTTGCCTTTAACTTCCTTGTGATCTGGAACCCACATCAGAGTAACCTGATTGTTTGCTGCCAGTTGTCTTAGGGATTGTTTACAGTTTCAAGTCAGCTTAGACTCACAAGTGTATGACTTCAGAGCTTTTGGTGCTACTTGGCTATCTAATAAAATATAGATATCTGTCCTTCGGGAGTTCCTTTCGATGCACTCCTGGGCACATATCTAAAAGGTCTGGTAGATATCTATTCAATCATACTGTTTTGCCTTTGATACCAGCTTTCCATTATTATTTAATTGTTGTTTAACATTGGCTCTCTTTAAACTTTTCATTCAGTATTTTTAAATGTTGTTCATATATTTATTGTAGCAAAAATGTGAAAATGACTTTTCGATAATTACGTATTAGTAAAATTGTTTGTAAGTTTCATTTGCGTAATTAAATGCAAACCAATAATTAAGGAAGGGCCAAGCTCTGACTTGCCCCTGTCGAACGCCTCTGGTAGTGGCCAGAAACGTTTATGTAAACCCAAGATTCTCCAGTTTAATTACATTCCATTATTATTGATACACTATGTATATAGTGATAATTTAACGCATGGAAAATCATTTTTAGTCTGTGTGCTCCATTGTAGAGATTTAGCGTAGTCAAACGTAGTCTGGTACCATACGTACTTGCATTGCGAACAACTTGGTTTAAAACCAAAATCTGCGAAAGTTATAAACAAACAATTAACTAAAAAACAAAACAGTAAAAAAAAAGGTTAGGTTAGGTTTTTTGCAAATATTTCAAAAACTATTTGAGATATTCAAAATTTAAAATCTAAAGAGCAGAAAATTTTCCAAAAATTTCCGGAATTGTGCCGGCAATATGTATAATTTTAAAGATTTAAAAATACGAGCTGTAGCTTCGCTTCAAAGCCCAATTTGTTTATTGATTAACAAAGAATAAAAAAGATTTAAAGGGTTTTAAATGTATTTTTAATGGTTAATAAAATATTTTGATTAAAAAGTCGTACATTTTTTTTTGAATTATTTGTTTATAACTTTTGCAATTTGTTTCTGCAGCATTGGTTTTAAACCAAGTTTTTCTCAACGCATTTCGGTGGTCTTAACTCCAATTCGGGAAAAGGGACTTGTAAACCAGACACTATAGCATTAAATTTCGTTAACGGATTTATTTAATGGAGTTTTGTGACTGTAAATGCGTAATTCTTAGCAAGAAAATTGTTCGTACAATAAACATATACATTTTTCCAAAAGAGGCCACCCAGAAAAAATTGACCAAAAGCAATAAAAGGTTCTACCACTCGACTAATAAAAATAAAGACGGTTAACAGTATTCGTCGTTTAAGGATTGAGGCCATATATTGCACGCTTTTGGGCATCGATTGTATAGACCACTGACACCTCGAGATCTTGCTGAGTGATGTAACGACAAAACAAATTTGGATAGTGAACGGAATCATGTTGTGTACTCTACCAAGTCTCGATTCTGTCATTGACGGTCATAGAAAAGTAAAACGATTACGTGTAGAACACAAAAATATGGAATTGACCGTGGAAGGGCATGAAGCCATTACGTGAAGGGTGATTGTATGGGGTACTACAGCCTGTTGCACTGCTAAACCTGGGAGGGTTAATTTAACTTTTGCTACAAGGTACTTGGTCCATAAACTTAGGTATGGTAGTAAATGTTGGGTTTGGCAGAAGGAGCATGACAGTAAGATCAATGCTGCGGAGATGAGTAGTCTGAGAAGTATATATAGCTGGAGTGACTCTGATGGATAAAGTTGACGAATAGTGTAATAAAGGAACGCTGCGGTGTGAAAGAAGATGTGCGCAAAGATAGATAAAATAATGCTTAGATAGTTTGGACACGTACAGAGAATGGGTGAAAGAAGATTGACGAAACAGAATTACAAGGGAAGTGTAAATTTAAGAAATCTGGAATGACATTCATCATTATGCCATAAATCATTCAATCATTTTTGAATAAATTTGTTACATTTTAATCCAATTTACCTTTTAATTTTAATCAGACACACATTCTGTCTAAATTCGATTAAAATTGATTAACCCTTACTGGTCTTGTATGATGGGTACTTTTAAAAATGTCATTGCTGGCAAACCTGCTCGGGAAAATAACGATTTTTCAGTGACGTTTCTCCACCCTTTTTTTTTACCATCGTCAATACGCCATTGCTCAGCCGATGACGTGCCGGTTTTGCTGACATCGTGGTCCAACGACGCCGGCATCCATGAGTCATTTTAATGTGTTTATACATACGAGGGGCACTCCCTCTTCGGTTCAGTTGACGGCCGGTCAGATCGGATTGAAAATTTAAGTCTGCTGTACGTGGACGTAAATTTTCAATACGACGCGTCGGCAACAGGGAGGTCAACCTGTAAACCTTATTCATTAAATTAGATTTAAATTTCCTTTTCGAAATGCCCACGTACTCGAAATGAAAACGTTCAACAGCAAAAATGGTAAACCGCTATTTAAAAAACTGTCAAATATATCAAGAAGTAAGAAATTTGATTTGGAACGTGACAGCATAATACAAAACGTCAAAATGAAAAGCAAAAATATTGTCTCAAGTTGTTTTGAATAGGAAAATTAAAAAATAAGGCTTGCATTTAAAAATTGAAGTTTTGTATGTCGTTCTAATTATATAGAAGATATTTTGTGACAATATATATTACGAGACGCGGTTTCACTGTATATCAGGAGAAATGGTCTAACGACAACGAAATCCAACATTTGTAATTTGACCTTAGATCAGTTAAGGTATGTGTAATAATTGGAAAATTTAAGATGTGCTTTCCACAGTTTAAAAAGCGGATATTAACCGCAAAAACCATAGAATTTGGAACCGATCTATTAAGCAGTAATCTATTTTCCCCTTCATATCAAATAAACTGACCTTTTACAATAGTTTTCGATTGAGAAAATTCGACGTTTTTCAGCCTGTTTACTTTCTCAACACTTCTCGACCAGTGAGAAGACGGCATTTCAACTCGTCTGACAACAATCTGACACTAACAAACTGTCAAAACTTTTCTTTTTTTATCGAGTTTTAGTAGTTGTTCCGAAATAGTTAAAATAGAGAATCTTTCGCCCGATGAGGAGATCGTTGATAATAATAAACCACCAGAAATTGTAAACGCGGCGAAACAAAGCGAACTTCTGAAAGATCCAGGAAAAAATATGAGAAACTCATTCCACTTTCACGGACTGGCGCAAAAATAAGACGATAATAACACAGATATAATGACTACTAAGAATCTGAATGTTGATATAAATTATCCATCTGTCAGTATTACCTATTATGGAACTATTAATATTAATATAGTAAGAAAATAAATAAATAATTGCCATTTTTTCATTTTATTTAATGCGAAGGCATAGAACATCAGCTGATATGTTGCTACGTCATTTAATTGAGACATAGTACCAATTTAATCATAGGCAAGCTACATTTTATAAATAATGTTTTCAAATTAAAAATATACATTGTAAATATAATTTTTTTTAATTTTGACTCTATACTAGTAGTAATTTATACGAAAACAATGTGCTATATAAATATAATATTGTGACTTATTGGAATAACTTAATGTTTTGAGCAATATTTTTTATGATTAAATATGCCCCATAATTTCTCAAAAAAAATTGTCGGTACCCATCTGGCAACCATTTGAATACGGGCACCAGACATTGTTAAGTAAATTATCTGCCTACGGTCTCCCAACCAAACTGCGCCAATGGCTCTTGAGCTTCATGCAAGATCGCTCCTTACATGTGGCAGTTGACGGTATTTCTTCTGATGCGTTTAAAACCAATGCCGGGGTTCCCCAGGGTTCCATCCTGTCCCCCACCTTATTTCTTTTACACATCAACGACCTCTTGAAAACCACCACGAACCCCATTTACAGTTTCGCAGACGATAGCACACTTGTCTCAACTTTCACATCCTATCGATCACTTTCGGTGAATGATACAAATAGACTCAGACAGGAACAGGTTGATTCCATCAATAGAGATCTTAAAGCAATCGTCGAGTGGGGAACCAACAATCTTGTTCAGTTTAACGCCCAAAAAACACAAAGCGCCACGTTTTCCAAGAAAGTAAATTCCTCAAATCATCCCATCACAATGTCCGGAAATACCCTTGAACCAAGTCCCTCCATCTCGATTTTGGGAGTCACAGTGTCCAATAATATGAAAGAAAAGAGCCATTCGCTTGATAAACAGCTCAACTCTCACAGATACCCTTCACCCTCTAGAACATAGAAGAAGAGTTGCAGACCAGTCATTGCTCTACAGATATTTCCATGGCAGATGCTCCAGAGAAATAAAAACTCTTGTACCACCATTGGCCACATTCGGCCGAAGAGCTCGGCACGCTGATCAGTCTCACCCATTTACTCTCATTGACACTACAAGGACCAATCTTTTGGGAGTCACGGTGTCCAATAATATGTCTTGGCATGACCATGTTGCTAACATCGCAAAGTCGGCAAGCCAGAGGCTAGGTTTTCTGTGGAAAGCCAGAAAGTTTTTTACTCCTGATCAACTGTTGTCGACGTACAAGGCTCAAATCCGACCTCTACTGGAGTATTGCTCGCACATTTGGGGTTCAGCACCAAGGCATTCTCTTCGTCTTCTAGATTCCATTCAAAAAAGAGCCATTCGCTTGATAAACAGCTCAACTCTTACAGATACCCTTTACCCTCTAGAACATAGAAGAAGAGTTGCAGACCAGTCATTGCTCTACAAATATTTCCATGGCAGATGCTCCAGAGAAATAAAAACTCTTGTACCACCATTGGCCACATTCGGCCGAAGAACTCGACACGCTGATCAGTCTCACCCATTTACTCTCAAGATTGACACTACTAGGACCTACAACTTTTTAAAAAGCGTGTCCACAATCATTTCCTTTCTATAATCCCTTCCACTTCTAATAGTCGCAGTGCGGGCCGTCCGCGGCCCACACGATAGGTCTACCCTTTTTGCGACTATTTTCATAAATAAAAAATAAATAATAACATTTTCCAAGTTTATACTACACCTATCTGAAAAGTAAAATAAACCCACGTTAAATATTTAAAATGCATGCATACATTCTCGCAGGGATAAGCAGAGACCACTTCTTTCCACTTGCTACAGTTTTAACATACGACTTTCGCTTCTTCTACTTTCATCAGCTTCTCAGACTTCCCATCTCCGTGACATTGATCTTACTTTCTGGCTTCTTCTGCCAAACTCAACATTCACTAACATACATACGTGTAGAGACCAGCACTCCTCTATGCACAGCTAGTCGTGCCTTTTTTGACACGTTATGGCTGCTCATAAAGTTATGCAGCGCCCCATTCATTTACTTCACAGTCGACACCCTTCGCTTAATATCACAATCAAACTATCCATCTCTCGTAAATTACAAGTAAAAGCTGGTATTATTATTGGGAAAGCTAAAATTTTGAAATTTGTTTCTCTGATCCAAAGAAATCAAATTACTGTATTTTTTAAATAAATTTTGAGACACATTGTTTATTTGTCACCACTCCAAACCCTATTTTGGTTGATTTTCGAAATGGGCGAGTACAAATTAAAAGATAACCACCCTGTACACGAACCGACAGCTATTTAATGCACCTATATTAGAAGTCCAAGTGTAAATTATACTGGTAAACAAAATATACAGTTCAAGAACGGCCTCCGGTCGTGTGTGCACTCAGGAAAATCGAATAATTTATATACATTATGTTTGTCGAATGAATTAATTTAAACTGTTTGCTAAAGCGGGAAATTTCATGGGGAATTTTTATTCATAAATCGATAGAAGCAAAGTCGGGGCTGTACAGTGGATAGGTGAATGATACGACATCGTATCTCCAACACAAAATTCTTTGTTTACCCAACACTGGTTACGGTTGTTGTAAGTAACCACCTTATTAACAATAAAAAATATGTATTGGTACTGATTTGTTTCAAAATGTGGCAAAATTATAACGAAAAAAAAAATAATAATAAAAACGGAATCGACCGTCAATTTGAATTCGATTCACAACTATCAAAATATGTAACATCAATACTATCGTAGCACATTTTTAACACGCTTATATTAGTTTCACCTGCTTGTTTATTTGCTTGTATGTTTGTAACTGACTCTTGGGCCTCGATTTTGCCCTAATTTAAGCGATCAGATTTAATTTAAACTTTGCACACTTGTCAAAGACCGACGACCATGAAATAATTCGATCAAAATATCCGATTATCCTCATTACTTTCGACAAGATTCATAAATTTCTCAGGGATCCTTTGCATGAGAGTAAGAGAGATAGAACTTTAACGAAACAAAAATACGCGACCGTTTTCGATTTTCCAAAATAAGTAGTTTGCCTATTATCTAGTAGATGGCGCCACTAGCAATTTGCAGTTATACAAATGGTAGTTTGTATTTTGTGTTGGATAAAAGAATGGTGTTAATTTTTTAAAACACTAATAATATAAAGTATAGTTTAAAAAAACTAAAAAACACGCTTTTAATTAAAGTTAAAAGAAAAAAATAATTCTTAACAAGAATTAAATTACTGACAAAAAAATTAATGTCACTGTTCTAAAAGCGTGGGGTGCTTTGTATGACATTTTTAAACCAACTCTGCGTTTCGGAATGAAAGCACCCCACGCTTTTAGAACAGTGGCATTAATTTATCAGTCAGTAATTTTATTTTTATGTTAAAAATTATTTTTTACTTTTTATCTATACATACTTTTATCGAAAGAGTTATTGTAATTTGGACCAACCCCGCTCAAATCTTTTAAGTCTCTTCTAATTTGGCCCATAAGATCTACTTTCCTATTTATATAGTCAAAATCAAAGAGGTGAAAGCACAGAAGAAATTAAAGGAAACTGCAGGATATTACTATATGGAAGTGGTCGCCGAGTCAGTTACATACATACATGCATCTAATCACGACTTAGTAGGCAGAGACCACTTCTTTTTACTTGCTACTGTTGTTACACACATCTTTCACTCCATCCATTTTCATCTGCGCTTTCATACATGTTTGTCGGTTGCTGGTACTCTTGACCTGGCCTTTCTTTAAAACTATATATTTCGATCTGATCGAGATACGTTCACCTAGGTCGACCTCTACCCACTTGCCCATTAACATTTGCCTTATCTAATCTGTTTGGTCTGTAATGACATTTATCATTGTACCATAAATCATTTTGGAATAAATTTATGTTATTTTACTGCTCAGACTACTCATTTCTGTAGCGTTCATCTTACTTTCATGCTTCTTCTGCCAGACCCATTATTCACTACCATACACAAGTGTAGGTACCAACCAGCACTCCGCTATGTACAGTCAGTCGTGCCTTTTTTGACACGTTAAACAGGGCGCCATTTTGTTGTTTCCCTGCCAACGCCCTTTGGTCAATATTACATTAATTCTTTCCGTCTCTCATAAACTTTGAACCTAATTATACTCATTCACTTGTTCCACTCTTTTTTCTTTATACAGCACCTCTTACTTTGTCATGCTATCTTCTTTGAACCCAAGTATACTCTCACTTGTTCCACTCTGTTTTCTTTAATCAACACCTCTTACTTTGTCATGCTATCTTCTTATTTAAATACCATTACTTTCGTCTTGCTTAAATTTGCTTTTATCCCTGTAACTTTTAGGGCACCATGCATAATATCAACCATCGCCTGCAACTCTTCTTCAGATGATGCTAATATGACCTGATCATCGGCGTAAAGCAGGCATTTGACGATCAAATCATTCATTCCTTATTCATATGCATTTTTTTCAAATCTTTTAAACAATGTCTATGCATAAAATAAACAGCCATATCGAAGCCACACACTCTAACATTAGAGTAATTCAAATAACCAAACATCATTTTGTACATTTATTTCTTGAAATATTCCCAGTCAAATTACTCGATTACGACCAATGTCATTGATGATGTGCTCTTGATTTTCTTTTATATTTACTGTCTCAAATAAATTTATATTCGTAGCATACTGTATAGTCCAGCGGCGTGCAAAATAATTTTATGATACATTACATACAAATAATAAATCATCGAGATAGTCAACGAAGTAAAAATTGAAGTGAACAAAAAACATTAAACATAATTATATTTAGTAATATTTGCACAGACAAGTAAGCAACAACGTTTTTTGTAAACGCTTGTTTGCATAAAATTAGTCATTTAAATGCCACTAACCTTTTTCAAAACGTAAATTTCATACTATATTTACTTAATACAGTACGATCCAAAATTAAGGTAGTTCACAACCTATTTAGAAGTCCCCATAATACAAACAAACGGTAATTACAGAGTGTCCCAAAATAATTTAAAAATTGTGTGAATAAAGAAAAAAAATATTTATCATTGGAACCTCGTATAATATAAAATAAAATTTCCAATTGACATTATCGGATAATGCACCTTCAGTTTTACAATTTTTTTAATGATAATAAAAGAAATACATACAAGATACACCTCTTCCTATATTATTGAATGAACACTACGTCTGACTCACCTGAAACAAAAGAAAATAAATGATAAATGGGTCAAACAAAAGAAAACCATTATTAATTAAAACTCTTACAGTATGTAATGTAAAAAATATTAAAAGAGAATTATTTGTGTGTTATTTTCGCTAAGCAGTGGGTGATACATACGAGGGATGTCTTGAAAGTTTTACAGATACCGCAGGATAAACGAAGTTTACAATTTTCGTAGAACTGGTTTAAGGGATTAACGTCGTTAAAATAAGAAAAATATTGTTACGACCCGGCCCTGTCGCGACAGCGCGTCGATCACAATTGGGGGACTGCTGCGATTGGAACGAAAGAAAAGACCGGCAAATTCTAGAATACTGCGTCTAATGGTTTCAAAACGGTAAAACGATTATTCGAGCACTTTCTAGAAAAAGGTCCAATAGTTTTGAATGGTCGCGATTCTTCTAGAACGATGATTTGGAAATATAAAAATAGCAGCGGTCGCGAAGAAGTTTCAGTTTTAAAAGTTTTGAAGTTTAGTTAGTTTGAAATCAATTATTTAAAGTAATTATAAAGTGAATATCTAAGTGATTTGTAAAGAAAAATTTATTGTGTAAAAATATTGGAATAAAAAATGTTTTGTTACTGTATCGAGTGTTTAAAATTACAGAACCCAAGGAGAAAATATAGTAACAATATGAAAGCACATAAGGCACCTTTCAAATTATTTTTAAAACCGATCGGAAACATTTTTCATTTAATTTCTAGAAAAAGTCAGATGGCAGTGGTGATATTTTCGAAAATTGCATATTATATTATATTATTCGTGTCTTGCAATTCAATTCAATAAAGACATGTTTAAGAAACTAATAGAGCAAAACAGTTAGTGAGATTTTTAACGTGTTCAAGAACGGAGAAACTTTACAATATTTATCAATATTTAGTGTGGGCCGCGGACGGCCCCCGAGTTTGTACATACATACTTTAGATATTTCTCGTATCATCATTTTTACTTAAAATTTTTCTATATTAATTATTAAACTCAAAAACGACAATCCATTGCTCTAACTCGCAACAAGTACTGTATAAAGTAGCATTATAGTACTATTTTTGTTTATCAGACCTCGTACATTTGTATTTTATACGAATTTTTAGAAATACAATGGATTTTTATTTGATGACGCTACTTAACATGAGTAATTATAGGTAAACAAAGATTTAGTCATTATTGTTCTACGAAATTCTTTTCTGCGAAAATTTAAAGTGGTTTTAAAACTGGATAACTTAATAATTTGATAACGAAATATAAAACGATGATTCATATAATTAATAAACTTTAAATATTTCGCACTAATTGTCGACATAAATCACGTTTATTCTACGACAGAGAAAAATGTAAGCATTTTAACCAAATTTTATTCAATCGCAATCATGTAATTGGAATTATCAACACCTTCTATCAACTTGAGGTCATATTTACTGTTCACGCCATGGTGCTATGATGCGACAGTGTAAAAAGTGTTGAATAACTGTCAGAGTCAAACATCCACTGCCATTGGATGGATTCAACGCCCCCTATCACTCGTATCTACCAATCAGAATATGGTTGCTAAATTACCATTGAACAGAGTAGGTGAACAGAGTAGGTGCATCTTGTGTCGGCCATTTCTGTACAGACGCTGTTAGCGAGTGATGAGATAGAACTTTATTTGAAGTGTTCAATCTGAGGACTTACGTACATCCCATCTATCTTGATAACATGCCTTCAATGTTTTTGAATCTTAATGGAAATTTTAACCTTGCGTATCAATAACTACACTACGGGAAGCTAGCAAATTGACTATGCAGAGATTGTACTTTGTACATTACATTACAATCTTGTGGTTGGACCATTGTTATAGGCACCTATGTCTCCTACATCTTTTGATCCTCTGTGACTACTGCTGTGTCTTCAGGGCATCAGAATTATACTTCGCTGGTTTTGTCAAATCACAGGATTTCTGTTGGCCCTGTCTCAATGATTAGATCGCTTGGATCCATTATCATACGGCCCCAGGTTTGATACCTGTACACCGCTAGCATCGGGCAATAACACAGAATGTGTGTGCTGCTCTCTTCCTCTTCGCCGCATAGTCGGCAGTTTTTCTCACCCGCCAGCTTAAGTTTTAAGAGGTGCGATGTGGCCAGTGAGCCCTCTTCGAGAGAGGTTTTTTCATTAGCTGTCTTGATGTTTTGCAGCCAATATTTGCATTCCAGTGAGCGATATGTTTTTGCTCAAGGATTAGTTTTAATTTATGTTTCGATTCGGCAATTGGCAATCCGACCAACTGGCTTCTTGGTTCCACCAGGGTCCCATTTCTTGCCAGTTCATCGGCTACTTCGTTGCCATTTATCCCTGTGTGCACAGGAACCCATGTAAGAGTGACCTTGTTTGCAGTCGCTAACTCAGTGAGGGCCTGCATGCAGTCCCACACCGCCGATGATGTTGTGGTGCAACTCAGGAGGGCCTTATGACCGCGCGACTGTCAGCGAGAATATCAATCTCACTGTTGGTCATTCTGATCTCTGGCAGGTACGTAGCACACCTGAGTATGGCATAGACCTCAGCCTTAAAGAGCGGGACGTATTTCTCCAGGGGTAAGCTTTCCCTGTGATTGCAGGTTGCTCCAAACACACCTGCCCCGTAGCGTCCCTGGTACCCTGATCCGTCAGTGTACGATCGTTTCACTCCTGGGCTGGTCAATGGTGTTTTCTTCAACCAGTCTTCTCTGGTTGGTATTTTTGTACTTTGTAACTCTTTCCAATAACATAGAGCATATTTACTCCACATTTAAAAAACCTGTCAGGTTAGTATTTTTATTTTAGCTCATTTTTAAAAATCGCAACGCTTTATACTGCATAGAAAGTTCAGATATTTTTTAAATATCAAAGAGGAACCAAATGGTATTGATGTTCCTAATAATAGAAATAACTCGATTTTAAAAGTGGTAGCACTTGTTTGTACCATCTCCTCTTAATAAACATTTCACTAGTAATTATAACTCGAGGGAGTTCGACTGGCAAATTTGTTCTGCCTGCAAATCAGCAACGGGATTATCCAAGCGAAGTTTCGGCTACCTCGGACTAAATTTCACCCGGCTTTAACAATGCTTCTTTTCAAAAAAAATAAAGAGAAAAATTTTTTTTTTGCAACATTTAATTTGATTTTCTGGAAACAGAAACTCCCGAACTTAACGCAGTAAATTCGGCGAGTTGTTCAGGATGCTGTAACCATGACGACCGCCGCCGTTTGCGTTCGATCGATCGATGAAGCGACCGTATGCGAATAATACAAATTCGTATATACTATGGATATTTTCCTTTGCCATACACACATGCACTGCTATTAGAATCAATTTTTCTCGAAGGCTGAGTCCGCGAGATACGAATTTTGGCGTTTATTAGTAAAGACCATTTTTTTACTATTCTCAATATCATGACTATCTATTCTTCACACTGTTTCCTTGTCCAAATTATTGACTGCACGATTTTGTTTAGAAGACTGTCCTACAAGTAAACGCATACAATAAATTGATGGTTTTTTATTTGCGACCTATTCTTGGTTCATTCACAGTCTTTCCTATAACCAGACTGTGTTGGTGTCCAATCAGCTAGTTTACTTCGACTACAAACCTTCATTAAGGCTTCTATGCAACTCGCAGAAAGTATCTAGTAAGCATCTAGAATTAAAAGTATGGAAAAAAACGTCTTTCGTAGTCCTGGCAGTGCAGATGAGGATCACATCGGGTTAATAACATCAGGATCTTTACTTGGTGCAGATCAAGATATTTAAAAGTTTCCTAGCTCCGTTTAGGCCCCTTTTTATTTTTAGAGATACCTCTTTAAAGTTTGCTCCTGGAAGCTATAATCTGTAGTCCGGATAATGTAAATAAGAGGCATCAGAAGTTGCTAACATCAGTACCTTTACAAAGTGCAGCAAGAGATCTTCAAGACCTCCCATTCCGTTTAGGTTACCGAGCAACACCAAACATCATCTCGTAAGCTGCCAAAGTCCAACCAGAAAAGACCATTTGCATTATTAAAAAAACACCCCTTTAAGAGTTGCTCCTGGGAACTATCCTTTGTAGTCCTGACAATGTCAATAAGGAGCAAAATAAGTTGCTAACATCATGACTTTTACAATGTGTAGCTCGAAATACCTCTCAACTTCGTTTAGACTACCAAGCAACCCCATACATTATCTCGTAAGCTGCTGCAGTTCAACCAGAAATGACCCTCCCCATTTTTAAAAGCGACTCTGGAGAGTTTTTTCTGGAAGCTATCCTTTGTAGTCCTGACAATGTAAATAAAAACCACAAGAAGTTGCCTTTGCAAGGTGCAGCTCGAGAATTTCAAGACTTCCTAACTACGTTTAGGCTACTAAGCAACACCAGACATCATCTTGCCAAAGTCGTCCAACTAGAAATAACCCTCCCCATTTTTGAAGATACCTCTTTAGAATTTGCTCCTGCGTTCTATTATTTGTAGACCTAACAATGCAAAAAAGGACGACAATAAGTTGTCATTATCAGGACCTTAAGAAGGTACAGCTCGAAACAATCAAGACCTCTTAACTGCGTTAAGGCTATCAAGAAGCAACACCAGACATAATTTCGTAAGCTGCTAAAGTACAAACAGAAAAGATCCTTTCCATTAACAGCGATACATATCTTTAAAGTTTGCTCCTGGGAACTATCCTTTGTAGTCCTGACAATATAAATAAGAACCACAATGAACTGTTAACACCAAAACCTATAAAAAGTGCAGCTCGAGACATTTAAGACTTTTTAACTCCGTTTAGGCTACCAAGCAACCCTAGACATCATTTTGTAAGCTGTTAAAATTTAACCAGAAAAGTCCCTGTCCATTTTTAGAGATACCTATTTGAACTACGCTTTTAGTACCCATTTTTTGCAGTCCTGGCAGTGCATATAAGGTCTCTAACATTACGGCACTTACAGCTAAAAGTTTTTTCGTCAGATTTAAAATTCTTTAAATAATAAAAAAAAAAACACCTTTGTACCGTTCCACAATTGGGTGTTACAGTCGTAAATGCGCTATTTAAATAGCGAAATGACAAATTACTGTACACACTCGAGGTAAAAGGGGTTGCAGCTAAAGTGTATATATGTAGCACGACGAGGGAGATAAATACATTTAGTGACCTTTTTTTTATTACCCTCGGGCAGGTCGAATTATCTATACGGGCGGGTTTTTCTTTTTTAATAAATTAGGCACACACGGAACGTTTTATGTTTGTCCTGGCGTTTTATTTGGCGTCGTAAATAATATGAAGGTTAAAAAGGAAAAAATTGCACAAAGACGATATAATTTACAGGCTAAGTGAATTCATTTTATTGGTGAAACGGGAAATGTAAACATTTTAGAAACCTCCGAATGAGATATAAAAGATAAAAAAGCGATAAAAATGAGAGCCTATACGTAAAATTTTACTCATCTCGCAAGCAGGCCTGATGATGGTCGTTTAACGACCGAAACCTTTATTTCTGATTTACCCAACTAAATGCGGTAAATACAAGGGCGGTTTGATAAGTCAGTGACTTTTTGAATAAAACAAATTTTTTTCCGCAAATAAACATTTTATTTTTTTACATAAACATTTAGTCCAGCGTTTTTCTAATTTTTTTATTCCCTCCAAATAATAGGTTTTTTCAAAGCTCGTAAAATACGCGTTTGTTTCGGTAATGACTTCTTCATTCGACTCAAATCTCTTACCGCCCAGCCATTTCTTTAGGTTTGGAAACAGAAAATAGTCGCAGGGGGCTAAATCTGGAGAATATGCTGGATGGGGTAGCAGTTCGTATCCCAATTCGTGGATTTTGGCCATCGTGACTAGACAAGTGTGCACACGTGCATTGTCTTGATGGAACAGCACTTTCTTCTTCCTAGCCAAATGCGGCCGTTTTTGCTTCAAATCAACGTCGAATCTGTTCAAAAGCTTTGAATAACATTCGCTGATGATCGTTTTACCTTTCTTGAGGTAATCGATGTGAATGACACCGCGTACATCCCAAAAAACTGTGGCCATGACCTTGTTGGCTGACATACGACTCTGTTTCGCCTTCTTTGGTCCACGTTCACCCCGAGCAACCCACTGTTTCGATTGTTCCTTGGTCTCTGGCGTGTTGTGATGGATCCATGTTTCATCCACAGTAACAAAACGGCGCAAAAATTCGTCCGGATTACGGCAGAACATCGCTAAACACTCTTTTAAAGTGGTAACACGATTGCGCTGGTACGATCACAACGGAACTCTGTAAACCACTTCTTAACCATTGAAATTGATGGTGCCGAGTCCCCGTAGTATTTATCAAGTCTTTCCTTAGTATCAGTGATGGATTTTTTGAGTAAAAAGTAATGATTAATCAGCACACGAAATTCACTTTTTTCCATTTTCGTAAAAATTCACGAGGTTGTCTGCGCTTTGAACGGCTATCAAACAACAACTGCACGACGTAGCTTGCTCAAAATTAGAAAGTTGTCCACTGATAGATTATAGTTGACGGCAGCACTGTTGCATTTGGAGTAACAGCGCGGAAAATTCATAAAGTCACTGACTTATCAAAATGCCCTCGTATAATTTCGGAAGCATGCTTTCACATTTAGTAATGAATGCTAGTTTATTTCAAAGCGAAACGCAAGACCTCGATAATTTTATCGAATAAAAAAAAAAAAGAGAAAAATCCTTGAAAAATTTTAATATAAATCCGATTTGATGAAAAGACGAGAACCTAACACAATTTAACTAAGAATTTGTACCTTTCAAGTTTTTAATGAACAGCAATTTATCAGGTCAAAGAAAAAGTGGAAAAAATAAAAACGCAGAAACAGCTAGATGAATTGCACAAGGACCTTTCCAGTTAAACACACGATAATTTAAAGGGAAGGAGACACTGAGTTGGCTATATATTACTGTCAGTTTGCTTAGCGTGTATGACACGCAACCTGAACGATAGAAATAATGAAAATTTTTAGAAACCATTACTGTTTCGTTTAAAAATAACTAATAAAAATATTTTGAATAGTATTGGAATTTGAAAGATAGTGCGTATGGATTAAGAATGAATGATTTGATCGTCAAATGCCTTCTTTACGCCGATGATCAGGTCATATTAGCGTCACCTAAATAGAATTTGCAGGCGGTGGTTAATATTATGCATGATGCCTTAAAAATCAAAGTGATGATAAATGTAAGCAAGACGAAAGTAACGGTTTTCAAAAAAGTCCAAGCATTATAGCATTTTTCCATGACAATAATAGTAGGAGAAAACGTTTTATAAATTTAAACAAGAGCATCTTCTAGAGAATTAAAAGAGGAGTATTAGTGTCATGTTTTTTACTCGAAATTTTACCGAGAACTATTTTACAAACAATTTAACAAAAAAACGTTTTTTTTTTTCGTTTTTTGCTAATAACATTGAGCGTGATAAAGTTATCGTAATGGTGTCGAATTATAATTCGAATTGTAGCTAATGAAAATGCGTAGAGATTGACTTCCAAAACGTCCCGATCGAATAATTAGAAAATGAGAAAATTCGGAAGAACGGAAAAATATAGCGTTTTTTGAAAAATTTTAGATCTCCGCCGTTTTTTGAGCTGGATGATTATTACTTTCTGAATTACTACAAGCGATGCCCCACTCCTTCGCTTCATTCGCGCGGTCGACCGCATTCAGTCGTGTTTTTCACCTACTTGGCGTCAATTTTTGAAAAAACTAAACTGGAGGTGTTGTAGTGTTTGATCCCTTCTTTAAAAATCTGTTTTAAACACCGCAATCTGACCACCCACCGAGTATCAGACACCGCCGAAAAATAGGGCATGTAAAAATTCAAGAAGCGATTTTGCAAACACTAGTTATCCAACAGCGCCCATGTTTTGCACATAATAATGTCATACTAATATCTACTTGGGCTTGCAAGGTATTTTCTCCCGCTCAAAAAACGGCGTAGATTGAATTTGTCAAAAAACGCGATATTTTTACGTTTTCCAGATTTTCTCATTTTCTTATTAATATTGCTTGGCCTAAAAGAAAAGAAAGCATGACAAACTGCGAGGTATTGATTAAAGAAAAAAGAGTAAAAATAAGTGAATGGGTTTTAATACCTGGGTTCAAAGTTTACGAGAAACGGAAAGTATAACTGTGACATTAACGAAGGGTGATGGAGGGGGAAATAAATGAATGGAACCCTGTATAAATTTATGAGCAGCCAGAACATGTCAAAAAAGGTACGTCTGGCTGTGCATGGGGCAGTGCTGGTCCATAAATACATACATACAAAAAGTCACGCCTTTTTCCCATAGGGGTAGGCAGAGACCACTTCCTTCCACTTGCTACGGTTCTAACACACATCTTTTGCTTCCTCTACTTTCATCAGTGCTCTCATACATGTTCTTCGGTTGTTGGTACTCTTGACCTGGCCTTTCATCAAATGAATGTTGATCTGATCGAGATATGTTCTCCGAGTTAGACCTCTACCGATTTGTTCATTCACACTCGCCTTATAAATTTGTTTCATCAATCTTCCTTCATCCATCCTTTCTACGAGTCCAAACCATCTAGGCATTCCTTTATCTATCTTTGTAACCACATCTTCTTTTACACCACAGCGTTTTCTCATCTCGCTATTCTTAACTTTATCCAACCGAGTCACTCCGGCTATACTTCTCTATACTACTCGCCACTACGCTATACTACTCATCTCCGCAGCATTAATCCTATTTTCATGCTTCTTCTGCCAAACCCAACATTTACTACCATATATAAGTGTAGGAACCAACACACCTCTATGCACCGCCAGACGTGCCTTTTTTGACACTTTTTGGTTATTCATATTCATTCATTTGTTTTCCTGCCAACACCCTTCGCTCAATGTCACTGTTATACTTTCCATCTCTAGTAAACTTTGAACCCAAGTACACACATTCATTAACTTGTTCCACTCTTTCTCCCTCAATCGAAACTCCACAGTTTGTCGTGCTTTCTTCTCTTTCAAAAACCATTACTTTCGTTTTGCTCACATTTATTTTCATCCCTTTGATTTTCAGGGAATCATGCATAACAATAACCATCGCCTGCAACTCCTCTTCAGATAACGCTAAATATATGTATAATAGTGAATGTTGGGTTTGGCAAAAGAAGCATCAAAATAAGATTAATGCTGCGGAGACGAGTAGTCTGAGAAGTACAGCCGGATTGACTTGGTTGGATAAATTGAAAACAAAACCGAATTTAGGCTTGATTTATGATGAACCCATATTGGGATCGATGAAGGTTTTGTACATGGCAATTTGCTTAAATTTGTATGAAAGACTACCAAAGATTACCACGAAGAAATGAATTTCAATGTTTCTGAGAGTATTTCTCTCAAATGCTGGATTTAATTCCCATTCAGTCAGTCATATTTTTGGAGAATGGCTATCATTCAAGGTTAAAAGAATCATTACCAACAGCTCAATGGAAAAATCAGTGCATAAAATTAAAAGGGGATTTACTACTGGCAATGATATGTTAAAGAAAGAACTTTTAGCGCTGGATATACTGACCATCAATTAGTCTTTTTGGAAAATGTTATTTTTATTTTTTTTTTATGAAAATAGTCGCAAAAAGGGTAGACCTATCGTGTGGGCCGCGGACGGCCCGCACTGCGACTATTAGAAGGGAAAGGGGTTATAGAAAGGAAATGATTGTGGACACGCTTTTTAAAAAATTGCAGGTCATAGTTCTCTGAAAAAACTGATTTTGGAAGCTTATTCCATTCCGTAGCAGCCCTGTAAAAGAAGGATTCTTGATGAAGATTGGTCCTTGTAGTGTCAATCTTGAGAGTAAATGGGTGAGACTGATCTGCGTGCCGAGTTCTTCGGCCGAATGTGGCCAATGGTGGTACAAGAGTTTTTATGCTACTCTTTCATTGTGAGATTTGAGTTAAAATTAATTTTAAGGTTCCTAGAAATATCAAAATGCGAGGAAAAGTGTATCGATTTTTATGGAGAATATTTTGAAATCTTAAGTAACTATACTCGTTGTTCCGGAAGTAATTTGATTCGTTTAAAGTTAAAAATATACATAAGTTCAAATGCGTAGTAACGCAATCTTTATCAGCAAACATTGGAATGTTTAAAAAATCGAGAAGTAAACAATTAGCTGGTCAATATATTTTATATTTGCATATCTGCATATTTGTAGTATCATTCGGAGTACAAAGAATCCAATATGGCGCTACATTTTGTTATTCATTCGTCTATAAATAATATACTAATCCAATAACCTTGCTGGAGGATACTAACATCTCGGCACACAATATTTCGAGTGCTGTAATTTGTTTTTCCCGCTTTTTTCCACGAAGATTTATTATTTAAAAACGTTACTACCGATAAAAGACATCGATACCGACGTTTAACAAACATCAGCGCTTTAGAGTTTCTCTTTTGTTGTTGTTAAAGACAAATCACGCAAATCGACTGCGTAATTTTATTATAAATTATCGACGGAGACAAAAAATAATCAGCTAAAAAACATTTTACATGGTATAAAAAATTATGCCGCATAATAAATTAACATAATGACTAAACAGGAAAAATTTGCCATCTATTTACTGAACATGTTTCACAAAGTATAACGAAGATTATCTTCACTTTTGCGTAGCAATATATAAATATATATATATAAGCATTTATTTAAACTCATCAACATAATTGACAAGTGAAAAAAATACGGAATTAGAACGAAAAATATCCATGTCGACTCTGGTGATGTAGTACCAGATACGAGAAGAAATGCCAATTTTTATGGTATGATCTTAAGCTATCCATTCACGAGCAATTCATTCCACAAAGAAACATACCAGAAGAAAACATTTGATAATGTTACATACACATACCAGGTTGTTTGATAGGTCGATGTAAATTTTTTAAGGTTTTTAAGATTTAAGGGGACGCCATTTGCAACATTTTTTGCTAATTGTGTCATGTATCGCTCAATATTCGAAAAAAAAAGCCTGCTTTTATTTTCATAGTTAAAAAAAAATGGAAAAAGAATGAAAGCAGGCTTATTTGCGAATATTGACAATTTCACTTTATTTTGAGCGATACATGGCACGATTAACAAAAAAATTTGCATAGGGCGTCCCCTATTATCTCTTAAAAAATGTTCATCGACCTACCAAACACTGTATAGTCACGCCTTTTTCCGTATGGTTAGACAGAGAGCGCTTATTTCCACTTCCTACGGTTCTTACAAGCATCTTTCGTTGCTTCTACTTTCATCAGCGTTTTCATACTCGTCGGATGACTCATGACCTGGCCTTTCTTCAAAACAATTTCTATCTGATCGAGACACGTTCGCCCAAGTCCATCTCTACCTACTTGCCTATTCACACTCGTCTTATAAATATGTTTCGTTAATCTTCATCCATTTCCTTTACGTGTCCGAACCATCACGAACGTGAATCATTTGCCATAAAAATGAGTCTGCTGCTACTGTGCAAGTTACGACACAGCCCTCGCATTTAGGAAATCTGATAAAAAACTTTATTGTTTTAGATGCTCTGCCATAAAGATATCCCTTTGTAAGTTCTTTGAAATTAATCTTTAGTTCGTACAATGTTTCCCCGAAATGAGGGTCATTTATCGCGTAATATTATTATAAGGGTAGGGTATTGCTCCGAAGTTTCCATCTAAGCGATATTAATGCATCTTCTCATCCCGAATTGTTTCCAGGAAAGTACGAAAAATTGTTAAAAATAAATTGGTGGAAATTTGAATTGTTCACCCATTCAAAGGGAACGTGAGCTGGGTTTAGACCGTCGTGAGACAGGTTAGTTTTACCCTACTGATGACTCGTCGTTGCGATAGTAATACTGCTCAGTACGAGAGGAACCGCAGGTTCGTACATTTGGTTGACGCACTTACTCGAGCGGGTAATGGTACGAAGCTACCATCCGTGGGATTATGCCTGAACGCCTCTAAGGCCGTATCCTTTCTAGTCAAAAGGTGGCAACGATATCTTTGGTAGTTTCGAGAGTCGAAAGGCTCAAAACAATGTGACTTAATTCGCTACGTTCGTCGCACGAGCCCTTATTTAATATCCGTTGAGATCATCGGTCGGCGGTGGGATCGATACTTACCATGTCCGACCTGATCTTTAGACGGACGAACATGGGTAATACATTTTTTTCGATGTTAAAACTCGGAATTGTCTGTAGACAACTTACGTGCCTGGCAGGGTGTTGTACCTGGTAGAGCAGTTTCCACACTAAAATCTATGGAGACTCAGCCCTAAGCTTGGGGTTATTGGAAAAATTAAAAAAAAAATTTGCTCCTTTAACATGTGTTCTGAGAAATCATGAGTTTTTGATATTAAAAGAAACAAAAACATTGTAAAAAAATGCAAAATTCGATGAAAAAAAATACGTGTGTGTAGGAAATTTAATAACGAAGAGTTTGAGTGCTTGAAAAGTACTATCGACTGTCTAGTTTTTAAAATATTTTATTTTTAACGATGAAAAAAGTTGATTTACGGCTTAAGTGAACGTGAGCGTCAAAGAACAATGCAACGACGCATTCATGCAGACGACTCAAGTCACCCAATGTAAATACTGTTATTATTACAATATTAAAAAAGAAGAAATTAACACTGCTGCCACACTTGTTAAAATAATCTAATGTCAGATATGATATGAAAAGTATAAAAGTTGCAAATTTTGGAATCATTATTTTTATTAGTAAAAAGAGTTTTCTCTGTTTGATTAGTTGTGTTCTAGTTTGTATTTTAATATCTGGGACTTGATATTATTAAGTTTTTGCCACTACAACCAATCCAACATTCTAACAAATACACAGAACCTGTATGTTGTGCACTAAACAAGAAATAATGATTAGTGAAAGTGAAAAGTTCACTTTTGCTATCATACAAAGATGATAAATGTTGTTAAACTTTTTCCATAATAGTATTTTTCTTAATAAATGTGCCTTACCATCTACATAATTTTTTAATAATAAAATAGTTTTTTAAACGTTTAAAGTTATGTTATCAGTTGCTGCTAATGAGAGTAACTATTTGCGCTGTTGCCACGTTTTTTTACAACTGCACACATAAATAAGGACTCAATTTTCATCATATTATTTGAATAAGAACCATATATTTTATTAAATCATGATTAAATGATTTGTCAATTAATTTTATAATGATTTTATTGTAAAAGTATCTGTCAATTTCAATTAGAAAAATCAGTATATTTTTTATTTGAAGTTGGCAGCGCTGATTATTTAAACATGTTCAGCATAGGACCCCCTCTCGTCCCGCTTCATCACCCCGTTCTGACCGCCGAACCTCCTTAAATGTAAAAAATGGATTTGTTCAGAAAAACGAGAGCAAAAATAAGAGATCTCAAATAATATTTGACGTGTTACACGATATTTAAGACGCCATTATCATGGCGAATTTGTATTAAGGGTTAGGATAAAAAATACTTGATAAAAGAATAGAATTGTTTAATAAAAAGTATTTGATAACATAACGACGTTGTATGTCCCGTTATATTTATCTATTAATATAATAAATCATCGGTCATATTCGCAAATTAAACAAAAGTCAACTGGTTACGGTTTATTAAATCATGGACATTCAATCTGGCCTATTCCAAAGAGGTACTTAACCATAAATACATCGACCGCCGTCACACACGCGTTCACACACATATCCTGTCTGTATGGATGAACGTCTAAACGTGATTTCCATTAGATTTCCTGTATTATTTAATAGAAATAACGTTTTAACAAAAAATACAGTCAATTTTGTTGCTACTTTAAAATAATTGGATTATTGTGAAATTTAATAAATAATAAACACGATTTTAGAGTTAATAAAAGTAAAAACTAATTCTTACCATAAGAATAAAATTACTGACGAGCGTGGGGTGCTTTGTATGACATTTTTAAAGTTTAAATTAAATTTGATCGCTTAAAGTAGGGCAAAATCTAGGCCAAAGAGTCAGTTACAAACAAACATACAAGCATAAAGGTGAAACTAAAATAAGCGTGTTAAAAATGGTACAACCTCGCAGTTAAAAGAAAAATGCGAAATGATTGTAATTTATGGCAAAGCTGACCGCAACCATCATGATGCGGTAACTGTGTTCAATATACGCTTTTCTGACCGTCCAATAGACATAAATCTTTTTCACGCATAACTCAAATACGTAAATTTTGGAACCAATATATTTTTGAGACCAGTGTTTTAAGAGTTTTCAAACGCGGTGTCGGATGTTGTACTTTCTCATTTAAAAAAATGAAAGGGATGATTGTCCCATGAAGACAAGATAGGAAACTCACACCAAGCCCTTCGAGATCCGAAGCCTCATGTTTCCACCTAAATAACAAGTTAGCGAAGGAAGAACTTAAAGTATATTTCGAGAACAAATTGCTTTCACATAACAGAACCCCGAAATATCCAGGAATTATCTTAGACAGAACACTTACCTTCAAGAAGCACTTGAGTAACGCTGCTGCTAAATTTGCCTCACGTAACAATATCATTCAGAAACGATTTGGCGTCACATGGGGATCCTCCGCCATGACCTTACGGTCAACCGCTCTTGGGCTAGTATAACTCAGCTGCCGAATATGGTGTATCAGTATGGCTCAATAGCTCTCACACCAGATTGGTGGCTACTTAACTAAAATTTCCAGTAACCCGGAACTCCCTATCCCTCAAGATATTGAACACCTCGAAAGAAATAGGCTTCGATACAGGAAACCTCCACTACTGGATGTTACAGCTCTAGCAAACAACGATGGTAACATTACTCGCAAGTGGACTGCCCCTTGAGATCGTACCCTGGTGAAGTAGGCGATTTCTTGTCGGCGACAGATAGTGCAATACACTATATAAGACTTAGACATTTGTTTGTAAATTGACTACGTCCATTGTATTCTTATTATACTATCCATGTTATCTGTGACACTGTTCTATCTTTATAATTTACTTGTTATTACTATTTTTTTTATTATTATTATTATCGACATTGGTGTATAACTTATAGTTAAAACAAACTTACACGCATTGTATTATGCCATATGCCATACGATAAATAAATAAAATGTACTTCACTTAGACTGGATTTCGTATTTTCGACTTGCCCCCGTATACGAATAAATTTTGAGACTGTAAGTATGAATAAAATTTTCCCATTTTCGCGGCGACAGGTAGAAAACCAGAATAAGCCTCACAAACCGACATTCGTAACGGGTTCGGTAGCATTAATAATAATTGTAACTTCCGAAGGGATTTCAAGGACCCTCCCTCGACCTAGTAAGCCACTAAGCAGCGCCGGTATTTTCCATTTAAAAACCTTGTCGCCTAGAAAGCCATACGGTGGTATTTTCTCATTTTTCTTCGAGAGTGGTTGGAAAAAGTTAAAAACAAGTTTTATTTCAAAAGTTTTGCTAAAGTTTGTAGAGTTCCTATTGGTATTTTATGTGTCTCCGTAACTTTTGTGAGTGATAAAGTTCAAGAAAAAGAGGAATTATTATCTTTTACAGATGAAACGTCGTCTCTTTACTCAAGCGTCATCAATTCATGATAAAATGAAACAGTAATCTTTGAGTATTAAATCCGTCTATTAACCTTGATCAATTCCTAAGAAACGTAGTGCTAAACAATGCTCAGAATATCGCTTAATAAGTCTCATGAGCGATCTCTTCAAAATCTTAAAGGGTTTCACACCAATGTATGTATAAGCTATGTGAAGAGCACACTGGAAGAACGCAATTTGGCTTCGGGAATGCAATGGGTTCAAGAGAAGCATTTTTCTGTGCTTCTCTTGAAGTGCTATTTCAGAGATGTCGTGAAATGAACTGCGATGTGTATTCATGCTTCGTGGATTATCAAAAAGCATTTGACAAAGTCCAGATTGAAAAACTAGTAGAGATCTTTAGAAAAATCTGATTAGATGACCGAGACTTAAAAATTATTGTAAACCTTTATTGGGATCAAACAGCAAATAAACGAATAGAAGCCGAAGACAGCGATGTAATCAAAATACAAAGAGAAGTACGACAATGATGTATCCTCTCACTCCTATTATTTAACCTATACTCAGCTTTATGAATAGCCAGAAAGTGTCAAAAAAGGCACGTCTGGCGGTGCATAGAGGTGTGTTGGTTTTATAAGGCGAGTGTAAATGGACAGAAGTCGGTAGACGTCGACCTCGGTGAACATATCTCGATCAGATCAACATTGTTTTGAAGAAAGGCCAGGTCAAGAGTACCAACAACCGAAGAGCATGTATGAGAGCACTGATGAAAGTAGAGAAAGCAAAAGATGTGTGTACGAACCGTAGCGGAAGTGGAAGGAAGTGGTCTCTGCCTACCCCTATGGGAAAAAGGCGTGACTTTATGTATGTATGTATGTACTCAGAAGAGATATTTAAAAAAGCCCTAGATGACAGAACTGGAAGTATCTGTAAAAGGCCGAAGATTGAACAATATAAGGTACGCAAACGATACCGTAGTATTTGCTGACAATATTGAAAGCCTACAAGAACTCATGACAAGAGTCAAAGATACCAGTGAAAAATACGGTCTAGCGCTGAACATAGATAAGACCAGATTCATGATTATCCGAAATGGGAACCAATGTACCGTGCCAACTTACTATCAGAAACCAGCAAATCAAAAGAGTTGCTTCATACACGTACCTAGGCACAACAATAAACGAGGATTAAGACCGTTCTCGTGAAATAAAATTCCAGATTGAAAAATCCCGGGCGGCGTTTCTAAAAATGTCAAACCTTTTTAAAAGCCACGACTTTAATCTAACAACAAAAGTAAGAATGCCTCGCTGTAAATATGATAGAAATTGCTCGAATACGAGGTGTTTTAAACAGAAGTGACTTAAAACTATGAAATAATAGTGTTTTTTTTTAGATTTTCAAATTTATTGTATTATAATATAATTAAAATTTCATAATTTGTAAATTTAAATCATTGAATAACCTATTAAAAGTGAGCGGTCAGCTTAAGGCTACTTTTTGACAGACAGATAGACAAAGAAGAAGAAGTTATGACGTCGCCGTTTTTAACATTATTTTGACCACTGCTGACCGCTGTTACCTACATCGAAAACACCCATCTGTCGGTGACGTTGACGTTGAAGTCCCCAGGGTGACGCAAAACCATAAGTTTTCCCCAAAATCAAAAATTGTTTTTACTTCAAAAATTGTTAATGAAAGTTGTTTAGATTTACGTTTTAGCGAAAAATGCAGAAAAATAGAACCCATTTGATTTTTTTTTATTTTAACATTCAATTTTGAGGAATTTGAAGTTCAAACTGATTTAGTTAAATAATTATGTATATAAACATAATATCAGAAAGACGGAAAAGCAACCGGTCCAGACAATATTTATGCCGAAGTTATAAAAAACTCATAGCCGAACAAAGATGGAAAGGGACTGCAACTGCTAATCTTGATATTTAATACAATCTACCGTACGGGGATAATTCCAATAGACTGACTGCGCTCAACATTCATTACCCTTCCAATGAAAACCCACTCTCTTCAAATTGCGATGAATACCGCATGTCCCATGTCCTCAAAATATTTCACACCAGAATTTAAAAGAAATGCGAAAATCAACTGGACGAAACTCTATGGCGCTAGCTATTCGCCTTTAACGTTCTCACTCAGCGTTGCAGAGACATGAATGTCAATATATTTGCTTGTTTTTGTAGATTATAAAAAAGCCTTTTCGTCAAACACCAAAGGCTCGTAGAAATACTCAGAACAACCGGAATAGAAAGAGATGAATGCCGACGACACCGTTGTTTTTTTTTTTTATGAAAATAGTCGCAAAAAGGGCCGCGTGGGCCGCGGACGGCCCGCACTGCGACTTTTAGAAGGGGAAGCGATTATAGAAAGGAGATGATTGTGGACACGCTTTTTAAAAAGTTGCAGGTCATAGTTCTCTGGAAAAACTGATTTTGGAAGCTTATTCCATTCCGTAGCAGCCCTGTAAAAGAAAGATTCTTGATGGAGATTGGTCCTTGTAGTGTCAATCTTGAGAGTAAATGGGTGAGACTGATCAGCGTGCCGAGTTCTTCGGCCGAATGTGGCCGAAAACGCGCAGGACTTGCAAGGGCTAATGGATCATACAGTTGGACATAATAAAAACTCCAGCCTTTTTATAAACACGTTAAAAACTAAGGTCATTGTATTTGCAAAGACATCTGTGCGGGTCTATCTGGTTATCGACGATGCTGTGATGGAGCAAGTGTCATTATACAGATATCTGGGGAGTATCGTGAATGACCAATGTGAACCGAGAAAAGTAGCAGCATTGAACAAGCCAGAAAGACATTTATAAGCATGAGATGACCTTTTGTACATTTTATCGGTTCTCCTGTACGGATGTGAGAGTTGGACTCTTGATACATCATTGAAAAAGAAAATAGATGCCTTTGAAATGTACATTTACCGCCGTATACTAAGAATATCATGGATCCAAAGAATAACAAATTTGTAAGTTCTTAATCGCATGAGAGAAAAAAAAAGAACTTATTTTTTCCATTAAGCAGAGAAAAACGCGCTATATAGGTCACATAATGCGAGGCGAAAAGTATAAACTTCTGTGACTGATTATAGAAGGAAAGGTCCAAGGCAAAAGGTCTGTCGGCAGGCGCCAACATTCTTAGCTGAAGGACATCCGAAGATGGTTTAATTGCTCATCCCATGTTAGCCATTTGGATCACCAACCTCCGAAAGATGACGGATTCATAAGAATAAGAAACATAAACTTTGCTAAAAACCATTACAACACCCAATTCTCGATTATCTACGTATTTTTACTCAATGTCTAAAACATGTGGTAAATGTAAATTAAATAAACAATGGGTACAAAAATCATAATATCCAATATTGATAATAAATTGGACTCCTTTCATTTGCTAATAAGGTATCGATATCTCATCATTGTATGATTACGTTACATTCCGACCCGATTCCTATTTTTTTTGTCATGTAGTGTATTACAAGGTGTCGAAGATCACCGAAAATCGACATTACAAACATTAAACGTTTCGACAACGTTTGCAACTGTCAAAAAATAAGACTGCCAACCTAAAAATCGCTCACCTCTTCCGCAACTTCTTTTACTTCTCCATTTTTATCGACCTCCTTTCCAGATTTCGATTTGTCCTTTTTCGAGAACGATATACTTCTAAACGACCATTTCTTTTTCTTCTTCTCCTTTTGTTTTTTAGCCTCGGGCGTTTCTTCGATTTTGTTTTCTGTATTTTCCGGCGATTTTCCTGTTTCGTTTAAATTATCCGCGACGGAATCGGAATCGGGCGTTTTGACTTCTTCGGACTCGGAGACGCCGTTCTCTTTGACTTCCTCTACTACGTTTTCCTTTTCTACGGAGACATCTTTCTCGTTTTCTTCTTTCTCCTGAAACAAAACAAAAAATTTAAATTTTTTTATTAACAATAATTTTATAAAAATTGATACTGAAACGAAAGTAAAAACTAAATAGAGTCGATTTATTATTGTTGGGTACCACTTCCGGTGAAAATAGCCGGAGCAGAAAGAAACGTCAAAAAAACACGATGGTTGCCGAATAACCCTGCTTGAAGGTAAACAAAGAAGTACGCGCGAATATTTTTAAGCGGAAATATGTAATCACGTAAAAGATGGTTATAGATGTGGTTTAGTTTTAGAATAGTATGAGTGCGTGGGTGTGCGGGTGTTTTGTGTTATTTAATACATACATACGTATATATATATATATATATATATATATATATATATATGTATCAGATGTAATTCAATGCCTTTCGCGGCATATAGCCAGAGAAGTAGTTGTTTTTTGATACATAATCGACCCACATGAACCTATATATATATATATATATACAATTAAACTTTTCCTTTTACTTTGAGGTTTTTTTTAATTTTTATCCAGATTTACAGTGTCTACCTTGGTATTTTTCGTTGAGTGGGAACTATGAAGATAAGTTTCGTCAGTATAAATTCTTTTCTCACAATACTGTTTTATTTTTTTTCAAAAATTTTATGCGCTACTTCCCATTTTAAATTTATATTTTTAAAAGAAAATATAATAAATGGATAAAGTAAAAAATAGTGAGATAAGAGAACGCTGTGGTGTAAAAGAATATTTGGTTACAAAGATAATTAAAGGAATGCTTTAGGTGATTTTGACACTTAGAAAGGATGAATGAAGGAAGATTGACGAAACAAATTTTAGGGCGAGTGTGAATGGACATGTCGGTAAAGGTCGACCTCGGCGAACATATCTCGATTAGATCAACATTGTTTTGAAGAAAGGCCAGGTCAAAAATACCAACGAGCATGTATGAGAGCACTGATGAAAGTAGAGGAAGCAAAGTATGTGTGTAAGAACTGTAGCAAGTAAAAGGAAGTTGAACAGCTGGAAATAAATTCTAAAACAAAATAGAGGCTAATTTGTTACTTCTTCGCATGTGAACCTTATTCCCCTCGTACAATTATTTTAATTACCATTAATTTCCCAGACGAATTCAATGTTTACACTCTTATTAAACGCGAGAATGTTTATCACTTTTGGTATTTATATATTTTAATTATGTTAAAACGTTGGCATTCTACAGTGTGGCGGTGGTTAACACCCAGAATTACTGTAAAATCGTCCAACGACTCCGTCAACCACATGTTGGAAAGCATCAAGAGAACGGAGTAATAAAACCGAATGTCGTGATCGCATATATAGGTTATGTACACACGATTACTTTGTCCTCCACTTTAAGTTTATCATTTAAAATCTGTTTTAATCTGTACATAGTCGTCACACGACAAGTTTATTTTCTTACTTCTTTATTAACTACTGATGCCACCTCGTATTTGCGTTAGCCAACTGGTGTGGTAATAAAAGTTTTCCGAAAAATAATATATCCAGATGACGGCAAATATAACAGATTGGTTCGATCGGTTGATGGGTCGTTTAAAAAACAACGAATCAAGCGACTTCTGGTGTCAGCATTTTGAACCGCAAATTGCGTGAACAACAAACATTCATATCATTAGGGTTTACGGCTCGTTTATAACTCCTTTTAGTGCATTAACAAATCCATTGAAGCTAAATCCAGGATGTAAGTGTGCTGCTCACTGCTCTTTTTACTGTAGGGGCAGTGTCGCTCACCTCTAGAGGTTGTAGATTACCCCGCCAGTTTAAGTTTGAAGAGGTGCGCCCTTAGTGTGATGTGGCCAGTGAGCAGGCCAAGCGTGCTGCTTAGCCTACTCCGATTCATCGTCCAGAGTGCGTCTGCCCTCTCCTGGAGAGGTTTTTTCATCAGCTGTCTTGATGTTCTGCAGCCAGTATTTGCATTCCACTAGGTTAAGTGGAGAATGATTCCCGCAAATTCTACGAATCTGTAATTCTAAGAATCTGTAAACCATTTTTGATAGAATGTAAAGCACCATTGCACCATTGCGAGTAAGATTGTTCAATAAGGCAATTCCTACCAAAGGAGTTGGAAATTGTAAGGCAAGACCACTGATATCGGAACTCAAATGGCTGGAGATAAAACCAGTAGTAACAGAATGCATCATAACTTATGGCATAACAGATCTTACAAGTTAAGGTGCCCGATGGCTTGAGTCAGGTCCAATATTAATAGGGTTGATAAAACAATCGATAGCATTTATCAGCCAACGTAGCTTTAGTCCAGCTTCTGGACGCAATAATTACAAGAGGACTAGTTACTACCAACGAAAAACTAAGAAATTGTAATGTGATATTCCTGATTTCGAAATTCAATGCGTTCGAAATGGAATAACAGAATAAATAACCTAAGGGAGAGCACAATAGATCGTAAACTTGAGTTGCCCAATGGTTTTTGTCAGGCCCGAACCGACTAAATAATGATAGGGTGGATGAAACAATCAATAATATTATTTAGCGAATATGAGTGCACAGTTTTAGTCTAGCTCTTCGATGCAATAATTAAAATACGAGAAGCAGTTTTAGCGATTTATGTAACTGATAACAGGGAATGTTACCTAAACAATTACAATTTTCAATGGTTAAATAGTCAAATAAATTAAAAACATCACACATTCTCTTACGAACTTTACAATGTTATCCCTTTTGTTAAGTGCTATCGCAGTGCCATCTGGTGACACTGAAAATCGCGATTAAACTTGACCTGGTCGTCATAAATGAACTCGGACAGACTATTGAATACGTTGACGACAATACATCGCATTTCGGATGTTATTTTCGCAACTAAGCAATTATGTTATTTTTATTTTGGACAAATGTCGTCACTCCGCCGAACCGCATCGAGAAAAAGAAATCCAGCCGCCGCAGGAACCGTCGCGTCGTTCCATTGTTTCGTCGAAACAATTCCCACAGAGGGTTCGGTTGAGGTTAGGTTAGTATACTTTATCAAGGTCAAGGTTGGCTCGCGACCAAATACACGAAAAGAAAATAATTTCGGCGCCAGCATTTACTTTTACCAGCTAGCTTTATGTAGGAACCAGCACTTTTCCATGTACAGCCAGTCTTGCCTCATAGTCATACTTTTCGTCTCTCGTACACAAACTTTTCCACTATTCCACTATTCCACTCTTTCTCCTTCAATCAGCACCTCGCAGTTTGTCATGATTTCTTCTCTTTCAAAAACCATTACCATCGAATATTAACAAACGACTAGAAAGTGAAAACTACGCAGTTTATCATTTAATGATGTCATTAGTGACTGATCTGGCAAAGGGAAGGAAGAAAATATTTAATTTTAATATAAGTCCTTAATTCTTATAGATTAGATAAAATAAATTATATTTTAAAAAAAATATAAAAAACACGCTTTTAGAGTTAATCAAACTAAAAAGTAAAAAATAATTCTTAACATAGGAATAAAATTACTGACGAGAAAATTAATGTCACTGTTCTAAAAAAGTGGGGTGCTTTCATTCCGAAACGCAGAGTTAGTTTAAAAATGTGACATTTAGAACAGTGACATTAATTTTCTCATCAGTAATTTTATTCCTATGTTAAAAATTATTTTTTACTTTTTAGTTTGATTAACTCTAATAGCGTGTTTTTTAGTTTTTTTACCTATAATTTATTTTTCGCTTTTTGGTTCGATTTGTTTTACTCACTAAAAAAATTATGTTTTAATTGGTAAAAGCACAAAAAGAATGCATCGGCCGGGAATCGAACCTGCGCTGTCCGCGTGGCAGGCGAACATTCTACCACTGAACTATGTTAATTTTTGTTCTGCGCGCATGCGTAGTTCACGCACTAGTTCTATCTTTCTTACTCTCATGCAAAATATCCCTGAAGAAATTTATAAATCCTGGCGAAAGTAATCGGGATAATCGGATATTTGGATCGAAATATTGCATTGCCGTCGGTCTTTGACAAGTGTGCAAAACTTAAATTAAATCTGATCGGGCAAAATCGAGGCCATAAACATACAAGCAAACAAACAAGATACAGGTGAAACTAATATTATATATTCTGGCATCTGCACTTATTAATTTTGTGACCGAAATTTTTTTCGGAAAATTCAGATTGTCGTCGTAGCAACCTGCCAAAATCAAGGCATCTGATTGTCTTTAAAACAACAGGTATAATATTTTCAGCATTTTCTGATAAAGATTTATTATTTCACTATCTATATACTTTTAAATTGTATTTCAGTTTAACCCTCTAGAAAAACATATTTGGCACAGACATAATATCTGGACCCCATATCTCAAATAGCTTAGGGCCTTATGAAGTCTAAATCCGGCCCTGGTCAAATTTAAAAAAAAAAACAGGTTCCGTAAAAAAATTACGGTTAAAAATCCTTTCGAGTCGTGTAAAATATTAGTCGTAATAATAACTGCAGTTTGCAGTTTTGTTTATTGTGAGAACGCAAAAAAATGTTAATTAATTTGTATTCTGTTTTGCGTATGAGATTGCAAGGTTGCAAATATACGGAGACCGATATTAACTTTATTTGACGCAATAAAAAATTACAAATGATCATAAATCTAATATCCGACATTTCCGAATGAAAATTTTAGCTCGTTTTTAACGAGGTTGTCGTGGTACAATATTGTCAAAAACATTTATATTATACGCGCGGTGAAAGTATACAAGCTTGTAGCGAAGTGAGTCATAATTTTTATGCAAGACTGTACCCGTGGAGACGTACCCCGTACACTTTTTATATGTATGCATACACTAATACTTCCACATAGTTTTAAAAGTTCTAACCCGGCAACGTCGCTTCTGACCCACTAGTTGATATATTGCGAGAAGAATCGATGTACAGTATAGATCGATTATTATCTACATTTATACAGTAGAAACGGTGAATCTATTCCATCACGTGACTATTACGTCAGCAACAATATTCATATGAATCAAATCAAAACTTCTGTCGACTCTATAAAAATAATCGTGTACGATGTTATGTTTGATTTATATTGACAGAAAGACAGTATGTAAAAAATATGTGTTGTCTGAATCGTAGATTGGGTCACGTGATGAAAAAGCTTCACCGTTTCAACTGTATGTATGAGTTTCAGTAATTTTCGTTTTATTATATGTTGTGTTTAGTTTATATTTAATATAAAGATTGTATTAATATTATTTTTTTAACCAAAAATGCAATATATTCTCTCTGTAATGACTGCATATTTAAATTGGGTAAAATTCTATTACATTTTTATTTTTTTTGTTTATAAGAAGTCACTAGAGTTAAACGTATCGATGTGAATCCTACACTTTTTAAAATACGAAAATAAGTGTGATTAAAGGAAATATTTATAAGTCACGTAAAATGTATATTGTTTACTATTAATATTTATAAGTTTTTCAGATAATTCTGTAAAACTTCATGCCGTGTTCACTTTATAGTTAAAAAAAAAGATTGTACTAATATTATTTTTTGTATTACTCAAAATTTGAAATTGTTTACGCGTAATAAATATATATGTACTACTAAATATAATTGTGATTATTGATTTCTCCATCAGCCCGTTTGAATTTACCACGCAAGTATATCTATTCCGCGTACAGCGTTGCTAAGTTGTTGTCCAACTCGCTAGTATGTATATTTTTTTATAAATTGATGAACTTTACACGGTTATTTATTAACAACTAGTTGGTCAATAATTTTTTTTTAATTTTTTTTAAATTTAGAACAAAAACATTAAAAGGCTGTTGGTTTTTTAAAAGTTTCTGACAGTTAGTTTTTTTTCTAGAACTAATCAACCGTTACAGAACCACTCTCCATATTAATTATCCAATTTTTAATCGAGTTTTTCTCGGGTTAGAGGAGGTCAATCGACTTTAAATTTTAGGGTTAATTGTATTCTTCTTCTTATAGTGCATCTCCTATTGGAGGTTTGCTATTATCACAGCTACCCGGAAGAGTTCAACATTGCTACAATTAAACCAGTCCCTTAGATTTTTAAGCCAAGACATACGGCGTTTCCTCCTTCCACCAATCTTTCCATGAACTATCAACTGAAGAAGTGCGTATTTGGGTCCTCTCAGTATATGACCTAGATATTGAAGCTTTCTCTTTTTCATGGTGTTAATGACTTCACATTCCTTATTCATCCGATTTAGGACTTCCACATTAGAGATCTTTTCTATCCATAGGATACGCCCACATTCTACGGTAGCACCACATCTCGAAGGCTTGTAGTTTGTCCGTGTGATTCTTCTTGCGAGTCCATGCCCCCACTTTATACAAAAGCGCGGAAAAGACGTAACAACGCAGCATCCTCATCCTAAGTCCAATCTTGATGTCTCGACTGGTGAACAACTTTTTCATTTTCGTAAATGTTGACCTGGCTATCTCTATTCTCGTTTTTATTTCTCTTGTTTGGTCACCCGATTGTTCTATCCAGGCTCCCAGGTATTTGTATGACTGCACATTCTCTATTAAGGTGTATGCTACTGACACGTTTATATGGTTGCGATTTTGGGGGAACTTTGTAACTACCAGTAACTTGGTTTTCTTAAGATTTATCTTAGGACCGTATTCGTTACATCGATCATTTAATTGGACTAGATAATTGTATGATCATGTCCTTAATAAGTATACAAAAATTTAACTGACGGTATGCCTACACATTTTTTAAGACAATGTTTCAATCATTTCTGAGAATTAAGAGTAGTGAATCTGTGACACCCTGCATAAATCCCAACAAAACGTGTTCACTCTACAGACGCCGATCGCAGAGAACCACAAAAATAACAAGCAAGAAAGCTACTCCCATTGATGTAGTATCCTAACGGATAAACAAATTGTAAAACTTAACAATTAGATCAAGTACAGTGCAACAGAAGTAGCTTGGCGGGCGACTAGCCTCTAAAATAACAAATATTCGGCTGAATATACTTCACATTTCGTCATCGCCGATCGGATCGTTATTCGAATGTTTTCGTTGTGCGCAGATTTTGTGATGTCTCGCCCGCCAAGCTACTTCTGTTGCACTGTACAAGAATTTAATCGCGTACAATAATGTATTAAGCAGAAAGCGTCGTGTAAAAAAAATCAGATACTATTATTAACGGCGCATACAGAACGTAGTGAAAATAATGATGCATAGAAATATAGGTGCATGCCCATAAGGTATACTGTATAAAATATAGAGTCCAGTGAGCAGTTAAAAATAAATCAAAAAGGAAATCCGGTGAGGATAACGGATACTTCTTTTGTTTTCGTATCGGGGATTTGCGCTCGACAAAATTCACGTCGTGAGCACATTCCCATTTTGGGAGCAATCCAACTGTTTAATTATAATTTTGTACGGAACGCGTAAAATAATGACACAGTATATGCAGAGCAAAACACTTCCGTTGTCTCACATAGAGGCATTAGCATTAAAACAGTCAACAGAATTTACCAACACACAGTGTTTTTCTTAACTAAAAAACAACATCCAGAAGAAAGATACAAGACGCTGGTGGTATTTAAAGTCCGTTCATTGTATCAAGTAGCGGAGTTAGGGGCGTGTATTAATGGGGGTGAGTATTAACAAGTCAATAACGCCGCCAAACTATACACGAACAAGTAAAGTACGTACGGTTGTTGGCATCACTAAATGAGCACATACACCATGCGACCAGTCACTCGCCTGCTGCATACCGCGGAACAAAGTTATTTGTAAGGCGCGAATTTTGTCAGGTAACATACATACATACATATAATCTCGCCTTTTTCCCGTAGCGGTAGACAGAGACCACTTCCTTCCACTTGCTACGGTTCTTAAACGCATATTTTGCTTCCTATACTTTTATCAGTGCTATCATAAAGGCTCGTCGGTTGTTGGTACTCTTGACCTGGCCTTTCTTTAAAACAATGTTGATCTGATCGAGATATGTTCGCCGAGGTAGACCCTTACCGACTTGTCCATTCACTCTCGCCTTATAAATTTGTTTCGTCAATCTTCCTCAATGACACTGTCATACTTTTCATCTATCGTAAACTTTGAACTCAAGTATACGAACTCATTTACTTGTTCCACTCTTTCTTCCTATAGTACGAACTACTATACACGAACAAGTAAAGTACGTACGGTTATTGGCATCACTAAATGAGCACATACACCATGTGATCAGTCACTCGCCTGAATGTTGACTTAATTTTGTTTTAATTTTACCGCATTATCAATGTACTCTTCTTAAAAATATAAATTAGTGAAAATTATACCTCCGGTATTAATAAAGCACAAGTGGTAAGTATTAACGCAGAAGTGTAGACCTTTCTACACTCGCATCAACGAGACTTAAACAAACCTGACAAATCTGTTTGTGGACACCATGTGAAATTCAACAATTTAAAACAAATCTCCTAACTAATTTCATTTCCATTAAATTAATAATAAAAAAGTAAAATCTGTTAGTACATGCCCCTGACTTCTCTATCATAGGTTTTTTTTCTCGGCTTGAAACATGATGAATCGTTCGCGGACACAGGACTCTTCAAATCAATAAAAATTTAATTTTACAGCAATTTTTTGCTAGTGCTAGTTAGTTCGGGTGCAGCTGTGTTTTCCATGCTTTTCTAAGCGAAAATTAATCTTTTGAGCAGTGACTTACAAATTTTGTAATGGGTTCGTATAAAAAAATCCACCCATATTCTTTTACCACCCTGTACACCTCGATATTTAATTTGGTATTGGTATCGTAAAAATAAAAATATATTTTTTCTAAGAGAAACACCATATTTGCAACGGCTTCGTTCAGAAATTATAACAACACAAAGACGCATTGCCACTGGAAGTGTCAGAAATAGTGATACACTTATTCCCTCGGTTTGAAAAGAAAGAATGTATTTTTAACCATAAGAAATAGATAAGTTCTTGTGCACCGACAAATAAATGTTAGGATAGAGGTGAGGGCAGTCGATAAGAAAAATAACCGTTATCTTATGTATGTACCGTTTTTTCTGATAAAAATAAATAAGAGCAGCTCTCCAATTAATTAATTTCGTTTCAATTTTATTAAGTAATAGAGTTAATAAAAAGTGGCTACTAAAAAGCCCAGATCTGCATCCGATTGATCATTTATGTGATCATCTCAAGAAAAATGTTAAACAAAACTCTAAGGTACTTCTAGCAGACATAGAAGCTTCAAATTTAAAGTACAATTAGTGTTTAGTGTATAAATCAAGGAAAAACTAAAATATTTTGCAATTTCGGTCCAGTTTTTTAGATACACCAACTGCATAAATAACTTTGTAATCGCATATAAATATATAGGATTACAAAGTTATATTTGCAGTGAATGAATGTAATACCAAGTCGGTTAATTTATTCAGTAGCTACTTAAGTGTCCTTCTGCTCCAAGTTATTAAGTAATTAGCTAACTTAACAACATCTTATAGTGACCATACCAATATTAAAAATCTTTTATGTTTTTAATAAATAGATTGAATTGGCAATCGCACTAAACAATCCCAATTTAATATAATATGTATTACTTGTGAGATACATTGTGTTTTCATGCGATGGCCAAGTCAATCTATTTATTTAAAACATAAAAGATTTTTAATATTGATATGGTCACTATAAGATGTTGTTAGGTTAGCTAATTACGTAATAACAAGCCCACCCCAGCCCGCAAAGTTTATTCAAATGCAATTCGCGACAGCTAGTTTAACGATAAGGGGTGGGTAACTTATAACCCTGTACGCAACAGCAGAGAATGCAACATATTTTCTAGCAATCATTTCGAGATATTTCGGAAATTAATACGTAGAAGAAACAAAGTACATAGCTCGAATTTTCAATTTTTTTGTGCGTTATTATTCGCTGGTACTCAAATTATATTACTAGTAATGTAGAATCAAAAAAACCTCCATGAACAACAAGTTTTAACAATACTTTAATTGTTTTTTAACGGACACCGTAAATTTACATTTGTAAAGATGAATAAGAAATAAAGATTTAAAGTAAAACTAATACAGTATTGTTAATTGTTTATTTCCATAAAAACATCTTAATATTAAGTCTTGTAACGAGTAAAATACCGACCGGGATTCCAGAGAATGTCGCACCTCTAGTACGCTTAACATCGTGGTCGTTTCCCCGTTGACGACTACGACCTTAAATATAAAATTTTAAAATACACAGCTGCCTGGGATGTATAAAGAGTGTGTACAGTTTAACTTTCTTCAAGGTTAAATAATCGAAGAGCGCTCGATACACCGCAGAGAGGATATCATCGACGGATAGGCCCCCTTAGGTCTTAAAAATAATACGCATACTAAGCACACTCGGCAAGCAAACGGTTGCCCTCGCTTTGCATTGCCCGTTTAAATGGACGCTTTCGTTGTTTCTGCTAAACTAGCAATTAGCAATTACATGTTACAAAACGAGTCGTTTAAGAATGAAAGAGAGAGAAAAAAAGGATATCCCTGGTGAAGAACAAGAAAAATTACAACCAACCAATAAAATTTTGTTCGATTCAAAACAGCGACCATCTTCTGGGACAGGCGATGAAGTGATTTGTACACAAATAACATGTTTACTCACGACTCCAATGATTCCTATTAACATCTGAGTTTCTGGGCCTAGTTTACTAGGCCGAGTTACTCTACCTATGTAAACTAACCTTAACTGCATCGAGTTTCTGGGCCCAATTTAGTAGACCGAGTTACTATACCAATGTAAACTAACCTTAACCGCATTGACTTTCTGGGCTCAATTTACTAGGCCGAGTTACTCTACCAATGTAAACTAACCTTAACTGCATCGAGTTTCTGGGTCCAATTTACTAGGCCGAGTTACTATACCAATGTAAACTAACCTTAACCGCATTGACTTTCTGGGCCCAATTTACTAGACCGAGTTACTCTACCAATTTAAACTAGCCTTAACTGCACTGAGTTTCTGTGGCCAGTTAACTAGGCCGAGTTACTCTACCAATGTAAACTAGCCTTTAATAACGTTAAGATTCAAGACGTTGGTTCTGTATAAACAAAACACTGTGGAAACCAATGGAATTCAAATACTGTATTGGAATATTACTCAGAAGTCCTCAAAAATGAAGACGAAAACGAAGTCGAAACTACCCATTCTGATAATGAAGGCACGGACGAAAATTCATCATATTTTCATTTTTTGTAGGTATTTACATTTTTATGTAAATAAATAGGATAATGCCAAAACTGAGGCTGAAATAACCACATTTAATCATACAAAATTGATTTGAAAAAGTGCGTTAACTTAAAGGACTTAGTTTTGATCAAGTTTGTCGAGTTTATATTCATTTTGTAAGTACGTGATTCAGTAGAATTATAAATTTAGAAAAATTGGAAATTAGCCTCTTTACAAGTTGAGTTGTCGAGTATTTATCTGTGCGTCATTTAGTTATGATTAAATGAAACACATACTCTTTGAGTATCATTCCTTTTCTTTCAACCGTAGCCACCAGCTCAAAATGAATTTGTATTTTATTCAGACAAATCGTGCTTTCCATTTAGACGACACAGCAGCTAAAATGAACACAATTTAATTCCTTAGATAAACGCTAGAGTATTCTTACATTAATATTTAATAGAAGTTAGTTTTCTGCTCACATTGTAATTCACATGCTTATCGATGTTGACGTCTTGACTATGTTGACAGTATAAAATGATAATGGAATTTAGTTAAAATCGTCGGCATAATGGAAAGTAATTTTTATTTACTCATTAAATAAGTAGTAATACCAGTTATAATCTGTTGCCAGCAGAATTTTCGATAATATTTACACAATCCTATGATAAATAATACAAAAACCAAACTATTTCTATAAGCATTTACACGCTTAAACTTCTGTATCTCGTAGCGTAACACTTCGAGTATGTCGTTAATGGAATGCTCTGTGTCGAACACTGGTCTAAATAAAAAGCACCCTTAAACTCAGGTTTTTGCTGTGTCTGACAGTGTAACATTGTACCATTATTGGAACGTTCTGTCTAAAAGGGAAGCACACTTATAAATTCAGGTTTTTGCTGTGTCTGACAGTGTAACACTGTCGTTATCGGAACGCTCTTTCCTCATAAAAAGCTCCCTTAAAATCTGGTTTTTGCTGTGTCTGACAGTGCAACACTCTGTCGTTATTGGAATGCTCTCTCCATATGAGAGCACCCTAAAATCAGGTTTTTTCTGTGTCTGACAGTGTAACACTGTGTCGTTATTGGTGTTAAGTTTGTAATAGAGGTTGGAGTCCGACCCTGTATTTCCCTGTACCATCCCTACCTGGAATAGGGTACCGAAGGTTCAAGAGTAACATCTGCAAACCGATAAATCAGTAATGTAAAAAATTTGTTAAAGTTAGCATGTAATTACGTACTCAAATATTAAAGTAAAATCAAACAATATACAGTCCACATATTATGTATTATATCACAAAACACAATGGTTGAACCCTTTTTTTAAACGCTTTGTATGAGACACTCCAAGAGGACTTTAATTCCTTAATTCTGAGCATGCCGGGCGATGCCGAAATATTGTAAACAATCGAGGGGTAATACAGATTTTACTGAATGGCATTTATGTTGTTTTTTTAAAGTTTGAAATCGAAAAAAGTGCACTTTTTAAGTTTTCGTACAATATTAAACATTTTAAAATACTCATTTTGTTTTCTTGGGAAATTAAATTGTTGTTTGCATGTTTTTCTTTTCTTTTAAAACTAGAAATTAAGTTTGTACGGCCACATTAAAAAAAAAATGAAATCAAAGTTATAAAAATATTCCGGAAAACTTATGAAACATTTCTAGACATTCGGGTTGTTTGCTTCTACAGTAAATCATATGGGAGGTTTTAATTAATGCAAATACGAACCTTTCGACGCACCAATTAAAAAAATAAAATAATGAGTGGGAAACTCTGTAAACCAAACTCGGAAACCCGCATAAATGATTTAATTCCAAAATTGATAGTGTAAACCCAGCAAAGCAACCGTATCAAACCGCACTTTTTAATGGATAATAAAAAAAAATTATGTTATCTACACAGGTAATACGAAACAGTAACAAATGTTTTTATTTTTTTTCCAGAATAAAAACGGAAATAATTGGCTCCGTAATTCCTACATGTTTTTTTTGTAATTGTTTAACAATAAATTATAGTTTAAAAAAACTAAAAAACACGCTTTTAGAGTTAATCAAACTAAAAAGTAAAAAATAATTCTTAACATAGAATAAAATGACTGACGAGAAAATTATTGTCACTGTTCCAAAAGCGAAGGAAGCATTTTATTCTTATGATAAGAATTATTTTTTACTTTTTAGTTTGTTTATCTTTAAAAGCGTGTTTTTAAAAAATTAACACTATACTTTTATGCAACGCAGAATACAAACTACCATTTTTATTATTGCAAATTGCTAGTGGCGCCATCTACTAGATAATAGGCAAGCTACTTATTTTGGAAAGTAGAAAACTGTCGCGTAAGCATTTCTGCAACACAATTGGAACTGCGCGCATGCGTAGTTCACGCACTAGTTCTATCTCTCTTACTCTCATGCAAAGGATACCTGAAGAAATTCATGAATCCTGACGAAACTAATCAGGATAATCGGATATTTTGATCGAACTATTGCATTGTCGTCGGTATTTGACATTCCTTAGAATGAAGAACTTGCTAACAAATCCTGCACTATCGTTAAATATCAGATACAGATTTGTGAAAGATTATGTTCACTCAATCTTTATGTATGGAACGGAAGCTTGGACGCTGAGAATCCGCTCAATGCGACGTCTGGAAGCCTTTGAAATGTGGTTTATGCGCAGAATGCTCAGAACATCGTGGACAGAGCACACTACCAATAAAACGTTCCTTAGAAGAATGAATGTAAACAGAGAAATTCTTGGAATTGTCAAAAGACGATACGAGTTTTTAAGACTTATAATGGAGGGCAAAGTTGAAGGTAGAAGAGGACCAGGCAGGAGAAAATACTCAAGTTATCTGTGGCACATTTACAGGGAAAGAGAACGATGAGCCGGAATGGTACCGAACCTTAAATAGGAAGACGGCACCTTAAGAAGAAGAAGATTCTACATGGAATTCTTAAAAATGAAAGCCAAAATAAATATATCACATGTTGCCTATTGGTATATTTTTTACTAACCATGGATGAAACAAGCAATGTAGAGGGGAGTGGCTTACAAGCTGGGAAAAAAATACCGTCATTGGATAATAATAAATATAAAGAAAAATGTTTTAAAAAGTAGACTTTATTAAGAAAAAAAGGTTCAATAAAACTACATTATGTGCATATTTTAAATTTTCTAAATATCGCTGTTATGACTAACTGTTACTCATAATATATGTTTGATTTATTTTGCCGATTAATTATTATGCAAAAATTATTCTGACGATTCTAATCGCGAAAAGTTTGAGGAAATTTTTATAAATTCAACAATTTTAATATATTTTTATTACTCATTCATTCTATAAAATGTCGTTAACAGTGTTAACACTACGGTATTATGAGGTCTGGGAAAAAAAGAAGTCATTATTTTAGTTGTAAAACTATACTGTATGTTTTAAAAGTACAAAAATTACACTGAAAAATTCGTTATTTCGCAAACAAATTTGAAAAATTTTACGATCGATTTACTATGAAGCACTCTATATACAGTGTGTCTACTTAAGTTGGTAGCAAGCATATGGGAAACATTTTAATTATTTATTTAACAAAAGTTATTCTGTTTAAAAAGTTCTGCTAGGTGTAAACCTAAAATGCAACCATCAGAAATCGAAGCTTTTCATTTACATATACGAGGGTTAACATTTTAGTAGTCACGGCGCCCTTAAAATCCAAAAATATATGACCCTCCAAAATTCCTAAAATATTTTCGCGCTCAGTACACCACCCCTATTAGGATAAGTTTTCATTTTCGACAATGACAATTTAGTGAATGTTTTGAATAACGTAGAACACAATGACTGTCAATAAGAATTCTTTCGACAAGTTGAATAAATGTCGTTTCAAAGCTATCTCGATTCAAAGAATGCATTGAAATAAGAACTACTATTTGAAAAAGTGAATATCTGAAAAACTATTTAGGTTAGGTATAGGGCACCCCGATATGAAATGAAGGATAATTGAATTTTATATTGTTCAGACCAAAAAATACAGGGTGTTATATTTGAAAGAACAAAGTTATCTTTGTCCGAAATTATAAAAAACTGACAATGATTTTTGAATATTCTGTTTAATATTGATAAACGGGTTTTTATCGAAATCAATAGCCCAAACCTCTTTTATGCTTGGTCAGAGTTCGAAGGGATGATTTCAATACATTTCGATGTTATTTAGTTTCCAATTGTACCTAGCATTTTCATAAAAAAATCAATAACTCGAGAACGGTTATAGTTAGCTACATGGTACCTTTTATGAAATCGTATTATTTATTCCTGAACTATTTAAAAGTGTAACGAAATACAGGGTGTTCCATTTTAAAAAACACAACTTTGATGTTACTTTTTTTAGCCACCCTGTAGACTCCAAAATAATTTCCTTTTGCATGAAATGGAGAAATTCCCGAAAAAATTAATGATGTGGTTTACAGGGACCGTGTCGTATGAGGTGCCCCACCCGTATTCGTTTTGAATACGTATACAAAATTGTGCCAAACTTTTTTCTTGAAAAGTTAATTTAAACTTAAATCCTTTATCAATTAAATCAGAGGGTCATCGTGGGTTGGTGATAAGTCAGTTATTATAGGGATCTCAAATCCACAATTTTCTTTTAATAATTTCGTTATTTGGAAAATATTTGTCGATTATTTCAAAAAATTTTTGGAGGTGACATTGGATTAAGTTTATGTGTTCTTTATCAAATTCACAATTATCTGTAATCGAAATCATTCGATTCTATCGTTTGAATCCATTTGCGAAATTTTATTTTGATCGCCTCTATTTTATCTTGCATGGAAAAATTGATTTTTTTATTATTTAGAAATATTTCCACTTCTGTTTTTAATTCCAATAAACACTTTTCCAGGTAACGGGGAGACAATTTATGGAATGTTGCCACGTACACAGGATTTGTACTGTAATGTTATTAAATTCATCTATCTCTTACATTCTTATAAAACCGTGTAACTAATTTTTTTATTTGTAGAGATGTTAAAATTAATATATTTTCCCGGTCCCCATAAATACTATAAACGGCCACCCTGTGTTTGGAAGAAATGAGTTTTAGCCAACAGTAACATACTTTTATTTTTGTCGCAAATTAACTCGCACAGATGCGAAAACCCTTTGAAAGATCAAAGAATTTCCTGATTTATGTACATACATACATACATAAAGTCACGCCTTTTTCCCATAAGGGGTATGCAGAGACCACTTCCTTCCACTTCCGCTACGGTTCTTACACACATCTATTGCTTCCTCTACTTTCATCAGTGCTCTCATACATGCTCGTCGGTTGTTGGTACTCTTGACCTGGCCTTTCCTCAAAACAATGTTGATCTGATCAAGATATGTTCTCCGAGGTCGACATCTACCGACTTCCGTCCATTCACACTCGCTTTATAAATTTGTTTCGTCAATCTTCCTTCATCCATCCTTTCAACGTGACCAAACCATTTAAGCATTCCTTTATCTATCTTTGTAACCACATCTTCTTTTACACCACAGCGTTCCCTTATCTCACTATTCTTTACCTTATCCAACCGAGTCACTCCCGCTATACTTCTCAGACTACTCATCTCCGCAGCATTAATCCTATTTTCATGCTTCTTCTGCCAAACCCAACATTCACTACCATACTGATAAGTGTAGGAACCAACACACCTGTATGCACAGCCAGACGTGCCTTTTTTGACACTTTCTGGCTATTTATAAAGCTATGCAGTGCCCCATTCATTTTTTTCCTGCAACACCCTTCACTCAATATCACTGTCATACTTTCCATCTCTCGTAAACTTTGAACCCAAGTACACAAATTCATTTACTTGTTCCACTCTTTCTCCCTCAATCGAAACTCCACAGTTTGTCATGCTTTCTTCTCTTTCAAAAACCATTACTTTCGTTTTGCTTACATTTATTTTCATCCCTTTGATTTTCAGGGCATCATGCATAATATTAACCATCGCCTGCAAATCCTCTTCAGATGACGCTAATATGACTTGATAAATGGGTTTGATTGCATTGTTGCCACTATCGTTGCTCAAATTATTTAATAACGTTTCTGTGTGATCGAGACTTACGTCCGAACATACCGAACGCACACGAAAGCTCTTTAAGTACACACGAGGACATTTAAATTGGTTTGAATGTTTAGCTCTCCCACCGTAAGATTTTCTCCCTTAACTTTCGCATCTATTCGTCCGTAATCTGTGTTTTTGTAATATAAAAAACTGTTATAGTCTAACAACATTTATTTGGACCGACTGAGGCAAAGTAATAAAATAACCCTTAGACTTTAACACCATAAACTTAGCTGGTCCGCTTTACCCGTTATAAAATTTAAATAAATTCAGCTGTAAATGATGCTCTAAAAATCAAACGGCTGAAAGTGAATGTAAGCAAGACTAACGTAAATAAAAGGGAAGCAAATAAAAGTGGCGCTGCATTGAGCAACCAGAATAAGTGAAAAAAGGCACGACTGTTTGTGCAAAGAGAAGTACTGGTCCCTGCATATACAGGGTGGCCAACCGAAAACGAAACAGAGCCGTTTGCAGGAACCTCGTCAAAATTTTAGAAAAACGTTCAGACCCGACACTCTTTTCCAGTATTTTTGACTCTAGTACTTTCAACCCCAAGCGAGGGTATTAATTACCCCAAAATTTTTAAATGGCATTGGGGGTCGAATAAGATGTCTTTTAAAAGCTCTTACAATAGTCTTTAAATTTTAAAATTCCGCCCATTACTTATTGATAAATAAGTACTCCGAGTACTCCGGAAATTCTTGGGAATGTGCGTGAACGTTTTGAACAAAATCTTTATTGTGTTTGTATGGAAGCGGGCGACCATCAGTTTAAACATTTAATCAATTAAGTAGTAAGTAAGCAACTAAAATAATTAGTATTGGGAGAAAATTTAAAAACTATTTTAAGAGACATTGTCAGAGCTTTCAAAAGACATCTTATTCGACCCCCAATGCCATTCAAAAATTTTGGGGTAATTCTTACCCTCGCTTGGGGTTGAAAGTAGTGGAGTCAAAAATGCCGGAAAAGAGTGTCTCCCTTTAATCAAAAATCGACGGGTCTGAGCGTTTTTCTAAAATGTAGTTGACGAGGTTCCTGCAAATGGCTCTGTTTCGTTTTCGGTTAGCTATCCTGATTGTATGGTAGTGAATTTTGGGTTTGGCAGAAGAAGCATGAAAGTAAGATCAATGCTGCGGAGGTATTACTGTGATGAATAAAGTGAGGAAAAGTGTAATAAGGGAACGCTGTGGTATGAATTAATAATAAAAAAGTTTCCCATACCCTGCCAACTTAAGTAAACAACCTGTATATTACGAAAAAATTGCCTGTAATAATAAATTACTGTGAAAAAACTATCTTTCTGAAAACGCGGCTTACCAAAGCAGTTTTAAATCAACAAATTAAACAAATATTATAAAACGATGTTTCTCCGAACGTGTGATGCATAAAAAGTAATATTTTTCATTGTAATTACTTTACTCGTTAATTCGGAATGCTTGGAAATGTTTTAACTCAATTTGCACCTTGTGTAACATTTTTTAAAGCTATCGAGGACAGGTGATTGATAAAAGAAAAAAAACAGTTGTTCGACTAAAGTCGAATGAGTGCATTAATAAATAGTAATAACTAACATTATCGATGAAATATTTGTGCCATTTTTTTCTAAATTATTTATGCACGTTTGCATTTGCATTTTTTTCAACGAAAAATTTTTTAAGATTTTTTTGCAAATAAAATTAAAAAAATATTGTACATGGAATGCTGCATTAATGAAATTACAGCTGAATTATTGCAAAAAGCCACCGAAAATTGGGTTAATCGAATTTGATTCTGCAAACGAAGCCGTGACAGACATTTCAATGATGCGTTATTCAAAACATAATTGTCAAAAGAATGTTATTCATCTGGAATATTTTGATTTTTTTTTTAATTTATCTCAAACTCACCCCATTTTCCGTTTCCGTGTGTGGTACCGCGCCATTCGTCGTGGCCTTGATATCCCCATCGCCGATTTTGACTACTCTTCCTTCACCTTCACCGATGGATTCGGCTTCGGCTTTTGTAGGAGTATTCGTGATATCAACTGACCTTTTGGACTGCCTTGCACCCATTTTCTGTGGCAATTTTACTTACTAATTACTGAAACAAAACAAAAGTAATCGGTTTATCAATCAAAACACAATTAGAATAAAAAGCGATCTTCTTGCAATAAATTTTTTGTCAAGACAAAACAAAGAACGTCAGAATAATTGTTAGATAATGTAAAAAAACAAGACTATACGAAGTGAGAAAAATTTCAATTTTCCTATATTAAATGAACGACGACAAATCTTCATTTATAGAAATGCCATGGAAGATCGAAGAGCAGTCTTCCTTTTCTGACCATGCCAATAAGGAACAGAAGATACTTGGAATCTGAGAAGCAATCTTCTATAATCCCTTTTCTGACTATGCCAATTAGATGCTTACTCTTAAAGTCAGAAAACGAAAGATTGAAGATTGCTGCTCCTCAGAACACAAGCATCCTATTGCCAAGTACCATAAGACGCTTGTGAACTGAGGAAAAAATCTTCTATATTCCCTTTTCTGATATTATGCCAATATGAAGCAAAAGCTGCTTATTGGTATAGTACAAATAAATACAATGGAAGAATGGTTTTTACATCAGAGATATCTTATTGGCAAGTACCCTAAGACGATTGTGATCCAAGAACCAATGTTCCCTTTTATGACTATGCCAATCAGGACCATAAGATGCTTTTTGTTATAGCCAGAAAACGAAAGATTGAAGATTGCTGCTCCTCAGAACACAACGATCCCTATTGACAAGTACCATAAGACGCTTTTGAACTGAGGAAAAATCTTCTATATTCCCTTTTCTAATAGTATGCCAATAGAAAGGAAAAATTGCTTACTGATATAGTTCAAATAGGAACAATAGCTGAACGGTTTTTACATCAGAGGTATTTAATTAGCAAGTACCTTGAGACGCTTGTGATCTAGCAGCAATCTTCATCTTTGCATTTATGTATGCCCATTAGGACCATAAAATGTCAGAAAAGAAAAGATATATAAGATTGCTCCACGGGTCAAAGACCATAAGACAATTGTAAACTGAGGAGAAATCTTCTATCGTCTTCTTTCTGATTATGCCAAAAAGGAATATAAGATGCTTGTGATCCGAGTCTTCTACTGCTCGAGACGCCAACGATTTCGAACCCAAAATGGTGGGTTGTACGGGAAGAGGACTTTTAAATCTTCAACCCTTGGATGCTTTGTATTAACACTAATACTTTACTCTAGAGGACTCTTGGAGGAGAGTCACCAAGTGGGCAAAATTGTTATTTTTTTTATGGTTAAATTTTAAAATCTTACTATAAACTTTACCTGAGTTAAATCTCTCTCAGCTTCTATAAAAACTGATAAAAATGTTTTGCACCGATTGTTAATGCTTTTATAAATAAATATTACAGTATAAGGCTGTTTGTAGGAACCGAACAACAAAAGATAACATTGCTTGTTTGATAAGAAATATTGAGTCAGAACGAGTTTAAAAAAAATTAAAAATAACATTTAACATTCGTAGCAATGATTCATGATTGATAATAAAAAAATCCCCTTTACAAACATAATTTATTAAACCAATTTTAAGACAGTCGTCCAAACAATCAAATCTGCCACTTTCTGTAAAAAGGGCGGACCTCTAGTTCCACACGAGTATATACATAAGATGCGCGCAAGCATAAAAGTATAAATTTTGTATAATAAATGCTTACAGTTAACAAGGCTTGAAAATTATAATCATCTAAATGATTACATAAATTTTACTTAATGTAATAAATTAAGATTATTACCTAGTTAGTAATTAAGTAATATATTTATTTTTCAGCAACAAAATTATAATTTATGGTAAACAAACGTATAAAAAAAAATACACACGCAGTATATTCATCTTTTCAAACAAATTGTTGTTTATAAAAATGAAGACGATAATCACAGTATCTTCATATTTTTTACAACCATTTCTGATTTGTAATATTCAATTGTACATTGACTTCCCAAAAAAATCCAAACACCCAGTTAATAAAATTTTGAAACTAAAATATTAAAAGTATACCAAGTTATTCGATAAAAATATGGGATTAAAATAATGTCCAAGTTTGTCAGAATTGCCTTATAAAATTCCAGTGGGAGGTTCCAACGTAAAGAAGAGATTTTATAGAGATATGTCACCAACAAAATGTTACATAACGAACTGAGAATAGCCTTGGTTCAAGATATTATCTGTGACAGAAGTACCAAACATCATAACAGACTGGAATACCATCCAAATATACAGCTTCGACCCCTCCTAGACAACAGAGACAAGACGCTAAGATGTTGGCCAGTTGACCATATATTTGAAGTGAAGAGGTTCCTCGCTGAAAAAATCTCTATCTGAACATTTGAGATTTCATCTACTAGATTCCATGCTAAATGAATAGCTTATTTCTCTATCTCTTGTCCTTTTACTCTCGAGAGAGTATGGTGACATCATGTCTTAATTGCTCGGATCGTAGTTCTCCATCCTTCTCTGTCTTGAGCTGCAAGAGATACTTCCTGCTGACCAGTGACCAATGATTTCTTTGGTTTGATCCACCTAGCGCGTCGGAGACCTTCCTCTTGGCCGTTTACCATTGATTTTTCCCTCTACAATAAGTTTTTCCAGCCTATTCGTTCTTCTTGAAATTTGTCCAAAATACCGTAGGTATGATTGGTTTATCCTGGTTGATAGCCTTGTGGTGATTTTAGTTTCTTAAGAATTGACACGTTAGTACGGTGTTCTGTGTATGATATTCGCAGCATACTTCTGTAGGCCCACATTTAAAAAGCATCTATTATTCTTCGATTGGCCGTTTTTAAAGTCCAGGTCTCAGAGGCATATGTGGCAATCATCATCATCATCATCACTCAGCTATAGTAGTCCACTGCTGAACATAAGCCTCTCGTTTATTTTGCCACTCTGCTCTATCTTGAGCCATTTGTATCCAATTTCCACAGATTCTTTTGATGTCATCGGTCCATCGTGTGGGGGGGCGCCCTCTACTACGATAAGCTTCGTGCCTCGGACGCCACTCCAATAGTTTTTTAGACCATCTTTCGTCAGTTCTTCTAGCTACGTGGCCAGCCCAGTTCCACTTTAAAGTTGTTATTTTTTCGATTACATCTATAACACCTGTTCTTTGGCGAATAATCTCATTTGGTATTCGGTCTCTGAGGGAGATACCCAGAATAGCCCTCTCCATCGCCCGTTGGGTGACATGCAGTTTCTTTGCTGACTTTTTTGTAAGCGTCAATGTTTCGGCTCCGTATGTCATCACTGGTAATATGCACTGATTGTATACTTTTCGTTTTAGACTGATGGGAATATCCGACTTGAAAACATACTTTAATCTTCCAAAGGATGCCCACCCCAAGCCTACTCTCCGGAGAAGTTCGCACGTCTGGTTGTCCCGTCCTATTCGGATCTCATGACCCAAATATTTGTAGGCGGTGACCTGTTCAATAGATTTGCTTCCAATAGTTATGTTTTTACTGGGGACTAGGTTTGTCATGACTTGCGTCTTTGCAAAGTTAATTCTTAGGCCAACTTCCCTTGAAGCATTGTATAATTTTTCCAACATCATGGACGCTTGATCTATACGGTCGGTGATAAGGACGATATCGTCTGCAAATCTTAAGTTATTTAATCTTTCACCGTCTATATTTAGGCCCATTTCCCCCCAGTCGATTTTCTTACAGGCATATTCGAGCAGTGTGGTGAACAGCTTTGGAGAGAGGGTATCTCCTTGACGTACACCTTGTTCTATTCGGAATGTTCTTGTGTTTTTATGTAATCTTACACACGCCGTTGCTTTCTCGTATATACCCTTAATCAGTGCAATGTACCTGTAATATGTGGCAATAGGAAAGATCAAAGTGTTTAAAAATTTCAGTTTGTTGCGTTGAGATATTGCAGTCTTTCCATATTCGAGTTAGTTTTATTGTTGAGTTACGTGCTATGGCCAGTTGCCATTGGCAGGGTTGCGGTCTATTACCATAATTTTCGTCTTCTTCTTGTTCAACGTAAGACCATGTTCTCTGCTGATCCTGTCCAACTTTCTCATGATTTCCGAACGAGCTAGTATTAAGGTGTCATCTGCATATCTAAGGTTGGTAATTCTTTTTCCTCCTATGGTTAATCACCCTCGTCAACTTTGCAGAACTTTCCTCATTATATACTCTCCGTGTATATTGAAGAGTATCGGTGACACAATACACCCCTGTCTTACACCACACTTTGGACTAAAAGACTTAGATAGCGTGTTGTTGACTTTGACCTTCCCGCAACTATTGTCGTAGAGATTTTTAAGCACATAATCATATGTTTTGGTACTCCCATGTTTTCCAAGATAAGCCACAAATTCTTCCATTTTACTCAGTCGAATGCCTTGCTGTAGTCGACAAAGCACAAATAAGTTTTTACATTAAATTCATATGCTTTTTCTATTATTTGTCTTACATTCAGGTTTTGTTTCCTTGTTCCTTTCCTGACATGAATCCTGTCAAGAGCCTTCTTATTCTCCGGGGTAATAATTTTGGCCAGGATTAGTCCTCTCCGGCCATCTATTAGGCCGATTGTTCTTTCCGTTATCCAGTGTTTTTTCTTTATCGGTTTTGGGTTCGTGGTTTTGTTCACACCAGACACGATCTATTTTTTGATCGCTTCCCGCTGGAATAGAATTTAAATCATCTGGTAGTTCAGGACCGGTATAATAGCAATCATCGGAATGATTTATTGGCTCCCTCCATACCATAGGAACAGCAAATTTAAAGGTTTTTTTTCTCCTTTTTTGACTATTTTCTTAGATCTTCGACACAAACATAACATACCTTATGCGGGCCCAAATTTATTCTGATCACCAAGTTTAGTTCCAAAGTATGATAGATAAACCTTTTTCACAAAGTCTGTAATGTTTCTTTGGTGTTTTTTAATCACAAACTCACCACAAATATAACAAAAACTGTCAGAAGCGTTTTTACAACCGCGATTAGACATTGTACTAAGTACATATACAGGAAACGTGAAAGTGAGGTTAGGTTGACAATAAACAAAACATCAGCTGTCAATAGAAAAAATAATCAACCTTTTTTTGACCAGCAAATGTGTTTCAGCAGTGCTACCAACTTCATCCACACCAATAGACATAGTTTTTCAGTTATTTATTTTTAAATATTAAAGCTGTTCAATTCTTTAAAAATCGCTTAATTTAATAAATTTAACTATAACATGTGAAGAAAATAGTTTAAAATGTTTACTAAAACGAGAGTTCAAGTTTGCGTCAACATAGATTAATTAACGGGGGTAGATCCACCCCAATTTTAGTGATAAAATACTCCTGGATCGACTTCTGTTACCTGATGGTAAATTTATGTTAAATGAAGGTGCTTTTAACAACAATATATAAATAAAAAAAATTATGCCAAAAAACTTTGTATCAGAAACATTTTTATCGTCTAACCGGAAATTTTATCACCTTCCCTCGTAGGAATTTGAACCTCGACTAACATTCCGTTTACTTATCGATAGATTTAACGAATATATAACCATGTTTACCTCGTAGAATATTGCGTCCTCGTACCTCGTAACATTTAATGCTAGTATTTAAGGATAATAACGTCGACCAATTAAAATTTTGATAATCGTTTGGAAATCTGGATGGACAATTCGATAATCTTGCACAATAACTAGCTTTTATGCAACGCACAATTATTTTTTAATTTTTTTTAAATGACATTTGCGACACAAAACGTCACGTCTAATTCATTTAACATTTCGCAGTATAAGAGCCTACTGATGTTAAGTTTGCAATTCAAAAACGGCAGTAATGATCCGAATATTCACAGATGATAACCCGCTTCTTGGAAAACTGTCGCAAAAAAACTTTCTGCATAAAAAAGTAGAGATCTACCAATGATTACTCAAACCAAAGAAATGAATTACCTAAACAACTGCCTCTAGAACCGAGGAGCTTTGTCAATGGTACACTTGGTACGTTCAGAATTAAGATCTTATCTGGAACTCCAGGTGAGGACAAGAGACTTCACAATCATTTCAATGTTGACATATTTCAACTTCTGGCAATCGGCACCTGGTGTGTGACAGCTTAAGACGAAATTGCTCACGCCCGCCATTAACCGCTCTGTCCGTCTAGCTTCAAATCTCCCCACACATCCAATAAATAAGTGACGACATATCTCTCATATACTTTCTCTTACATTGTATTAGGCACTTTCTGCGAACATTTGTCGTTGATTACACCGTTCGACGGACGATAATTTAATTTCAGCTCTTCACTTTATTTAAAAACTAAATAATTTATGGTAATACATAATTGAAATATTTTGTTACTTTTAATGTAAATTATGTCGGAAAGTCACCAAAATCATATTTTCAAAATAAAAAAAAATTCCTAGCTATTTTTTCCATTTGAAACAGTTAATAACTTTCCGACATTTAACTGTAATTATTAAAATTATCCCCAAAATTTTGCTGCAAAGTAATTTATATTAACAGCGTAAGTAGAATAATTAGATTTTTAATATGGCGGGCATGTCAATATCGTCTTAAGAGGGTCAAATATTTTGAACTTGTGTCATATTGCAAGTAGCAGAGTATTGTGCAGTACAGCCACATCCGATAAGGAGATGTTTATTATTCCAGTACAAAGTCCTGCTTACACTATAATGATTATTTCTATGCAGAACACAAACAAACATACATACATAAAGTCACGCCTTTTTCCCATAGGGGTAGGCAGAAACCACTTCCTTCAAATTACTACGGTTCTTACACACATCTTTTGCTTTCTCTACTTTCATCAGTGCTCTCATACATGCTCGTCGGTTGTTGGTACTCTTGACCTGGCCTTTCTTCAAAACAATGTTGATCTGATCGAGATATGTTTTCCGGGGTCGACCTCTACCGACTTGTCCATTCACACTCGCCTTATAAATTTGTTTCGTCAATCTTCCTTTATCCATCCTTTCTACGTGTCCAAACCATCTAAGCATTCCTTTATCTATCTTTGTAACCACATCTTCTTTTACATCACAGCGTTCTCTTATCTCACTATTTTTTACTTTATCAAACAGTCACTCCGGCTATACTTCTAAGACTACTCATCTCCGCAGCATTAATCCTATTTTCATGCTTCTTTCGCCAAACCCAACATTCACTACCATACATAAGTGTAGAAACCAACACACCTCTATGCACCGCCAGACGTGCCTTTTTTGACTTTTTCTGGCTATTCATAAAGCTATGCCGTGCCCCATTCATTTGTTTTCCTGCCAACACCCTTCGCTCAATGTCACAAACCACGGAAAATAATTATTTAAGAACATTGGACAAAAACAAATAGTAAGATGATGCGGTATGCTATATAGGGATGACCAATTATATTTAAATAACATACTACCATAGAATGCCAGTTTCCCACGACGTTTTTAAGCGAATTCAATACGTAGCAGTTAAAAAGAAACCGCTATTGTAAAAAAGACTCTGTATTACAATTGAAGCCAGTTAATAAATAACAATTGCTACAATGGATCAATTTAAGAAGCATTTGGCATAAATTGAAAAAAGGAAAAAAACAGTCGACACCCCTATATTAGGAATTATTTAATTGAGAATGATTGCTAGGTATTTTTAGTGCCCCTATTATAAACTGGAAGATTAATAGACAAATATGCTAATCACATATTCAATGATTATCACTAGGAAGCACACATTTTGTGGTATCACACTTTTTTAACACGGTTATATAAGTTTCACCTGTATGTTTGCTTGTATGTATGTTTGTTGTATGTAACTGACTCTTTGGCCTCGATTTTGCCCTACTTTAAGCGATAGATTTAATTTAAATTTTCATGGTCGCTGAGTTTGATTGTGATATCTTTAATGTTGTTAGCACCCCTACGAAAGGGATGAAATATAAAAACTATTAAAAACGGCTGATATTAGTGTCAAATTTATAGGTTTTGGGATGGCTAATTTGATAGTAACATTCCTAATTTTGTTAGCATCCGTACGAAAGGGGTGGGTAGGTCGTAGTTTTCAAGGTCGCTGAGTTTAATTGTGATATCTCCAATGTTGTAAGCACCCCTCTGAAAGGGGTGGGAAGGGGATGGAATAAAAAATCTTTATTAGTGTCGAATTCATAGTTTTAGGCGCCGCTGAGTTTGATAGTGATATTCCCAAAGAAGGCAAGCCAACGTTCGGGCAGGACAACGTCTGCCGTGTCCGCCAGTATACCTATAAGATTGACAAAATTTCTATCTATCGCCATTCGAAAATAGAACCCATCGCGATAAAAATAACTCAACGCAACCTTCGTTTAACTGACCTAGCACAAAAACTTTCCTTTGTTTTATCGTAGGAATAGGTCAGTATTGATGATTTAATTTTTATCGCCGCCTCTCACAATTTATGGTTTGGAGTAAAGTATACATGTACTTAATTTCTTGAGTGTATAATTTATTATATCGACAACAATTATATCAACTAGACAGTTGTTGCCTAACTGTAAAATTCTATGATTGTCCTTAAAGATAACATCGAAGTTGGGCTCAGGAAATTTTTCTACAAATAAACTTGGTAAATATTTATTTTAATGTATCTGAGAATATTGAAAATCCCACGTCGGAATAGTTTTTACGTAATTATTTATTTATTATTATTATAAATAAGTTTATTAAAGAAGAAAAGTTAAAACTAACTATGAAATACCTAAACAGTGATTTTTTTTGGATTTTAAATTTAATTGTAGGAATAAAAATTATAATTTGTACATTAAAATCATTGAATAATAAATAACCTTATAAAAGTGGGCTGTCAGCATGCGGCCACATTTTGACAGAATGACGTCACCGTTGCTTCAGAACCCTGTGATTACGTGGAAAGTTAAAAACATTTTTTTTCTTAAAATCCACACTGATATAGCTTAATTGTAATAAAAAAAGACGTCAGTGAGAACCGGAGCTCTTAATATTAAAATTTTGAGGTCGTGCACAGGGGATTTCTATTTCCATTTAAATAAAACACGAAAAAAATGTTTCTAATTTTGTGGCTTACAAACCCATAGACGGATTTTTTTGAGCGGTATATGTTTTTGTATAAAATTGAACGCTCTACAAAAAATGCCTCTTTTTGGTAATTTTTCGATAAACCGACTCGTTCAAAAGTTATTTAAACTGGAAGTTACATGTATGTCAAAATAACACTTTTTCACAATTCATTTTTAGGCAATTTCATTTTGTTCAGTATACTGAACACTATAACATAAAAACATGTTAAGGTTTCGGAGGTGAGGGGGTTCAACTGTATAATTTTTTTTTTTTTATGAAAATAGTCGCAAAAAGGGTAGACCTATCGTGTGGGCCGCGGACGGCCCGCACTGCGACTATTAGAAGGGGAAGGGATTATAGAAAGGAAATGATTGTGGACACGCTTTTAAAAAAGTTGTAGGTCATAGTTCTTTGGAAAAACTGATTTTGGAAGCTTATTCCATTCCGTAGCAGCCCTGTAAAAGAAGGATTCTTGATGAAGATTGGTCCTAGTAGTGTCAATCTTGAGAGTAAATGGGTGAGACTGATCAGCGTGCCGAGTTCTTCGGCCGAATGTGGCCAATGGTGGTACAAGAGTTTTTATTTCTCTGGAGCATCTGCCATGGAAATATCTGTAGAGCAATGACTGGTCTGCAACTCTTCTTCTATGTTCTAGAGGGTAAAAGGTATCTGTGAGAGTTGAGCTGTTTATCAAGCGAATGGCTCTTTTTTGAATGGAATCTAGAAGACGAAGAGAATGCCTTGGTGCTGAACCCCAAATGTGCGAGCAATACTCCAGTAGAGGTCGGATTTGAGCCTTGTACATCGACAACAGTTGATCAGGAGTAAAAAACTTTCTGGCTTTCCACAGAAAACCTAGCCTCTGGCTTGCCGACTTTGCGATGTTAGCAACATGGTCATGCCAAGACATATTATTGGACACCGTGACTCCCAAAATCGAGATGGAGGGACTTGGTTCAAGGGTATTTCCGGACATTGTGATGGGATGATTTGAGGAATTCACTTTCTTGGAAAACGTGGCACTTTGTGTTTTTTGGGCGTTGAACTGAACAAGATTGTTGCTTCCCCACTCGACGATTGCTTTTAGATCTCTATTGATGGAATCAACCTGTTCCTGCCAGAATCTATTTGTATCATTCACCGAAAGTGATCGATAGGATGTGAAAGTTGAGACAAGTGTGCTATCGTCTGCGAAACTGTAAATGGGGTTCGTGGTGGTTTTCAAGAGGTCGTTGATGTGTAAAAGAAATAAGGTGGGGGACAGGATGGAACCCTGTGGGACCCCGGCATTAGTTTTAAACGCATCAGAAGAAATACCGTCAACTGCCACATGTAAGGAGCGATCTTGCATGAAGCTCAAGAGCCATTGGCGCAGTTTGGTTGGGAGACCGTAGGCAGATAATTTACTTAACAATGCCTGGTGCCAAACGCGGTCAAAGGCTTTAGATATATCCAAGGCTATTGCACGGGATTCACCAAACTTTTCAATAGTGTTTGTCCAGAGCTGAGTGACATAAGCCAGCAAATCTCCAGTAGACCGAAGTTTACCGAAGTTTTTACTAAAAAGGCCGGTTTTGGTGTGATAGAACCATTTTAGAATTATTTAGGGCGAGTTTATACAGCAAATAAAATAAGAAACAAAATAATTTAAAATAAGAAAGATAAACATGCCCAAAACTATGAAAGCGTTTATACAAGAAATATAATAAAATAAGAATAAGAATAAAAGATCGCCAACTTTTATCTCTGTCTTATTTCATTTCTCTTCCTGAATGTTCAAGGAACATTCAGGAAAAGAAACTATCAATTTCAATGAAATCAAATCGTACCGTGTGCTAGAATTTTCGGATACAAGTATATTTTTGTCTTGGTGGAATGATTGGGTAAAACGACAAAGAGACGATAAAGTAAACAGTTCCGTCCTTATTTAAGGTTAAATGTGCCAGATGGTGTTGGGTAACATTCTTGTAATTTTGTTTGTGTTTCGTTTAGGACCTTGTGGTTGGAAGTGTCAAAAGATGTACAAAATAGAAAAAGATATAGGAAATAATAAATGTTATCAATAAAAATAACTAGTTTCGACTGTTAAGTGAGGTATGAAGAAATTATAAAATGAATTTTTTGGTGGTTTTAAACTACAAATTAACATTTTTTGGTTGAGACGATAGCAAGTTTACATTACATAATTCTTCGTATTAAATTCTCTTCACTGACGCCCCACAGCCCTTGTATTATTGTTACTTGTACCAATCGAGATTTCTAAAAATGAAGATATAAAAAGATTTTTCAAAACCACTGTGTTCTACTAATTTATTCACTTTGGGGTTTCTTTATTAAAAAAAAATTACAACATTCAGTCCTTCAGTAAGAATCCTTTCATGAGCGTCGCCAGGATTACTTTCAGGGAGGTGTCTACCTCGGCGAACATATCTCGATGAGATCAACATTGTTTTGAAGAAAGGCCAGGTCAAAGTACCAACAACCGACGAGCATGTATGAGAGCACTGATGAAAGTAGAGGAAGCAAAAGATGTGTGTAAGAACCGTAGCAAGTGGAAGGAAGTGGTCTCTGCTTACCCCTACGGGAAAAAGGCGTGACTATATGTGTGTAGGTAGAGCCCTATTTTTCCAATGTGCAAGCCATGTATTGAATCTTATCATTAATGACCTGAATACTGTCAGTAAAGTGAGAAACTTTCGCTAGGACTACAAAGGATATTATAAATTCTTTTGAAGAGAGTACTTTGCGGCGGAATAAAATTCCAAATATACCTCTATTTTGTGAATCGCGTTGGACAGCAAAATACAAAAGTATCAGAAAAATTTCTGAAAACTTTTTGACTATTGTACAAGTTTTAGAGAACGCACCGAACTCTAAAACGAAAACCAAAGCGTATATCAGCTCTATACGACTGCAACTACTCCAACATACATTGTGACACATGGTAATTGCTGCCTATTCTGCCAAACTTGAACCCGTGCGCAATCAATTACAAGTAAATATAAATAAAAAGGCAATACACGATCACGTAAATAAATTAACTGATGTGCTTCAATCTCACCGCTTAAATGCTTTTATGGAGTTTGAGGTGATTCTCGAGAAAGATCAACAAATTTGCGAAAAACTGGATGTTAAATTTAAGCGTCCTCGAATAGTGGCAAAATAGACTTACAGATCAAATCAACCATCTAAAAATGTTGAAATTTTTTTCAGAATATCTTTAAGACCTCTACGGAGGTCTTCCACATAGATTTATTGCTCAGGCTACAGTCAAACTCCTACTCGCGTATTTGCCAAGTATTTGGGGACGGCCGGCAAGCAATGGGGGCGCATCGACAAGTACGCACTTGTTAAACAATTGAATTCCCTTTGACTCGCGGCATTTTTACCGACAAACGGCGGGACTTCGCCAGTGGCCAATAATTGTACAAGTAATGGCCTAGTGAACCACTCCCACTACATGGCAAATATAGGCAAGTGACAAATATTTGACAAACACACGAGTAGTGTAGTACCACATGGTACGAGACGATGAAGACACGTGAAGCAAAAAATGCGGTTTTAAACGAATCTGTTGTTGAATACGCAAATGTAGCTCAAGCCACTCCGTTTTTCCAGCGGTATGTGAGACAATCAAAATGGGTTTACCCATTCCAGCAACAATATGTAGCATTGAACGTACATTTAGCACGTTGCGACGTGCCAAGACGTGGAATCGCTCAACGATGGAAGACGCGTGGCTCAGTGTTTACAGCAAAAAAAATAGAGGATACTGAATTTATTGACAAACCTGGATGCCTTCAGTATTCATTTAAACAGTAACTCAATAAAAAAAATTTAATTTTTGTGCACCTCCTTGCACCCTGCTGCCGGCGCCCATGAATCCTTTCAAGGCAGGTAGGAAATTCGAATGTAAAAGATCCTTTTAATTCCAGTTTGTGGGGCAGGCAGTAATTAGTTAATCTAAAATTTCATTTTAATGTATTGCACGGGCTTCCAAATTATAAATAAGCAATTTTTGTGTTCTAAAAATAAAAAATATCGTACCTAATCTAATCAAAGAAAACAACTCGTAAAAAGGAAACAGATAATTTTTCAAATTTACAAAATGGACAGACTGTCCCGATTAAGCGGTGATGTTTTGTTAGAATTCGAAAATGTCAAATTACAAAAAATAAAAAACAAGGGGACACATTTAAATTGTTTTTTTTTTATTGGGGGTCCAGGGTACCAGCAGATTTGATTAAAAACCAACGTGTTTAAAGCAGTTGGAGAATTCAGGCACCTTTAAGTCGAGTTGGGGGAAAATTAATTTAAGAGGAATTGGGTAAAAATAAGAAGGGGAAAAAACATTTTCGGAATTTTGCTGTAATTATTTTTATTTTTTAGGGCGTTAATAAAAAAATTAAATTCTTGCCCTCTTAACAAAAACGAAATAAAGAATCAAAGGTACAGTTAATTTTGGCGTAAAACACAAAAGGCAGCAACATTTTTATTATTTAATCGTTTATTGAGGGCCCAGGGGGTCGCGGAATTTTTTTATTTTTAATTAAAAAACAGTCATCTTGTTTAAATTAAAAGAGGAAAGAATTTGGGGTCATTCTGTGGCTTTTCAATTAAAGCGAGTTGGGAGGACAATTTTGAGTGGGTAAAAATTGAAGGAATGAACTATTTTGGAAATATTATTTGTATCTTTTTGCACGTTATGTATGCTTTAATGTAATATCAATTATGAATTAAACGTTAAATTGATGTCCCCTAAGCAGAAACGAAACAAAAAAATTGAAGGTACCTCATTTTGATGTAAAACAAAAGGGGAAACTAAATTTTTATTTATTTTTTTGTTGTTGTGGGACCAGGAACAATTTGGGCCCATTCTTAATTTGCTGGAGGAAGTTTAACTTCAGGAGATGGCGTGGAAAAATTTAACGGAAGACCTAATTTTGGAAATTTATTTATTTTCAATTTTATGTAGAAGATTTTTCTATTTTTTTATTATAAATAAATATTCAGCTGGGGTTTCTAACTTTACCACCGAGTTTTAAAAAATTAAGCATATTTTTATGGGGTTTATAAAAAAATATTTAAAATTAAAAGATAACAGGAAACATAAAAATACTTACTATTAAACTAATCACAATAGACTCTATAAATATATATTCCAAGAACAGATATAAAAACGCAACACTTATATTATCATGTACACATATTTTCCAACTACGACGTCGTATCTAGAAGCGATAAAACGAAACTACTTTTTGGTGAACGATCCAAACAGAGTCGCCCGTTTTTTTCAAACAAATGAGAGCCGCCGAAGATTTCGGTCTCGTATCTCGCATGAATAGCCGCAGTCGGTTGAGGAATCGAGGCGGGAGGGCCCAAACGTACCGAAAAAACGAAAAATGGGGGAAGAACAACTGTGTCAGAAACGAGGAACAATTAGAATACCGGTATAGAGGTGGGAACGCGACAAATTAGAATCAACTTAACTCTGATTGATTCAGTACATTTCATTAAAATTTTCATAGAAAATAACACTCGCAAAATTTGAACTACAGCAAATGATAAATCTGGAAAATTTCAGAAGCAGTTAAAGTACAGTATATTAAGCGATAGCTTACACGTGAAATGTTTCTAATAAGTTCCTTTTAAAGCAAAAAAACTAGCACACAAACACACTAAATTTTAGCCTATACATTATTACAACTACATGTGGCAGTTGACGGTATTTCTTCTGATGCGTTGAAAACCAATGCCGGGATCCCTCAGGGTTACATCCTGTCCCCCACCCTATTTCTTTTACCTTTTAAAAACCACCACGAACCCCATTTACAGTTTCGCAGACGACAGCACACTTGTCTCAACTTTCACATCCAATCGATCACTTTCGTTGAATGATATAAAAAGACTCAAGCAGGAACATGTTGACTCCATCAATAGAGATCTTGAAGCAATCGTCGAGTGTCCTGAAATACCCTTGAATCAAGTCCCTCCATCTCGATTTTGGGAGTCACGGTGTCTAGTAATATGTCTTGGCATGACCATGTTGCTAACATCGCAAAGTCAGCAAGCCAGAGGCTGGGTTTTTTTGTGGAAAACTGGAAAGTTTTTTACTCCTGATCAACTGTTGACGACATACGAGGCTCAAATCCGACCTCTACTGGAGTATTGCTCGCACATTTGGGGTTTAGCACCAAGGCATTTTCTTCGTCTTCTAGATTCCATTCAGAAAAGAGCCATTTGCTTGATAAAGAGCTCAACTCTCACAGATACCCTTCACCCTCTAGAACATAGAAGAAGAGTTGCAGACCAAACATACTCTACAGATATTTCCATGGCAGATGCTCCACAGAAATAAAAGCTCTTATACTTGGCACGCTAATCAGTCTCACCCAGTTACTCTCAAGATTGACACTACAAGGACCAGTTTACATCAAGAATCCTTATTTTACAGGGCTGCTACGGAATGGAACAAGCTTCCAAAATCAGTTTTTCCAGAGAACTATAACTTGTAACTTTTCAAAGAGCGGGTCCACAATTATCTCCTTTCTATAATCCCTCCCCTTCTAATAGTCGCAGTGCGGGCCGTGCGCGGCCCACACGATAGGTTTGCGACTATTTTCAGTAAAAAAAAAACTCGCAAAATTTAAACTACAGCAAATGATAAATCTGTTTCCGAAAAATTTCAGAAGCAATTAAAGTACAGTTTATTCGTGAAATTTTCCTAATAAGTTCCTTTTAAAGCAAAAAACACGAACACAAACCTATACATTATTACAACTACCCGCTAAAATTTAGGCGCGTACTTCTGAACTCGTCAAGCGGTTCTTCGATAATCATGGTGTTTTGTAATTTTATTTTAGACAACATTTTTGTAAAGAGCATAAGTTTAAATTGCCTATCTACAATCTCTTTTTTTTCTATATTTTGTCGGGCAGCTTGCGTCCCTCTTTCGGTCGCGCATTTTCAAGTGACTCCTTACGCTGGTCTAGTTATAATAGAGTTTAATTTCTGCTGCTTACTAATTATTCTACACATAAATTTACATTGTTCTAGTTCTGTTATTTTACTTAGCTGCACGACTCTTAACTTTAAAACCTAGAAGTATTTGCATTTTTTTTTAATTCCAAGTCCCCACAAGTATTAGATATCCATCCGATAAGATCATTTTTTTATTTTGCAAGTTCCCTAAAAACTGTATCATGTTTTAATATAAACTACTTTGCCACCACCTCTTTTTTCACGTCATGCATGGACTGCTTGATATACATCTAAGTTGTAATTGGCAGCAAAGCACTGCACTTTATCCATCGTATTCCTTATGCTCTGTATATTTAGGTACGCCACTTTAATTTTTTTCTTCAGTTCTCCAGTTTTTTAAGTCCTCCATCTATTCACAAGTATTACTCCACGTTTTTCTTGTTTTCTTAAGAGTATGCTTCTATTGTTCACCCTCAGGAACCTATACCCATTTTCTTTCCTCAAAGCTTGAGCTCTTTTAAATCATTTCGTTTGTTTTGACTTAAAAATACTTTATTATTTTCCGTAAGTCCAACTTGATGGTATTCAATGCAAAGTTACTGTGACTTAAGTATTTTGTTCTTTATATTTTCATCTACAAAAGAGACTTGAATGAAGGTTTTTGTTGGTCCAACTTTTTTGTTTTTTTTTCACTACCTTTTTCAAATCTTTATTTGCTGTGTTGTGTATGAAACACCATGTACATTTACATTTTTGCAGAGTTGTTTTTGTTAAGTTTATATTTAACTTGTTAAATTTCTTCTTTTAACTCCTTATTTACTTTAATATGCTCTTGGTACTTTTAAAACAGGTTATTATACTTTTTGTCCATATTTTCCAACTTGGCCATTACATCATCCAGTGTGTATTTTGTTGGACCAGAAACATTAGTTTCACATTATTTTTTTTCGTGTCCAAAACAACAACTCATGATCTTTGTGCCCAGTATTGGGCGACGTCAATGGCGTTCTGTTTAGTATTCCATAAATCATCTAAACAGCAGGTGTTGGGGCAGTTTCTGCAGCTACTGAGGTGCGCGATATGTCTTGTATCTCTCCGCAGTCACAGAAAGCGGCTTGATGGTCTATTTGGTTTTCACAGCAACTTCAGTTCTGATTCTATTTAATGTTTGCTACGTTCGCCAGTCCAGATTTACCCCTCCAGGATTTTCCTGACGTAATGGGTAACTTTTAGTTCCACAATTATTACATCATTTTTTTGCTAATTTACTTATTTTTTTGTTTGTTTTGACTGAAATTGACAGACAATTTCTAGGCTGACGTAAAGCATTTCTCACATAGAAGAACCTAAACATTATCGTTCACAATTTTGTTAGATATATTACAGATTTTTTTTCCGCAATATATGTAAAAAAATCCTGGGACTGAGGTAAAATTTGTATCAGATATTTGAAGTTTTTTTTCATTGTATAATTATTATACTGTTACGACTTTTGAAACCGTCTTTGTCGACCTTAAAAAAGACGGAGGCGCCGACCGAATTTAGGGTGCTTGTTATGCCGGCCCGCGGTTTGACTGGTAATTTCTCGACGTGTCTAGCGGTTTCGATATTAGTCCATTGAAAAGTTACATTTGGGGTTGCGTTTTTATAGGACGCAATTTTATTTTTTTGATGTGTAGGGGGGGTCAGTGTAAAGCTAAAACCAAGTTAGTGGGGTCGCCACCCTTGTCCCACGGCAGCCATCTTGAAAATAGGGGTTGAAATGGTTTTTATGATATATCTCTTAAACTATTTATTTGATAAAAAAAATTTATTAACATTTTTTGTCGTAGAACTATAAATAAAAAAGTTATAAGCGAAAATCTTCAGAAATTCGAGAAAAAAATTTATATTTTTCGATATAACTTTTTTTTTATAATCATGATGATGAACCGTCGACATTAACACCGTTTCCTTCTCCAGTTCTCCCACTGGTATTTAATTCAGAAAGCCGATCAGATGCTGAGCCGCAGCCTGGTCCATCGAAACGACCGAGGACGGAGTAGTTCTAATTTAGAAAATCACCGTGGATTATGCCTATTGGGAATAACACGTAAAAAAAAACGCGCCTCTAGACTCTACCTCGTGGTTGGTGGGGAAAAGAGTCAATAATTAATTATTAATAATATTGCAAAATTTGTAATTAAAAAAGTTATAATAACAAAATAAAAAAAAAAAAACAATAACTGATGACATATTACATACACACGTATAATATAGGTATAGTTAAGAATATTGAAAAATAGTACTCACTTCGGAGCGCTGTAAAACCTTAGCTGTTGACTTAATGAAAAAATGATGCAAATAAAAGTTGTTACTCCAAAAACGATCTACAAAAATGGTCGGATATCATTTTTTCGTAAAATGATAAAAAAAAAAGTTATATCGAAAAATATAAATTTTTTTCTCGAATCTCTGAAGATTTTCGCTTATAACTTTTTTATTTATAGTTCTACGACAAAAAATTACTGGACCAAAGTTGTAGAGAATTTAGTTAGCAACAAAAAATGTTAATAAATTTTTTTTATCAAATAAATAGTTTAAGAGATATATCGTAAAATCAATTTCAACCCCTATTTTCAAGATGGCGGCCGTGGGACAAGGGTGGCGACCCCACAAACTTGGTTTTAGCTTTACACTGACCCCCCCTACACATCAAAAAAATAAAATTGCGTCCTCTAAAAAACGCAAGGTAAGGCCTAAAAAATGTAACATTTCAATGGACTATATGATAGAAGGAACCTCGAGAAAAAGGTCGATTACTCTGGAATTATGATTTAGAGGTATAAAAAGGAAAGCGGCCGCGAAGAAGACAGTTTTTTTAAAAAGTGTTTATTTATAAGTTATGAAAGTTTAATAGTTGGTCGAATATTTAAGTGAATTATAAATTTAAAATTTATTGTGTAAAAGTATTGGAATAAAAACTGTTTTGTTACTGTATCGAGAGTTTAAAATCACCGAACCCAAGAATCAAGTAATATCGTAACAATATGTTTTAAAATGTTCACAATGATTCACAATTTTTAAATGAAAACCACGATACGTTTTCGTGGGCAATTTTATTTTTTTAAATTTTTATAAAAAAAGCTTAAATACCTATAAAATATAATAAATAATTATTAGCATTCAAACAATTTCAAATACAGAAATGAATAAAACAGAAAAATTTAAATAAAACTAAACGCAATTATTATTTTCAATTAATTTCTTTAGTTTATGCGGCAACACTTTTTTATTTTGATTCCAACGAACCGATTTGTCACACAACCTCGTAATAATAATCATACCACTTATTCCAATTTAAACATAATTTCTTACATTTCGTTTTATTGTAGAAGAAAGTTAAAAGACAACGATTATACGTCCCAAATGGATGAGGAACTTACTGGATAAGTGCAGTTAGAAAGTTGTTATTGCAGTTAACAGCAGAAACAGTAAAATAGACGTCGTATAAACGACAATCTTTCAAGAGTTTATTTTGAAATAAAGATATCTATTTACCGCTCATAAAAATTGTTTTAAAATAACAGTTACAAAAATCGCACTCCACCTCTACAGTTTCGTTTTCTTTTAGGGGACTTCGATGACAACTGTCGACTCTGATGACAATGACGGGAAAATATGCGAAATATGCAGGTTAAATTTCCAAACTACGACAAAAACGATCACCCAACACCAACAATTGCTTCCAAACATAATTTCTTTTTTAACCGGCACGTTCCAAGGCAATTTCCCTTATAAAAAGAAAACTGCTAGAAAAAAATGGTCGTTATGTTAATAATGAGAAGACGTTTCGAATCAGACTTCTTTAGGGAATCAAATGAATGGTAGTAGTTTATCCAATAAATTGATCACAAAAAATATTACCAACAAAATGTACAAAACTAAATAGAAATAATTGTCGATTCCATATACTGGGTGTTTAAAAAAAAGGTGACCCCGTCTCTAGGATAGGTAGACAACTGAATAATAATTGGGGTTTGCTTAGTAAAAAATTTTCATAACGCCATCTGTATTAAGATAAGGGCGTTAAAGAAAAAAAATGTATACATATTTATTCCGATTTTGCAAAAACTACTGGAAACATTGTAATGAAATTTTATACGAACATATTTTAGAAACTGATACATCCCATGAATTTGTTTTTATATCTGACGCTGATAGAGGGCGCTAGTTACACGGTTCTTACCAAGTAGTATTGAACATAACTTATTTAAATTCTATATCGTCACTGGGTAGGGAGATAAGAGATTATCAAACGCAATAGAAAATGGGATAAGGAACTTAGTGTGGGATAAACATGTTAGGACTTCAGAAATATCACAGAAATGGAAATTTTATCACAGACCATTAAAAAACAATTTATATAAAAATGTTGAAAAATACAACCAAAAAATAATTCTAAAAACGAAACCAGAGAAAAAAAACTATTTTAAAAGGTTAAATTGTATTTTAATAATATTCATGAATAAGAAGCATTCACCCCAATAACTCCTCTGTTAAACTATAGAAGTCCCTCGGTGAGTTGTCTGAATTACATTCATACATATTGTCACGCCTTTTTCCCGTAAGGGTAGGCAAAAACCACTTGTTTCCACTTCCGCTACGGTCCTTGTCTAAATGAAAGTAGGTATTTTGTACATCACAATTACTTTCGTTGTCATCTGACACTATATCTTCTTCGCAAGACAAAATTCATCGTACGGTAATTCTTGATTATGAGTTTTCGTCAGTCTCCTGTATTTACTGTAAAAAAAACACGCCTGACTTGGTCTCCATCTTTTTTTCGTTTTCCGCTGAGAAATTTGATCAATTAAATAATTTAATGTCTAATGAATCTGTACTGTAAAGAATAAAAAAAGGAAGAGAAGTGATAACACTATAAAAAGAAGAGAGCTTGAATATCTAGGCCATATAAGGAGAAACGAAAACAAATACCAGCTCCTTAAGGGAATTCTCCAGGGAAAGGTCTATGGCAAGAAAGGACCCGGAAGGCGTAGAATATCATGGCTGAAAAACTTAAGAATATGGTTTTCCAAAACAACCACTGAATTATTCAGAGCAGCCAACCGTCAATATTCGGAACGAATAGGCACTTGAAGAAGAAGAAATAAAAAGGCTCACGGGCGCAAGTGTGCCTTTTCACCAAGAAGAATGAAAAACCAAGGATCCTCAGCCGTTACCGAACTCTTAAACTCTCTCAAAAACAACCTCTCGTGCCACGTACACGTACCGTCGTACCGTCATTACTCACCAATTTTCTATATAAACTCAAAAACTCAACGATCTTTATCTAGTATTTATGTTCTTTTTAAGCCAGCACAGTCTCATATTTTTAAGCAGCAAAAAACACCGTCACAATTTAACTAAATTTTAACTTATTAGTCACCTGCCTGGACAAATGAACAATTTTAATATCATCAAAGTAAGTAACGAAAGGGAAAGTTCATAGACACGAAAAAAAAAATGGATAGTAGCCACCGTCATGACATTTGTAGGAAAATCAGGAAAAATATTTGAGGATTTAAAAAGTTTTGTTATACCGAGTCGACTTTTAGAAGTCAACAGAGAGTCGATTGGAAATAAATAAAAGAGCATAATGTTCCTACTCATATTCGTATCGAGAATAAGTTCCACGTGACTGAAAAACCAGCGTCTCATACTGTATAAAACGACCTTCACGATGAAAAATATAACCGCCAATTAGACGAACACTACTTAGTGTTTCTACAAATGCCTACAACGTGATTTCCTATCTAACTAGTAGGTCGAATTTAACGGTGTCCCATTCCTGTCACCCATTTAACCTGCGGAAACGACCATTATAAATTCCTCCCGGTTATTAATTCTTTAAGTCCGAAATCATTTCGAATGCCAGTCACAACCTAAGAAACCAAACGGATATAGTAAGTATTATTCAAATGGCAGTTAGTTGTAAAAATTGAAAGATGATGCGTTAGGGATCAGGTAGCCGAGAGGCATGGATTTTATCAGTCAAACGCATTCAGTAGCAATACGAGGGCAGTTTGATAAGTCAGTGACTTTTTGAATTTCCCGCACAGTTACTCCAAATGCAACAGTGCTGCCGTAAACTATAATCTATCAGTGGGCAACTTTCTAATTTTGAGCAAGCTACGTCGTGCAGTTGGTGTTTGATAGCCGTTCAAAGCAGACAAACGCGTGAATTTTTACGAAAATGGAAAAAAGTGTATTTCGTGTGCTGATTAAGCATTAATTTTTACGTAAAAAATCACGTACCAGCACTAGTGACACCGAACGTCCAGGTCGCCCAAAAGAAGTGATATCACGCCGGAAATCGTCGATAAAATCCATGAAATAATATTGGATGATCGGAGAATGAAAGTGCGTGAGTTGGCTCATGCTGTAGGTGTATCTCAACTGAACGGGTACATCATATTTTACACGAATATTTGAACATGAAAAAACTCTCTGCGAGATGGGTGCCGCGATTGCTCACACTCGACCATAAGCGCAATCGTGTGACCACTTCAAAAGAGTGTTTAGCGATGTTCAGACGTAATCCGGACGAATTTTTGCGCCGTTTTGTTACTGTGGATGAAACATGGATCCATCACAACACGCCAGAGACCAAGGAACAATCGAAACAGTGGGTTGCTCGGGGTGAACGTGGACCAAAGAAGGCGAAACAGAGTCTGTCAGCCAACAATGTCATGGCCACAGTTTTTTGGGATGTACGCGGTGTCATTCACATCGATTACCTCAAGAAAGGTAAAACGATCACCGGCGAATACTATTCAAAGCTTTTGAACAGATTCGACGTTGATTTGAAGCAAAAACGGCCGCATTTGGCTAAGAAGAAGAAAGTGCTGTTCCATCAAGACAATGCACGTGTGCACACTTGTCTAGTCACGATGGCCAAAATCCACTAATTGGGATACGAACTGCAACCCCATCCAGCATATTCTCCAGATTAAGCCCCCTGCGACTATTTTCTGTTTCTAAACCTAAAGAAATGGCTGGGCGGTAAGAGATTTGAGTCGAATGAAGAAGTCATTACCGAAACAAACGCGTATTTTGAGAGCTTTGAAAAAACCTATTATTTGGAGGGAATAAAAAAACTAGAAAAACGCTGGACTAAATGTATCGAGCTAAAAGGTGATTATGTAGAAAAATAAAATGTTTATTTGCGGAAAAAAATTTGTTTTATTCAAAAAGTCACTGACCTATCAAACCGCCCTCGTACGTATTAGTTAGGTAGCACCGCAAGGATCTGCGTCAGAGATGTTACTCTCTACATATAACAGCGCGCGCGTATCTTTGTTATCATCCAAGAAATTGTTGCAATTTCACAATAACTTGGAAGTAGACAAGGATTTTTCCAATGCTTTTGCAACACTTATTGCAAATTCAAAAAGTATATGTTTAAGAAAAAAGATGTGCTTTGCAAAACAAAGTGTCATCTTTACTTTGCTGTGATAAACATTTCTATCTCTCTTTGTATAATAAAGGTTTTGCTTTTTTATTAAGTAGTTGACAGTTTCCATGCAAAAAGTCAACTTTTACTAACTCAAGGAAAAACACAGTTACAAAAATATATTATTAGTCTTCTATTTATCTGTCAAAAAGTTGCATCAAGCTGACAGCCCACTTTTATTGGGTTATTTATTATTTTCATAATTTCTATTTCTCTTTGTATTATAAAAGTTTCCTTTTTTTATGTTTTTTATTAAGTAGTAGACAGTTTCCAAAAGGTAAACTTTAACTAACTCAAGGCAGTAAGAACACATATCATTCTTCTATCTATCTGTCAAAAAGTGGCCTCGAGCTGATAGGCCACTTTTATTAGGTTATTTATTATTCAATATGAATGGTAGAGATAAGAAAAAACAATCCTAGATGGGAAGAAGTGTCCATCAAAATGTGGTATATAAAGGTGGCGCTGGTAACCTTGGTTCTTGCGGTTATTGCGGTATCCCTCCAGATGCGGGTCAGTTTCGCTGTAGAGTTTCTCGCCATCGCTATGTTTCTTCGGATTTCGTGCTCACATTCGTCAGTGTTCGTCACAATAGATCCTAGATACCCGAAGCGGTTGACAACTTCGAAGTCAGCAATCCTTATGATGTCTGGGCTATTATTGTTAAGGCGATCTTACTGACTAGTAAATGTTAATCCAAATTAATCACTTTTCGCTTTTAATCAACTTTTACAGAAAATACAGTAAGAGTCGACTTTACCTAGGCAAAGTCAACTCTGGAGACTGGAGAATCTACTTTGTAACAAATACAGATATGAAAAAAAATTTAAGGAACATGAAAATTTCAATGCAAAACGTTGAGGTGTCCAGTCGACCAACACAAAATAAAATAAACATTCGCGATTAATAATAATCAAGTTATTAACTACACCGACTATAATTTGAATTGACGTTACTAATCAGTATGAAACTGTTAGCGACGGTGTGTACGTTTGACTTATCAGAAAAGAGATTGCTACGTATGCAAGAGATCAAAAAATGTCTCTTCTAACAATAAGAGCTGTGATCATTTTAACATCACGGGTTTGAAAATATAATAAATAATTTAAGACAACATAACATTAACTTCTGAACAATAAACTAAAAATTTTAACTCTAAAACAATACATTACAAATTTTTTTTTACTGAAAATAGCAAAAAGGGTAGACCTATCGTGTGGGCCGCGGATGGCCCGCACTGCGACTATTAGAAGGGGGAGGGATTATAGAAAGGAGATAATTGTGGACCCGCTTTTTGAAAAGTTGCAGGTTATAGTTCTCTGGAAGCTTGTTCCATTCTGTAGCAGCCCTTTAAAAAAAGGATTCTTGATGGAGATTGGTCCTTGTAGTGTCAATCTTATGAGTAAATGGGTGAGACTGCGTGCCGAGTTCTTCGGCCGAATGTGGCCAGTGGTGGTATAAGAGATTTTATTTCTCTTGAACATCTGCCATGGAAATATCTGTAGAGTAATGTCTGGTCTGCAACTCTTCTTCTATGTTCTAGAGGGTGAAGGGTATCTGTGAGAGTTGAGCTGTTTATCAACCGAATGGCCCTTTTCTGAATGGAATCTAGAAGACGAAGAGAATGCCTTGGTGCTGAACCCCAAATGTGCGAGCAATACTTCAGTAAAAGTCGGATTTGAGCCTTGTACGTCGTCAACAGTTGATCAGGAGTAAAAAATTTTCTAGCTGTTCACAGAAAACCTAGCCTCTGGCTTGCTGACTTTGCGATGTTAACAACATGGTCATGCCAAGACATATTATGTAATGTTTAAATAAACCACCTTGTGCAAAACAATGGCTAAATCTGTACAACAAAGATAATCTCAAATCGCTGAGTAGATTTGGTGTAATGTTGGCACAAAGTTAAATAATTTTCATTCTTAATCCATTAAGATTTTTATCTTTCTTAAATTCTTGTCAATACGCAGATTCTTTCAGTTATCGCCAAAGAAAAAAATCATTTGGAGATAAATCCGTAGATCTAGGAGGCCACGTGTAGATATTAAACGATCAGAAAACATCGTCTCGAAAAATTGTGTCACTGTTCGTGCAGTGTGACTTAAACAACCATCCTGTTGAAACCTAATGTCCCCAAAATTAATAGGAAGTAGCTAAACTGCCAGAATAATTTGATCTTGCAGAAGGTGTAGATATTTGACAGCGTTTAGGTTACCACCTCTGTTAATATGTTTTGTAAAAAAACATAATTTTCATTTTGCCGTTCCATCATGGTTTTACGAAATTCCATGTTTTACAGATTTGGCTATTGTTCGGCTCAACAAGGTGGTTTACTTAAACCTTTATTACATTAGATCTGTAATGTTTTTTTTAGAGTTCGAATTTTTAGTTTATTTTGCAGAAGTTAATGTTATGTTTTTTAATTCGTAGAATATTCATTTTCATATTTCACTATTGATATAATTTGTTATGGAAATTGTGCAATAAAAACTTTAACTGCATAAAATCTTGGAAAATAAATTTTTAGCGCTGAAAATTATAATGCCTAACTTCCTCGTTCAATTCTCATAATTACGCAATTTATTATATTCATTATTTTAACCTATTTCCCAAGTGTGCTTTACCTACAATTATTAATATTTTATCTAATCAGGAGCAACCGCTTCTATTAAAATTGTCATGGGTTTTTTTATTTATTTCTAGTGTAATTGAATACGTTTTTTAATTATAATCGCTTTTTGATTACCGAAGAACGTAATAAGTGGGTTAGCCTTTTACGTTTTAAAAACGACCAGTAGGTGGCGCTATCGAGAGTTGACATGTAGCACCGTCATCCTTTATTCCAAATTATTCATGATTTTATTGAATATCATTTTTTAGTAATATTTTGCGCACTATGAGGCGTACCTTCGACCCCACTATTTTTAACGACATTAATTAAATTAGGTTGGGTTAAGTATCATGTGAGAGGGGCGTAGGTCGCCCCTCCACTGCGACCTTTAGTAGGTCTATTGTGTCTCATCCCTAGTGGTTACAGTTCACCGCACAATCCAGCCCTTCTCACGAAGTTCATGGTTGTTTGGGGTAGGTTCTAGGTTGGTATAACCAAATATGTTGAACCTTATTCTTCTCAGGTAGGGGCGTGAAAATAGTTTATGTTCAGCAGTTTCGTCTTCCACGTACCTTCGACTCCACTATTTTGAACGACATTAATTAAAATTACCTTCTTTTTAAATTATTTAAATCTATGTTTATTTATGAAAAAAAAAAGTCACAAAATCATCCATTTTTAAAATATTTCGCTTCAAACAGAAGTCTTTACCACGACGATTTGTAATCTCAGAATTTATTTGTTTAAATTAAGTACTTTTCTGCACATATCATAATATGAATATCTCGTAAATAGTCTCGAAACGTATGATTTATAAAACAGCATTCCTGTCACAGGTGGCACCCGATTTGGTTAGTTATTAAAAACAAATAAACTGAATGAGATCGGGTGATGTTGATGGCTCTCTTAATAGAGCGTTACTTAATTCATCGACAATAATTATTATTGATTTAAAAACAGCTTCCCTGTCAAATAAGGTGGCACTCGATTTGGTTTATTGTTAAATTTTTTTTTAAACTGAATAAGGTCGGGTGATGTTAATGGCTTTCTTAAAGGAGCGATGCTTAATCCACTGTATATAATTATTATTATTGATTAAAAAAACAGCTTCCTGGTCTAAGAAGGTGTCACTCGATTTAGTTTGTTATTAAAAAAAAAGAGAAGTAGAATTAAATCGACACCATAATATGGAAATGTTCAAACGGAAGCGGATATAACGTTTATTATGAAAACGCCGATGAGAATGTACCAAACTTATGTTCTGTCACTTCATAGACATTTAAACATGTTAATCGAGTGAGTTTTATCTAAAAAAAAAACAATGACCTTGGTGTCACTGACACTTAATAAGCTGAAAACAAAGACAAACCGGTACACATAATTTATTTACCATTTATTTCTATGATAACACGATGACGGAAAGAAAAAAATATCGTAATCAAATAAAGACTTCGTTTTGAAACGAGCTTGTGTCGCGTATGCAAATTGACGATTCTTAAAACCATAGAATATATACTCGTATTAAAGAATTGCTCTACTATGCATTTCTTCATGGCATAATAGACTAAGGTAATAATTTTTTTTTAAATAGACTACTAAAAATTATCAGCAAGAACAAATTTATGAAAGACCAGCCATTTATCCTGGGGGAACGTATTACTACATAGAAAAATCTTCGCTTTATATAGGGTGTTTCAAAAAAAAGGTTACCCCGTCTTTAGGATAGGTAGAAACCTAAAAAATAATTGGGGTTTGCTTAGAAAAAAAATTTCGTAACGCCATCCGTATTCAATATAAAGGGCGTTGAAGAAAAAAAATTTGGTTAAAACTTCATAATTTTCAAATCAAAAATATTCCGAAAACGGTACAGAGTATCGAGTTTTACCAGGAGTATCTTTTTGGTGTAAAATTGAACGATGTTTAAGTTCACTTGAAATTTTAATTAATAAATCTAACCTTAAAAAATTTATTTTCAATACTACTTGCTGCGAACCGTGTAACTAGCGCTCTCTATGAGAGTCAGATATAAAAACAAATTCATGGGATGTACCAGCTTCTAAAACATATTCGTAAAAAATTCCATTACAATGTTTCCAGTAGTTTCGGCAAAATCGTAATAAATGTGTATACATTTTTTTCTTCAAGTTTTGAAACACCCTGTATAAGCTCTAAAAGCAAATCTAGAAAAAAACACATACTACTGTCTTAGAACGAAAACAACTATTGCAAAACTGTAAGGATATGTAATGAACTATAGTCCGTTCATAATTTGTCGATAGCACAAAATGTGTGTCCAAGTCATAAAACGGCCGTAATAGTCGTAAAATCATAGGCGGAGGTTCCTGAGGTGTTTATTCATGTCCGTACACAATTTGTTGATAGCTCACTGCAAGTTTGACCCTCATTAGGTTTAGTACGTTTTTGATCGCATTTAATTTACGGCTCGTTGGTGTTTCGGCGTCTACGGCAGTAATTAACGTCTCTAATATTTATTTTGCGAATTTTGTGCAGTGCGTGAGTAACTTTTTTTCATATTCCTACAAACATATACGTACCTTTCGTTCCTGCTTGTTTTGTTTGATTGCTTGCGATGGCTTCGTCATCATCATCAACATCATCAAGTTTTACACCGGTACTGTTGCGTACAGTCAGTCTGTCTATTCACCAAGAGAGAAGACTATTGTTTTGAACGTTCACGATGCTCTGCTTTCTCAGAATTCCACAAACACTGTTCAGAACATAATCAAGAGTTGTGCCCACATGACGGGCGTAGGGGAGTCAACAATATATAGGTTCCTATCAGAAAGAAAAAAACAAGGTATAGCTAACCCAAATACAAACGAATACTTAAAGAGGGGGAGAAAACCTATTGAAATTGATGAATTTGCCAAAAATGGTATTCGAAGGAAAATTCACGAATTTTTTTACAAAAAAGAAATACCCAACTTAAACAAAATTTTACAAGAAGTTAGAGACGACCCGGATTTGCCTCATGTCGGACGAACCAAATTGTGGCAAGTTTTAAAAGAATTAAATTTCCGGTGGGAGAAATCAGACCGAAAATCACTTTTGATTGACCGGGAAGAGATAATATGTTGGAGAAGAAAGTATCTAAGATCTATACGAAAATTTCGGGCTGAAGGAAAGCCAATTTACTATCAGGACGAAACGTGGGTAAACGCAGGTCATACTCTCACAAAAATTTGGTCAGATAAAAATATATCAAGCTCCAGGCAAGCCTTTATGGAAGGTTGGTCTACTGGTATTTCCCCACCCTCTGGTAAAGGCAGTAGATTAATAGTTTCTCACATTGGCAGTGAAAAAGGATTTGCTAAGCATGGTTTGTTGGAATTTCAATCCAAAAGCACAAAAGACTATCACGAGGAGATGACAGCTGATGTTTTCGAAGAGTATTTTGAGCAGATGATTGAACATATACCACCAAACTCAATTATAGTATTAGATAATGCACATTATCATTCACGACTAGTAGAAAGACTTCCAACGACTGCGTGGAAGAAACAGGATATCATTGAATGGCTGCGGAATAAGTCCCTGCCTTACAAAGATGGAATGGTTAAAGCAGAACTTTTAAAAATTGCCCGGCAACACAAATCTAAGTTCAAGAAATACGTAGTTGACAAAATGGCGGAAAGACGAAACATCACAGTCCTTAGACTTCCACCCTACCACTGCGAATTAAATCCAATTGAACTCATTTGGGCACAAATGAAAAGCTATGTGGCTAGAAAAAATACGTCATATAAAATACAAGCTGTACGTGAATTGTTATATGAGTCTTTACAACATATTACAGAACAAAATTGGCGAGATGCAGTAAGACATGTAATAGAAGAAGAACAAAAAATGTGGGATCTTGACAATATAATTGATGCGACTGTAGACACAACCGCTAATTATTAACCTGCAAGACGACTCGGATTCCGAAGATGATCCTGTTTATTTTTAATTTGAATAGTTTTGTAAGTAATCGTAGTTTATATCATTTAAAAATAGGTATTAATTAAATAAATGTATCTTTTACAAATTGCAAGTAACTTTTTATTTTTAAATAAAATAAAGAAATTTTATTAAAATAAAAATACAATTTACAGTACCTACAGTTTAAGAATATTAATATATTTATTTATTTAAAGTAACGTAATGTTTTAATCATATACTCTACGACACTGGTCAGTCATTTCCACTCAAAATACCTACATAATCGGATTAAAAGTTTTATAGCTGTATTGTATTTATTCAGATACAAGGTGGGTTAGTCGAAAACATCTTAAACTGCCAGTTTTAGGTTGGTTTTTGTTATTATATCATACTACCTGTCCTCTCTGTATTTCAGTTCTCTAATGAGGGTCAAACTTGCAGTGAGCTATCAACAAATTGTGTACGGACTATAGTAAATGAGCTAGAAGTCTGGAAGATAAATAACAAGTCAACTAAATGCAAATTTAAAAAATGAAAAAAAGTAAATGTACTTAAATAATGTTGTGGGTAATGAGATTAATTGTATTAGGAATGTTACATGAAATAATAAAATAAAAAATATTATGACAAATTAAATTTACGAGATCACGCTTTTTTTCCCATAAGGGTAGGCAGAGACAACTTCTTTCCATTTGCTACGGTTCGTACACACGTCTTTAGCTTCTTCTACTTTCATCAGCGCTTTTATACATGCTCTTCGGTTGCTGGTACTCTGGAACTGTTCCGACTTGCCCATTCACACTAGCATTATAAATCTGTTCCGTCAGTTTTCTTTCATCCATCCTCTCAACGTGTCGAAACCTTCGAAGCATTTCTTTATCTAGTATTGGGATCAGCACTCAATTGTTTTATTGCCAACAACCTTCGCTCAATACCCCAATTATACAGTATCAATACCACAGTGTACCCTAGTATACAAACTCACTCACTTGTTCCACTCTTTTTTTCTTCAATCAGCACCTCGCACCCATTACTTTCGTCTTGTTTGCATTAACTTTCATCCCTTTGATTTTTAGGGCATCGTGCACAATATTAATCATCGTCTGCAACTCCACCCCACTTGATCATCGGCTTAAAGGAGGCATTTGTCGATGATAACATTCTTTTATTTATTATTATCATAATGCAATGTTACTAGTTTTAAGTTACCAGACTGTGAACGGACAAAAAATTAGGTTTATCTCTGTAGGATTGCAGAATTTGTAAATTGCGTAATCTATTTTGGTTTCAATAAATAAATTAATATTTCTGCTAAACTTATTCGTTTATTACCGGGTGTCTTTTATAACACAATTTACCAAATCTGAAACTCCGATAATAAGTGCAAAAAGAATGCTGCAGCTTTTAACAACCTTTCACCTATCTACTTCCTAAATCAATTGAACGCACGAAATCAGAAAGTACTTTCGAAAATTACTTTCAGATAGCGCTTTTGGAAAATACTTTCACAAAGTACTTCGGGAAATACTATCAAAAAGTACTTTCGAGTATATTCCTAGACATTACTTTTGGAAAACTTCTCACGAAAATACTTCCAAAGAGTACTTTCGAAAATCGTATAGCACTTTTGAAAAATAAAGAATTTGATAAAATTTGAAATGTTGACAAAAAAACAATACTTTATTTTGTCAATATATCCTGATGTAAATTCCCAACTTATTTCTCAAGTCTAAATAATAATGTTCACAGTATTGGGTTTTTACCTGAGAAAATAATTACAATAGGTAATAAAAATAATAAATTAAACGTATCATATCTAAAATAAAATTGTTTTAAAATTTCCAGAAGCCTTACTCGACTAAATCAAGCAACACTACATTTTTAATTAAAACAAGGTGTTCTCACAAACGAATGAATAGATTGAATGACGTCCACATTCCTCAGTTATCATACCCATGGATTCTGGAGTCAGGGGTTTCTAAAAAATTAGGTGTATTTGTGTGTTGATAGTAAATTTATATTTTTGACTACTGACTTATGGTCCACCCTGTACTTTCTGAAAGTACATTTGGATTTACTTTCAGAAAGAGTGTTCATGCCTGTGAATGGTTTGGTAGGGAGAAAAATGATTTAAAGCTGCATCTCGCTCGGTAGCAGTTTTTTGTTGGGGTTGTAGTCTTTTTTAACATGAAGATGGCAGCACTCGTCAATAAAAGCTAGGAAATATGGTCGTGCATCTTTTGACAGGTACTCACAAAAATTTCAGCCATTTTGGACGCGCTGTTGTTGTTTGACAATCGTTTGAGTGAGTCAATGAATCATTTACCAAAATAAAACTTCACCAAATGGTGCTTAATGACTGTCCAATATTTTATATAGTGAGAGAAATAGCAGAGGCTATGAATATAGCCAAAGATGTTAATTATAATGTAGATGGTAATATCGTAATAAGTGACCACTGCATGAAGGTAGTTTATAGACAAGAAGTTTGTAGCTCCTCCAATAAAAGCACTTGTTTGTCACATATTAAATCAAGAATCGTGCACATAAGAATGCTGTCCGAGCGTTGGGTGCCGCGTTTGCTCACGTCAGACCAAAATCGTGTTCGAATAACCATTTCCAACGCTCTGTTGGCGCAGTTTGGGCGCAATAAATCGGAGTTTTGGCGCCGATTAATTACTGTAGATGAAACTTGGATACACCATTATACGCCCAAAACAAAAATACAGCCAAAACAGTAGACTTCGAAGAGGAAATCGGCTCCAAAAGAAGCAAAATCTGTTTTTCCAGCTGGGAAAGTGATGACAAATGTGTTTTGGTATGGTCGTGGAGTTGTTATCTTAATCGATTATCTTCAAAAAGGAAAAACTATTATAGGAGTATACCACGCATCATTACTTGACAGACTAAAGGCAGAAATTGCGGAAAACGGCCACATTTGCAGAAAAAAAAATTCTGTTTCACCATGACGCACCTTAACGTTTGAACTGCTTGAACACCCTCACCAGATATAGACCCAAGCGAATTCTTTTTGTTCCCTAATCTAAAAATTGCGCTCGGAGGACAGAGATTTTCGTCAAATGAGGAGACCATCACCTTTGTTAACAATTATTATGCAGAGAAAGACGCAGAGTACAATTTGGAAGGGTTAAGGAGATGGGAACATTGCTGAGAGAATTGTGCAGACTTACCAAGGAGACTATTTTTGTTAGGTCGAAAAATTTTCAGTTTAAAGGTAATTTACGGACGTTTATTTGAACAATCTCTGAACGTACATCGAGTCCGGGTGAAACATAATTACGTCTATTTTTAAAAAATACAATCGACCTTACGAGTTAAAATATGCTACTTAAAATCACTATACTAATAAATACTGGAAACTCAGAACGAGACAAAATCAGATTAAAAAGTTATTTTTCAAAATGCTACTGCTGCACGAAAAAGCATCGTCGGCACTGTAACTGGAATGCGGTCTGATGTTAAAATCGTCGTTTTCCACATCTTTAAATTCTCCTTCGTCGACGTCGTCGTCGTCTTCGTCACAAACAGCGCTTTTCGACTGTATTTTCGGGAAAATCTCGTCCGAATGCTCCACCTGGATGGCGGTATAATCGCTGGTACTACGATACTTGTCGACGCCGTCAAATTTGACGGTTTTTTTCGCTTTGGAGTCGTCCATCAATCGACTGGACCTTCTGCGTGTAGTCGGTGCACTTTTTCCCAGTTTCGTTCGGCACACGCTGGTACTGGGCATCGACGACGAACCTCCCAAACCGTAAGGGTACAACCCGCACGCAGACGACGATTGTCTGTCGATTTTTACCGACTGCAACGTCTTCAAACTCTCCTTCGACGATTCAGACAGCGCCAAACCGATGCACATTTCCGCTGGAACGTCCAACGAAGCCAAAACTATCAGCTCGTTTTCGGCGTCCAGATTCAAAAACGAATAATTCGAATCGATTGCCTCGACCTGCGTCGACTTTGAGAATCGGTCCTTCTTCCTCATGGCTGTCATGTAGTGCTCGTAGATGGTGCCTCCTGGCGAAAAATCCGAATCCGGTATATCTGTAGGAGCGGAAGGATCGTCAGTTGTGGGAAACGACGGCAAGGGAAATTCTGGAAAAGCAGCGCTACCTGGGTATCTGTTGACGTTTCTTCTATTGAACATCCAACGAAATACCACACATACGAACAGGGTGCAACATATGGTGCAAATGACGAACATAGTGGTGATGATGACGCTGGACGAATAATTGTAACCAATTCGGGAGCAATGTTTCTCGTCGTAGCCGTCGGAGCAGTCGTTCACCGAATCACAAACTTGGTTTAAGGTGAAGCATTTTGCTTCATGAGGACATTTGATCAATTGGGAGGGACAGGATTCGGAACAGTTCACCTCGTCCTCACCTTCCTGGCAATCTATGACGCCGTCGCAGCGCTGTTTGGCAGGATCGAAACACCTATCGGACGTGGTTTTGTTGCATGGTGTAGTAGTCGAATTGCAAACGCCGCAGCCTGTATAATCGGAATGATCAGCGCAGAGGAAATCACTAGTGTTGCAAATATCCGTCGCGTCGTAACACCCACTGCGGTCGTAACATTGGAAATCGTGGGCTGTGCACTGCGACTTATATCTATGGAAATACTCCAACCACAAAGAAACTGTATCGACGCTCCTTACACTAATGTACAATTGATTATTTTTCGACGATATCAACGTGGGTTTTGCTGGGATTTTGTCGCAAACCTTTAGCAGATTCGTATCCGAAGTTTCGATAGAAAAACAAGTGTCGCTTACCGTAAAATTCAACTCGACAATTCTGATAGTCGTGATGCTTTCTTCAGGCGGTAGGATCAACCAATCGCACGTACGACCGCTGGACGACCGTTTCGAAATGTATTTTATGCTACCGTTAAAGCCGTACAAAGTTCTTTGACCACAAAGGTTGGAAAAATCTGCAGACGCCGACGAATGGACGAGGAACGGTATCAAAATTTTTCGAACGAATGTCATTACTGTCAGTGTTGACAGTTTAAAGCAGTGGTAGTTAACCCGGTCCTAATCGCTCACCAGTGGGCGTTCAAGCTTTCACAGTGTGCGATAAGGACTTTTTTATTAATTTCACAAGCTGTATAAAACTCTCATCTGCACCAATCAGCACCAATCAGAGCTGTGTGCCTCGATATTACAAAGTTCCTTCCTTTTGAGTCGTAATGTCAACCAAGAATCTAAATTTACATAATAACAACTTGCTACCTGGTATGGCACAAATATCAGTTAGATAGACATTATAGGTCATTAGTTATTAGAATTTATATATTTAGCATTTATATTAAAGTACTTAAGAAATATCACATCGAATACGGTAGAACATTCACTTTTTTAGATGTCACCTACAAATCCGCTCGACAAGTTTATGATAGACAATTGTCACGTGCCTATTTTTTCCTTCTACAGTTCCATTATTAATTGGGTCTCTGATAGTTTTTGTATTTCGTAGGTACTCGTAAGTAGGGTTGCATACCGTATTTTGTTGTAACTTAAATACATATATCATTCGTTGTAAATAGTGTTGCATACCTAGTAGGGATAGGATTCGATTGTTTGGTTTGCATTTCTGTGTGGATGGGGCTGGCTAACAGCACGGACGAGGCGATTGTGGAGCTCGGACTTGAGAAGATTGTGGGTTGACGTTTATTCCGTGTCATTTCTTGATTTCCGGCCTGGGAGTCAGTCGTTGGGTGAGAGTCTTCGAAGTCGGGTCGTGGTGAGAGTTTTTGGAACGATTTGATATTAACACGTGAGCAGAACCTCTACGGTTTTTTCTTTCATATCTGGCTGTATTTGGGCCATCTTAATTGGATTCTGAAGAAAAACCATTTAATTTTTAACTTGACCATTCTATCTTACCTTTGTTGTTGATATTTTGGATTTTGGTGTCGAGTTAAAATATCCGCATGCGGGATCTGATGGAGGGAAGCCATTGTTAAGTAGCAGGTGCAGTTCCATAATCAAACCGGTCACAGGAGTAGGCCACAGGAGTAGTGAAGTCGTATACCCAAAGGTTATAAGTGATTTATTTTTAAATATATAACGCCGTGTCTCATTTTGACACCACGATTAAGTTTTGTTTTAGTTTATCAATATAGTACTTTGTGAATTCGTATACCCAAAGGTTATAAGTGATTTATTTTTAAATATATAACACCGTGACTTATTTTGACACCACGATTAAGTTTTGTTTTAGTTTATTATATAGTACATTGTTGGAAACTATTTATTGCATTAGATAATATGCCAAAACTAAACTTGGATTAAAATAACCTTCTCAATAATTCTTTATGTCCAAGTAAAAATATATTTTCTTCCTACTTATTTGTAAATATCCTACAATCTTGATAATATTTTAAAGGACAACCATTGTAAAAATATTTTTAAATAAACTCGATTGTTTTGGCAGTGAAAATCTTTATGTAAATGGTTAAAACGAGTAAAATAGCAGCCTTGTGTATAAAAAAAAAAAAAGACAAAAAAAAAAAAGACAAAAAAAAAAAAGACATGCTAGAACACATAGAGGAAAAGAAACTAACGTGGTACGGACATGTTAGAAGAACTCCGGAGGATCGCTGGATACACCGGGTAACTGAGTGGAGTCCATTAGGCAGACGAAAGAGAGGTCGACCAAGGCGATCATGGAGAGACGAAGTGGATGAGGCGATGGAATTAAGAAACCTGCAGGACGGAGACTGGCAGGACAAGGAAAACTGGAGACAAGGGCTGAAAGCAGGAAGGCAGCGACAGCTGTAGATATCCTGGATTATATATATATATATATATATATATATATATATATATATATATATATATATATATGTAAACGTTTGAGTTAGTGTTATTAATGGGTTGATTTATATACATACTACTTTTTTTTTGGTAACTTGGTAAAGTCTGTTACTCTTACTTCTGTTCTGGTTATTTTATTAAGTTGTAAATTTTAAATTTTTGGTTTGTTTTAGCAAGAAAATTTACCATAGCTGTTAATTTTGACTATATTTGTTATAATGTTGCTATTGAGCTATGTACTATGATTTATTGTGTGAGCAAAGTATTCAATATATTTTTGCTATAATTTTATTTATTTGGTTCACCATAATCTTAGTTGTTTATCGTGTGGCTCTGCTAGTGCCTATAAGACCTAGGGGTTTCCGGCTTGAACCGTCTAAGTCGGTGGCGCGGCTCACTTTTATTTTCTTTTTTTTCTTCTACTCTCTACGGCTGAGCTCGGGCATAATTTGCCAGTAGAGAGACCACTGGCAGAGTACTCTTTAAAATACGAAAAGACGTAGCACAATGTAAAGAGCTTTAAAAGTTTAATAATAAAAGAACAAAATAATCAGTTTCCTTATCAATTAAGCTACAGAAACCTATGATAAACTGCAATGATAACACCCCTATTGGACTCATTACACTGCGACAATTAAATTTGATAGAGGAAAGCAGTATTTTAGTAAGGAACTCAAATATGCAGGTGTATCTATTTAGCAGCTCATTTATCAACCTATCTTTACGAAGATAGTCCAAGGCAGATCTCAACGTTGTGAAGATGATAAATGGTTGGCAAAAAATTGCAGGAATAAAACATTGTCCCCAGTAAGATCATTTAAGAAACTGGGCTCCACGAAGATAGCCCCAGGCGGACCTCAGCGTTGTGCAAATGATAAATGGTTGGCTAACAATTACAGGGGTGCAATGCTAGTTCGCCTCCACGTGGTAGTTCACCTCCACGTGCACCACGTGGAGGCGAACTAGCATTGCACCCCTGTAACCCCGTTTTAGACGTTGGCGCTCAGGGGCAGCTCAAGAAACATTATTAGCTTGTTGGAAATGAAATTCCAACAAATATTTCAAAATACGAGAAGAAGTGATCCAGAATCTTTTTGGTAGACCAAGTTGAAAAAGGAAACATTTGAAAATGTTCAATTTTTCGATGACCCCACTTAACCACCTTTTATTTTTTTAATAGATAACAACACAATTCTTACAACAACTATTATATTTGTGTCACAAAATGTTTAGAAAATATTGTTCTTTTTTATCATTGACAAACTTTACAGACGACCCTCGTACAACTTCTTTCTTTGGAACGTTACAAACAAAGTGTGACCTTTGATGGATACATTTTAACTGTCAGATAGTGGGATTGTTATTTTAAACGAATACGCGTTCTTCTTTGTTAAGAAACAAAATGTTAATTATCGTCGAGTTTTTGAAATATCAGACTCGCACCCATAATTACCATTAATTCGTGTTTTTTTTTATCTTAGTTGCGTGAGCGGTAACATACCATCATTTTAATAACACAAGAAACAAGCAAATACGAACCAGTTACATTTTTTGTCAGTTGGGTCCAGATATTTTTAAGTTTATACGTACGCATAAAATACATTATCGCCCAAACTTGTCTATTAATACAAAGTTTACCTGAACACATGAATCATTTTTAAACAACGCATTCAAGAAAATAAACCTTGAAATTTTTACGGAACGATTTATAAATGTAAAACATTATGTATACAAAGGAATGAGACTTACCTGTTATAATCTAGATTTGTGTTAGACTCACAGCCTCTGAAATAAAATAAAAACGTATAAAAAATCAACTCTGACCGCCGGATTTATTTGGTTTTTGGGATACTTCGTCAATGCAAAATGACTGAGGTAGTGTTTAGGAAAGCATAGACATTCCTCTTCAGGTGAACGCTCTCTGTTTTTTTATGCCTCATCCGCCTGGCGTGTATACCCATTTATATAGTTTTTTCTTATTTTAGTTTGACTACCTTGTTTTCCCATAATCCTGTCCCTTTTTGGGTACATTATCAATACAATCATAAAATATAAACGGGGATGAAACTTTTAAATCCATATTCAGGGGTGGAGAATAAAATAATTTATTATTATTATTGTCGGAGTTACTTTACTTTACATTACTTTTTAACGTAGCTCTAAAATATGTGATAATAGGGCTTGATGATATAGATGAAGGTGTGTGTAGAAATGGGCAAGATTTTAAAGGCGTTAGTATACACGGACAACCTGGGGATAAAGGGCGACACAAAGGTAGGGCTTAAAACACTCTATACGCCAATAGAAGAGAGTGAAAAGAGAATAGGGCTCAGGGTAACTAAAGAGAAAACTAAATACATGAAATTAGATCGAAGTAAAACGCACAGAGACATAAACCTAACCTAACAATAAATGTATGAAAATTTATATAAGATACTAGTATACAATGAACAATAAATTCGAAGTAGTCGCACTCATTTGTTTTTATATTTTATGGGTTTCCGGAGGGGGTCAACGCCCCTTGAATTTTAACTATAACATTTTCACAAACGACATCATTATTAAATTATTATTTATAAACAAAAAGGATATAGTAACTTAATTTAACAAGTGTTCAACATGACCTCCTCCTTCCTGTTTTAAGTTTTACATCGTTTCAACGAGTAAAATCGAATGTTTTGAAATACTAAATTTTTTTTTGTAAAACTCGTTTGCAGTTTGTAAAATTCGGTCCCTTACTAGTTTTTTCCACGGAATAAACATTTTTTTTCATAAATTCACAAAAATCTAATGGACTCGGACATGGACCGCTCGGTCGCCTTAAAATTGGTGTATTTGGTCTCCTTCCTATCCAACGTAAATGGGATTCCGAGACTTCGAGTAAGTTTATCAGCAAATGTTCTGCAGTTTCAGCGAAGTTCTCACAGTAGCGGCAACTATCACTCTCTGTTTTGCCTATCTTTTGCAGGTGACACCTTAGAGGGCAGTGTCCAGTGAGGAGTCCCGTCACCAGTTTTAAGTCTTTCTTGTCCAACTCGAGAAGCTGTTTAGCTTTCCTTGGCGAAAGACTTACTAGCCTTTTCGCTTGCCTTTGTCCTGGCACTTTATGCCAGTGAGATTTCATTTCATCTGTTTCCCAACGTCGAACCTCTTCTTTCAAGTGGGCTTTGTAAAGTCCACAGAATGGTTCTGGGTCGGAAAATTGTGTATTTGCTCCTTCTTTGGCAAGGCAATCTGCTTCTTCGTTGCCTTTAACTCCCTTGTGACCTGGAACACACATCAGAGTAACCTGATTGTTTGCTGCCAGTTGTCTCAGGGACACCTGGGGTATTAGCAGTACATGAGCTTGTACTCCTTAACAGGAGAATTAAAAAAATGGGACTTAACTAAGGAGCTGAAAAGGTATAAAAAGCAGACAATGCTGCATCATCACTCAGCTATAGTAGTCCACTGCTGAACATAAGCCTCTCGTTTATTTTGCCACTCTGCTCTATCTTGAGCCATTTGTATCCAATTACCACAGATTCTTTTGATGTCATCGGTCCATCGTGTGGGGGGGCGCCCTCTACTACGATAAGCTTCGTGCCTCGGACGCCACTCCAATAGTTTTTTAGACCATCTTCCGTCAGTTCTTCTAGCTACGTGGCCAGCCCAGTTCCACTTTAAAGTTGTTATTTTTTCGATTACATCTATAACACCTGTTCTTTGGCAAATAATCTCATTTGGTATTCGGTCTCTTAGGGAGATACCCAGAATAGCCCTCTCCATCGCCCGTTGGGTGACATGCAGTTTCTTTGCTGACTTTTTTGTAAGCGTCAATGTTTCGGCTCCGTATGTCATCACTGGTAATATGCACTGATTGTATACTTTTCGTTTTAGACTGATGGGAATATCCGACTTGAAAACATACTTTAATCTTCCAAAGGATGCCCACCCCAAGCCTACTCTCCGGAGAAGTTCGCACGTCTGGTTGTCCCGTCCTATTCGGATCTCATGACCCAAATATTTGTAGGCGGTGACCTGTTCAATAGATTTGCTTCCAATAGTTATGTTTTTACTGGGGACTAGGTTTGTCATGACTTGCGTCTTTGCAAAGTTAATTCTTAGGCCAACTTCCCTTGAAGCATTGTATAATTTTTCCAACATCATGGACGCTTGATCTATACGGTCGGTGATAAGGACGATATCGTCTGCAAATCTTAAGTTATTTAATCTTTCACCGTCTATATTTAGGCCCATTTCCCCCCAGTCGATTTTCTTACAGACATATTCGAGCAGTGTGGTGAACAGCTTTGGAGAGAGGGTATCTCCTTGACTCTGCAGTGCCTAGGGAAAAATTAGGCCTCTTCCACAACTTTTATTCATTCATTGAGGATATTGAAAATAGGTGAATATTTGAGAATATTATTATCCTGAAAGGGTATTTACATGAATAATTGATGGATAAATTAGTTGGTTGTAATTTCGACAGATTAGGGATACTAGTAATCCTTTTAAATTAGCTTGCCTAGGAATTTTAATCGATTTTTCCTGCCAGACTTTTTTAACAGTGCGTCCTTTATTTAACCAGGTTTCATATAAATCGGAAATCTCTTTTCCAACTGATTTTAATTTTCGTATTTCCTTTGAAAACTGCTCGTATTTTTGTACTGAACTACACATTTTTGACAAATATTTGTTGCAATTGATCTGGCTTCATCCAAGACCAGATTTTGGTTAACCTAATACGTGGAAAATTGGGAGATGTTTAGTTCAATTTGAAAGTCTGATGATGGCATTTTATCCAAACCTGTTGGTATAAATAACTAATTTTTTGTGTGTACTCATTAAAAAAATATATGTGTGAAAATGCAATTGAAGAATTGTTCCGTTAATTGTTTTATTTGTAATATTATATCTTTAATTGACCAAAGTATTAAGTTACATCTGAATGTTATCAGTCAGATATGGCTTTGTTTATGAATGCAGTTCACTGTTATGTCTCAGTAATAAGAGAATGGATAAATAATAAATTTATTTATTTGTACCAAGTCGTCAATTTTTGTCATTGGCGTAACGCGAAATATTTTTTTAATTCGAAAACTACCCCAGTACTTTCCCCGAACAGAATACGACACACCACCAGGCGTTCTTTTTTTGGTTAAATATAAGCACAAAGTGAATTTTCTTCGTCAGAAAATGTCGAGTGATCTACTGTTTGCAAATCATACTCATATAATGCTTGAATTAAATATAAAAATGAACCAAAAATTGAAATACTGAACTTCGATTTTTACGATTTTTCAAATTTCACAATTCTGCCAATTCATTTCTCAAAAAAAAAATTCAACCCATGTTTGTAGCTATAATACTCTACCAACTTTTATGACTGAACATTTCAGACGATCTTTCAGTTATCAAAACTGCTTTCTATGCAACCCGGTTTGGGAGGAAATTAGATTTTTCTGAGTATCCAAATTTAAAGTGTTTATTAAAAAACGTCTATTGGATTCTCAATAATGAATTTAGAAATAAATGATCCCACTGTATACTCACTTTTTTCTCGAAAATGTTCCACTCACTCCCAACTATTTCGTTCTCACTTTTTATACGTACAGGTTTTTAAGGGTTAAGTGGGAGAATATTTTTTGTGATGTTCACATAACAAAAAATAAACTTCGCCCTTTGCTTCCAAGAAGTCAATTGATGGTTAAATGCTCATGATATTGTAAAAATTTGTTTGGAAGTAATAAAGACGATTTGTTATTATTATTATACATAGTTTTCGAGATATTTAAAAAATAAACTTGAAAAATGGTAAAATTTTTAATTTTCTTTGGCAAAAATTTGTTTTATAATAAAAGAAAACTTCTGACAAAAATTTATCCAAATCGAAAGAGTGGTCGATTTGATATCGAATGACCCATTTTAAATTTGCTGCTTATAATTTTTTAAGAAATTCTCCCCGCGTGTACGACTAATTTATCGCTTATTTGTCGACGTATTGTTTCAAAATGTAAATAATCAACATTCCATGGATGTTGATTAAATATCGTTGGATTAATGGTATTGGTCGAATAGTTTCTTAGTGACCCACCACACAATTATGTATTTGTAAAACAGTGGTTATCACTGTTTAAAAAAGGCGTTCGTTGTTATTTTAATCTACTACGAATGAAAAATGTGCCTATTAGATTCTTCGAAAACTGAAGTGCAATGAACATCATTCCGTCATGTTTTTCATTATAGAGTGTGTAACAGCAAAATGGAATAACTTTGAAATAATTATTATTTGTCATTGCAATTCACACTAATTATATCGAAGATCAACGAAGAAATAGAAACAATGTTAAAAACCAGTCAAATTAACGAAAATATTTCAACAAAATAAGAATTGTTCTGGAAGTATATAATAAACAAATAAATTAGTTATACAAAAAAAAATAAATATACAGATAGCGATTTCCTTAATTTTTATGAAACTACCTGAACGTATAGTCTTTGGAGGGTGAGTAAACAGAAAAAGCTTCTTGTAAATTTGTAAAAGATTAAACAGTTTTTGTTAGAACCCACTTATTTTTTTATTAACTAATGCTGAATCATTCTCTTTTCGTCGGTATTTAAAAATTTAACAACTTTTTGGTACAAAGTAAACGTCTAATTTGCTTGGCCTATAAAATATCTCTACAATATGAGTCACTCTTCACAATTGTGGGATTCAACTATAAGTTATATTATAATTTTAAAGTCATTGGAGTTAGATATATTATTCAAAAGAAATTTGCTTTTTATCCACATACATTTCCTTTTAAATCATGCATAAAATAATCAAACATTTTTCTTTAAAATTTTTTACTATTTTATCAAATTTTACTCGTATTAACTAACAAAGTTATTGTTTACATTGGACAGATAATTCACGAACTAATTGTACTTTTTTTGTAATGTACTTATTTAACCAAACTTACCAAATTGTTTTAACGTTATAATATTACTTTTTTTAAAATCTGTACGTATAAGCAAAATTTTTTCGAGAAACAGCAAACTGGCAATAGGAACCCCCCATGCTAAATAAAGTTATTTTTAAAATTAATTTTTTTAAAAAAACACCCTGTAAAAATATTGAAAACATTCACCGAGTTTTTTTGTACTGTTTTTATATAACACAATGTTTAAATTTTACAAATAAGTATCTGAATGTAACTTTGTAACCATTGAACATCCTCTATCAATTGTTAAGCAGCGAATTTATTTTCCTAAGCTCAAATATTTTATTTTTCTGACCCAACCAATCCCTTTCGCTACTACTCTGCTACCTGAACGTAAATAGACTATGCCCATTCAGAAAAACATCGCTGGAAATGTCAAGATGGTCCATCGGATGTTCAATACCTGGTCACAAGCGATAAGACATACTAATATTTTAAAAGTTATCTTGAAACATATATTATCTATTTCCGGTGCCCCGGTAATTTTCTGTAAAATTAGTTACAGGGCATTTACTAAATATATTGTATCCTTATCGCAGGGTGAAGACATTTTGTGGCTATTGAACTACCGGGGAATTTTAGCAACATCATTCAAGTCGACTTCTATGTCTATAAATAAAGAAGCATACCAGTTGATAATTTTAAAAATTGTCGAATGATATGTTCGTTTTAAAAATTTTGACAAAAAAAAAATATTTTAGAATTTAGATGCCACAATCTGAAAACTTATGAAATAATAATACATTAAATGAGACTGAACTTTGGATAGTTCTTGTGGACAATTCGTCAGAGAAAAAAATTACTATAATAAGAAATATTTATTTAAGGTTAAATCTTGTAGTCCCATTTATTACAATATTTGGCTGACTAATGTCGTAGGAGTTGTGGAAGCGGTCTAATTTTTTCCCACTGCAGCAATGTTTACTTTTTGTAAACCCGCTGAATATTCGGTAGCCTATTATTCTAACAATAGCAGGTAAATACATCAGAATTTATTACTCTACGTTATTTTTGAAATATACTATAAGTATGAAAGCGCCGATAAAAGTAAGAGGCGAAAGACGTATGTAAGAACCGTAGCTAGTGGAAAGAAGTGGTCTCTGCTTACCTCTACGGAAAAAAGGCGTTACTATATGACATCCTCTTCCCAGAGACTGAATACCTAATGTACACAGATGGCTCAAAGACTACAGATGAAGTTGGGGCCGAAGTTTTCAGCAGGAAACCAAAAGATTGAAGTATCTGCTAGTCTTGCCAGGTATGTGCAAAAAAATGACTAACAAACTTTTAACAAAAAAAAAAAAACAATAGTATAATATCAGACAATCAGGCTGCTCCAAAAGCACTGAGCTCCAACAAGATAAATTCGAAACTTGTGTGGAATTGCATCGAATCCCTGAAGTGCCTTGGTGCTAAAAACAGAGTGATTCAGCTGTGGATACCTGGGCACCCGGGAGTGGAGGCAACGAAAAAGCCAACATCCGCGCAAAACAGGGAGTCGAATCTGCGTTCACTGGACCAGAACCAGTCTTTGGATATACCAGGGTTGACTAACTCGAAAGTGTTCTTACCTAAACCCTCGAGAAACACAACCAATCAGATCCTAGAATGAAGCAGGAACAATCTGCGAATTCTAACGGGACTGCTTACAGGACACTGTCACACCTCGGAAGGATAGGTCTGAATCAACAATTTTGCTGCGCGAAAGACGAAACTGGTGAAAACATACTACATATGTTCATGCCCCTGCTTGGGAAAAATAAGGTTCAATATATTTGGTTTTACGAACCTAAAACCTACCGATTTCAAGAAAATCTCACCCCATACAACCATGAACTTCGTGAGAAGAGCTGGATTGTGCGGTGAACTGTAACCTCTAGGGGTAAGCCACAATTGATCTATTAGGGTTCGCAGTGGAGGGGCGATCTACGCCTCACTCGCATTATACCTAACCTAATCATAGGCATGTATGTAAAGTCGAATTATAAACAATTCGTGTTTTGTCTCTTTCTACTAATAACGCCTTGCATTTGACGCGGGGTTATTATTTGTTGAAATAATAATAAAAAAAAATGTGCAAAACCAAACGATTAAAAATACAGAACAATGATCAATTATCGGGCAAACTTAAAACTATTTTTAGAAAAAAAATTCCACCAGCAGAATTGTTTCCAGTCACACTATATATTTGTCGCAATTAATATTAACATTTTTCTGTAATTAACGCAGCTTTCAGTTTTAATGGCGATTTATTTGTTCTTGAATGGAGTAAACGATATGAAAACGGTATCCGACACATGTTTCAATTAAAGTATAAAGTAATTAAACCATTTAAGGTAGCATAAATATCAGTTAATAGGATCGATGCATTTTTTGAAACCGATATGCTTGGATAGGTTTCAAAGGAATATTTTGTTTGGGGGAAGTCCCCACTGCCTTCACGGGACTTTCCAATTAAATTAATAAATTTGAATGAATTAAATAACTAAAAATTACCAACCCCTATCGTCGTTATTGGTTTTAAAAATAACGAATTAACGTTTCCAGCGAAGATCAATGTATCGGCTGGTATTCTAGGAAATGAGATAATCTCACCGCCTTTTATTGACCAAAACCTAACGGGAGAATTGTACCCAAAATTGTTAGAAAATAAAATTGATCCACTTATTACTCAGTCACTAGAAAGACAAGTTGATGAACGGAGCTACACTACATTAAGCACTAGCTGTAAGACAATGGCTAGGCGAAAGATTTTCAAGACATTGGTTTGGCAGAAGGGGTTTTATAGAATGACCGCCAAGATCTCCGGATCTAATACCATTCGACTTTTTTCTATGGGGCTATTTAAAAAATTAGTCTACAAAACTCCTTCCGAAGACATTGAAGAACTAAAGCTTAGAATAACTGAAAAATGTAGATGAATTACCAGCGAAACTTTGGAATGAGTGGTTTTGAAATATAGATAACGCATCCTAACACATTTTTACGAATACATACAAAGGGGTTGTCCTGATACCATTGCATTCACCATTAATGTCGTGTTTAATGTGGTTTTCATGTGAAAAAATCATAAAAAATAAGTACGTTACAAGCGTGATTGCGTGATGAAAATTTTTGTTTTTAATTAAAACAGAAAATGTCATAATCTACCGCGTATCATAAAAGTGAATATTCGTGACAGGTAACTTATTATTTAATATTGCTATGTTTATTGAAAATTGTAAACACATCCACATAACAAATTTAACACTCGAGTTAATAATAATGTTTACAATTATCGTTCATATTTGAAAGCGAATTTAATGAATAATTATTGTTCATTAATGTTAAAAATAATAAACTGATTGATTGCGCAAATTTAATAATTTCAGAATAAAAACATGTTATTTATATCTAAAATAAATTTAAGCTATATTTAGAAACTTTTAGCAATACATATAAATACTGCATATTTATTGACAACGATGAACTGATTTTTTTTTAAATTGTATAAAAACAATCCAGTAAATTCTGTTCGTTAAATATTTTGATGTTTTTAATGGAAAAATGACTCACTTAAGTCTTACATCCACCACACAAAACCGATTTGTCACAGTGCGATTTTTACGTGCCACGGTCGACGGTCAAAAATAAAAAGAAATCAAACACCCACGAAAAGTAGAAAACTCGAAGGGACGAAACAGTCAGCTGCAGGCTTGCCACGGAACTCTTAAAACCCCAGCAAAGACCTACCTTCTGGAGAGAGTCTAAGGTTCCTAACTCAGATAATTTCTTTATCGAATTTTTTGAACATTTTCTCTCACCAATTACAAATAGATGGTGATGATACACCATCCGACTTGTCAGATGTTATGTCTTCTCCACCCTGCTGTACGGTATGGAAGCCTGGACTATAAACAAGTACGAAGAAAGACGACTTGAAGCCATTGAGATGTGGGCTTACAGGAAAATATTAAAAGTGTCATGGACGGAAAAAGTATCCAACTTAGTAATAATCCAACGTCTGAATCTTCTTCTTATGGTGCCGTCTTCCGTCGAAGGTTGGCGATCATGATGATTATTTGCATTTTGTTGACTGCTGATCTGAAAAGATGATTTGATGAACAGTTGAACCATTCTCTCAGGTTGCGGAGCCACGACATTCGTCTTCTTCCCACGCTGCGCTTCCCTGCAATCTTTCCCTGCATCACCACTTGTAGCATTCGGTATCTCTCTCCTCTCATAGTGTGGCCCAGATATTGTAATTTTCTGATTTTTATTTCGTTATTAATTTCTGTTTCTTTTAAGAGTCTTTTTAGTACTTCTTCGTTTGTAATTCTGTCCATATAAGATATTCTCAGTATTCTCCTGTATAGCCACATCTCGAATGCTTCTATTTTTCTCATCATGACTTTTGTCAATGTGGCCGCTTCTATGCCGTATAGTAAGATGGTGAATATGTAGCATCTCAGCATACGTATTTTGAGATCGTTATTTAAATTACTGTTACAGAAAAACTGTTTCATATTTATGAAGGCTCTGCGTGCGATTTCAACGTCTGAATAAATCCACCGAAATTCTTACCACCATCAAAGGAAGGAAACTGCAATATTTCGGGCATGTTATGAGAGGCGAAAAATACCGATTACTGCAGAACATCATACAGGGAAAAAGAAAAGCATCATGGCTCAAGAATCTACGTGACTGGTATAAACTCAACTCAAGCTCTCTGTTCAGACTTGCCGTCGACAGAGTAAAGATAGCCTTGTTAGTGACCAACGTTCTAGAAGGACATGGTACTTAAGAAGAAAAATTACCCTAACTTTTTCTAAACATGTCAAATAAGACTTCTTGCACGATAAGACACATGTCGAACACTTTCAAGCATGCTGTAAAGAACTTTTTTTTCAGTTTTTACAAAATATCAATTCGGTAACAATACGGCGACAACTTCTCAAAAGACATGAAAGGCTAATAGTTAAACATTAAATTAAGCGTAAAATTTTTACTCTTTCCTTTGGATCTTTTTACTAAAGATCAAAAAGCGACAAGCGTCAATCTCAAAAACCTGTTCCACAAAGGAAGACTGTACGTCTAGCGAGTAGTGATTAATCGTGAATTTATTCAACAATATGAAGCAAATCTAAAGAGACAACATTCGTATTATATTTTTTCCTCTTGGTATATTTCAGTACCCGCCTTACAATATTCGTGGCGTATAATTAATTTTAGAATCGGGTGGATGTTACAACAATAGATAATCTGACATTTATCCAAACGATGTTGGCATAGAGCGTATAAGACTATATCACATTACAACTTCCAATCGGAATAGGTTCGAATGCAGTTTTATAGTAGAATCGTGTGCATCAACAAAGAAGGTTACCTTAGACATTTACTATCGGTATTTTTCATGGTTTATTAAAGAATCTCTTCTCTTCGAAAATGTTTCTAAAGAATAAAGAACGTGCTTCATTTGGTATATTAATTTACAATCATCAAAAATGTCTTAAATGCTTCAAATTTTAAAGCTAGCATGTAGCATGCAGCATGTGGTCAGCATGTAGCACTGGTTAAATGGTTAATGTTGCTAGATTCTAGATTCTGTCTTCTAGATTCCATTCAGAAAAGAGCCATTCGTTTGATAAACAGCTCAACTCTCACAGATACCCTTCACCCTCTAGAACATAGAAGAAGAGTTGCAGACCAGTCATTGCTCTACAGATATTTCCATGGCAGATGCTCCAGAGAAATAAAAACTCTTGTACCACCATTGGCCACATTCGGCCGAAGAACTCGGCACGCAGATCAGTCTCACCCATTTACTCTCAAGATTGACACTACAAGGACCAATCTTCATCAAGAATCCTTCTTTTACAGGGCTGCTACGGAATGGAATAAGCTTCCAAAATCAGTTTTTCCAGAGAACTATGACCTGCAACTTTTTAAAAAACGTGTCCACAATCATTTCCTTTCTATAACCCCTTCCCCTTCTAATAGTCGCAGTGCGGGCCGTCCGCGGCCCACACGATAGGTCTACCCTTTTTGCGACTATTTTCATAAAAAAAAAAAATAATGGGGAATATGCATGTCATTCAAATATGGATAAAATATTTAGGTATTTGATTAGGAGTGTCAGTAAATTGGTCAGCATTACGATATCATTGCACATTTAAAAGTAAAATTATATAATTATTTACATTGGATGAGAAAGTGCTGCGACCAGATTCACAAGCATTTTTGTTTTCAGTGTATTCTATGTATATGTAAGATATAGATATAGATGACATTGAAATTTGTGAGGAAGGATATCTTGCTTTAACGTGTAGCACAAACACCAAAAAAAAAGGTTTAGGGAACAAATTAAATACTTAAAGGATGGATGAAGGAAGATTGACGAAACAAATTTATAAGTCGAGTGTAAACGGACAAGTAGATAGAGGTCGACCTCGGCGAACATCGATCTCGATCAGATCAACATTGTTTTAAAGGCCAAGGGTTACCGACGCCAAGATACCGACGTGCATGTATGAGAGCACTGATGAAAGTAGAGGAAGCAAAAGATGCGTGTAAGAATCGTAGCGGAAGTGGAAGGAAGTGGTCTTTGCCTACCCCTACGGGAAAAAGGCGTGACTATATGTATGTATGTAAATGAAACGAAAACAGACGCTGTCTTTGACATTACTTACGAGCTTTTATATTTGTAACACTCAACGGTAATTAAAAACGCGAATTTGAGGAAGCCATTATTTCGTTAGCCTTGCGGATAGGTAACAAATTCATAGGGGAGTGTTAAATGCAAAAAATCAACTTGTAACGGAGAACACACAGAAGATGTGCAGCACCATATCGAAATATTTCAAAACCGGTCCTGCTTGTGTACCCGCCCGAAGGTCAAATCGGCTTAATATTGTGTGAAAAAGAGTTTTAAAAATTCAAAACCGAAAAGAGACGGAGAACATAGTTATATACCTACATATTCGATTTGAATACGTCTGGTTTGTGTCTGTTAGAATACCAAATCAAGTTTAAGGAACTTCGGGAAGGTTCCAATTTAGTTCGCTGTGAATAATTTAGAAACTGTTCGGATTTGTAATCTGAAAATAGTCGACGGTAACAAATAAAAATTTTCCGTTCGGAGAAATTTAAGGTTTACTCCCACAGCAAACAGAAACAGTTCGTGATATTGCTGATTGTTCGCACTATATTCAAAAGCGTAAATACATATAGTTGAAGTCAGAGATAATTTTCTCTTACCATAACTATATTAATATATCTTTACATGAATTCACAAAGACACCGCAGACTGGATTTTTGACGCACTTAAACTGATACCACAGAAATAATTTATGCTTGGTAACGTTGCTTTATTGTATATATAGCACTTAAAAATTCGTGTTTCTGATTCCCTCAATTACACGTGCGTTGGTTTCTATTTGTTGACAATGCACTAATTTTCCGTTTTTAATAGTCCACATGGATAAGTGATACCTAATTACCGTGCAAGTTGGTTGAATTCGTTTATTTTCTATTGGCTCAATATCCAATCTCATTCGTTGTTCTGGCAAGCTTCGTTATCTTAAAGTGATTTTTTTTATTTCAGTGTTGTAATTGGATTTTAATTTTTTTAAAATTGCTTTTTGGAGGACTTTTAAAGGTGATGAAAATTATGTAGTCCCAGAAAGTTTTTATTAAATTTATAATTGATATTGACCCATTTTTTAAATGAATACATATGCATTTCTACTTTTATAAGTAATCTCAGATAAGCCGATGATACTCATATTGGCGGCAGATCAACTCGAGCTGGAAATGATCATGACAATATATGGGAAATATAAGCAAAGAGTACGGCTTAAAACAAAAGATCAGTAAAACCAAAGTCGTGTTTTCAAGAAAATACTTTAAAGCCCGTCCTGCTCAACATCACTTTTTTGTGTGTGCCTGCCCTATAACTCCACTTCGAAACCCATTGAAGAACTGTAGAAAATACGTCGATCATGCATTACCTCCAGACTCCTCTGCTTCTATTTCTATTCACAGAGATAATACCCAGGTTCGGCGAAATAGTACGGACAAGAATTTACAAAAATGATTTTGTAACGTTTCTAATCAAAACTCATTTGAAAATAATTTAATAGTACTTTTGAGACTATAAAAAACAGAATCGATATTATTAAAAAAAAAAATTTGACTGTAGAATTGGTGGAATTTTGAAAAAATTATAAAAAGTCTACGTTTCAAAACTTTCGTTTGTTTCACCTTCAGGACTTTTTAAAGCGGCTATCCGAATTCACAGCAATCTTTATTTATTTATTTTGTCGTTAATAATATACACCTATACAAATGTTTAGGTTCCTTTGTCGAATTTTTTGAAATTTTCTCTCAAGCAATTGATACAAAAGATTCAATCGTTTTTTAAGGCTTCCATCTGGCATCTCTAGATGTCAACCTAAGTCGGAGACATCACATACATAAGAAAAGCAAACACATACTCGTAGACCTTATAAGAGAATTATACTGGTTGTTAGACAGAAAAACTAAAATGACAATAGAACGTTTTACTGTATAAGACAGAGCAATTGTCGACGCTCCCTGGTAGGTCACAAACCAGATACACAAAGGCCTCTAAATTTCAACAGACTATAGTCCGTACACAATTTGTTGATAGCTCACTGCAAGTTTGACCCTCATTAGAGAACTGAAATACAGAGAGGACAGGTAGTATGATATAATAACAAAAACCAACCTAAAACTGGCAGTTTAAGATGTTTTCGACTAACCCACCTTGTATCTGAATAAATACAATACAGCTATAGAACTTTTAATCCGATTATGTAGGTATTTTGAGTGGAAATGACTGACCAGTGTCGTAGAGTATATGATTAAAACATTACGTTACTTTAAATAAATAAATATATTAATATTCTTAAACTGTAGGTACTGTAAATTGTATTTTGATTTTAATAAAATTTCTTTATTTTATTTAAAAATAAAAAGTTACTTGCAATTTGTAAAAGATACATTTATTTAATTAATACCTATTTTTAAATGATATAAACTACGATTACTTACAAAACTATTCAAATTCAAAATAAACAGGATCATCTTCGGAATCCGAGTCGTCTTGCAGGTTAATAATTAGCGGTTGTGTCTCTACAGTCGCATCAATTATATTGTCAAGATCCCACATTTTTTGTTCTTCTTCTATTACATGTCTTACTGCATCTCGCCAATTTTGTTCTGTAATATGTTGTAAAGACTCATATAACAATTCACGTACAGCTTGTATTTTATATGACGTATTTTTTCTAGCCACATAGCTTTTCATTTGTGCCCAAATGAGTTCAATTGGATTTAATTCGCAGTGGTAGGGTGGAAGTCTAAGGACTGTGATGTTTCGTCTTTCCGCCATTTTGTCAACTACGTATTTTTTGAACTTAGATTTGTGTTGCCGGGCAATTTTTAAAAGTTCTGCTTTAACCATTCCATCTTTGTAAGGCAGGGACTTATTCCGCAGCCATTCAATGATATCCTGTTTCTTCCACGCAGTCGTTGGAAGTCTTTCTACTAGTCGTGAATGATAAGGTGCATTATCTAATACTATAATTGAGTTTGGTGGTATATGTTCAATCATCTGCTCAAAATACTCTTCGAAAACATCAGCTGTCATCTCCTCGTGATAGTCTTTTGTGCTTTTGGATTGAAATTTCAACAAACCATGCTTAGCAAATCCTTTTTCACTGCCAATGTGAGAAACTATTAATCTACTGCCTTTACCAGAGGGTGGGGAAATACCAGTAGACCAACCTTCCATAAAGGCTTGCCTGGAGCTTGATATATTTTTATCTGACCAAATTTTTGTGAGAGTATGACCTGCGTTTACCCACGTTTCGTCCTGATAGTAAATTGGCTTTCCTTCAGCCCGAAATTTTCGTATAGATCTTAGATACTTTCTTCTCCAACATATTATCTCTTCCCGGTCAATCAAAAGTGATTTTCGGTCTGATTTCTCCCACCGGAAATTTAATTCTTTTAAAACTTGCCACAATTTGGTTCGTCCGACATGAGGCAAATCCGGGTCGTCTCTAACTTCTTGTAAAATTTTGTTTAAGTTGGGTATTTCTTTTTTGTAAAAAAATTCGTGAATTTTCCTTCGAATATCATTTTTGGCAAATTCATCAATTTCAATAGGTTTTCTCCCCCTCTTTAAGTATTCGTTTGTATTTGGGTTAGCTATACCTTGTTTTTTTCTTTCTGATAGGAACCTATATATTGTTGACTCCCCTACGCCCGTCATGTGGGCACAACTCTTGATTATGTTCTGAACAGTGTTTGTGGGATTCTGAGAAAGCAGAGCATCGTGAACGTTCAAAACAATAGTCTTCTCTCTTGGTGAATAGACAGACTTACTGACTGTACGCAACAGTACCGGTGTAAAACTTGATGATGTTGATGATGATGACGAAGCCATCGCAAGCAATCAAACAAAACAAGCAGGAACGAAAGGTACGTATATGTTTGTAGGAATATGAAAAAAAGTTACTCACGCACTGCACAAAATTCGCAAAATAAATATTAGAGACGTTAATTACTGCCGTAGACGCCGAAACACCAACGAGCCGTAAATTAAATGCGATCAAAAACGTACTAAACCTAATGAGGGTCAAACTTGCAGTGAGCTATCAACAAATTGTGTACGGACATGAATAAACACCTCAGGAACCTCCGCCTATGATTTTACGACTATTACGGCCGTTTTATGACTTGGACGCACATTTTGTGCTATCGACAAATTATGAACGGACTATAGACACAACAAGACTGGAATCGCACACAAATCCCCTACTTCAACCATTGTGGCATAGAACGAGGTGGAGGTGAACTTCTCAATGGAGAAGTTTTATAAAGACATAAGCGAGGTATTTTCATAATAATCTCCAAGCCAGCAAAATAACCTATGGTATTGTTAATTTTGATTGTTATTGAACATTATAAAAAATTATTATTTAATAAAAATAGTCCTTGAAAATTTTTAAAAATGTGAATTTGTGTAATAAATTTATTTTGTTGTTAATAGCAAATTTTTGTCACGGATAAAATGTTTCATTTCCTATCAACGTTTAACCAAATCAAAATAGATTATTGAACGAATTTGTAAACGCACGTTGCCTGGTCTAACAGAATCGATGAGCATTTGTTACAGAGTGAAATGCCGAATGCGTTGCCCTAGGACCGTAGGGATTATTATTTTTAGGTGCGTGCCAAAAGGCATGTGTGCTCTCTCTACGCTATAGCTCACACTCCCCCAACTGTAACTGCCTCCGAATGCAATATAAAGTTTTATGGGTAGCGAGTATTTTTATAATTCGCAGAACGCACGACCCTGAAATTAACGTTCTAACACAATTGTTTTTCTGCTAATAACAGAGTAATTATTGTTAGATTTTTATGCATTCATTCTACTGTCAGTATTAATTCTTATAAAGAACTGATGATAATGCCTATTACTATACATATAGACCCTCCAGTAATGTATAATACGCCACTGACTTAAATTTGGAATGATTCCTTTATTCTTTTATTTATTGTTACAGAGCAACTGTGTCTTGGAATAATTTAATTTTAAAATTATGCATGACATTTAAAAAAACAGTTGCAAATTATCTTAAAAAACAAAACAAGAATCGAACAAATTGATGAATTTACAAAATTGAATGAGAAATGTTCTTCGTGTTAATAATTATTTTTTAGAATACGACTATATTGTGCAATTTACTTGAAAAACTAGAAATAAATAACTAAAATGGTAAATAAAAAGAGTTTCTAAGAATAACCATATCTTGTTCGCAAGTTTTATATTAAAAATATAAATGGAAAGAACATATCACTGACATTTAACTAATAATTATAATTATCCTTTTTAACTCAAAACAGAAATTAAAATTTCATCAGCTCTATCAGTACACAAAATGTGTCAGATTTTTCTCGTTAGTGGTCTAAAGAATGTTTAATAAAGTTACTTACCATTTTATTTTGCGTTTTTATTTATAATATTAGATACAGGTATAAAGTTACAACCTTCATAATATTATATTCCAAGTTCAATAGAAACAATGTATGACTAATAAAATGGATGATTCAAAACCTTTCAATAAAATTCCAGTCCGTTAAACAATGCCAATAGAGTATACAAAAAAACTATATAAATATACCGATATTCAAAATAAGAGAGCAAAAAGTTTTAAGGACATTGTCCGAAAATTAAGGTACGAATTTATAACCAAAAAAACAGGTATTGTAGCCGGCAAGAAGCTTTGTGTAAAAACGTCAAAACTTAATATCTAAAATAAAGCGAAAATACGAAGTTTCCAGACTTTATAAAGTAAGTGGAAAATTCTTTATTTAACTTTAAATGAAGTTTCATTGACAAAATAATAAAAAACTTACCTTGTACGCCGAAAATATCCCGTATGAAATGATCACTTATTCAAGTACTCACAATAAACATGCACAGACTTAGAACTTTTGTTCAACTAAAACGCGCACGATCAGGAATAAAGATGGCGAAAGCCCCTCCGATCTCACCGGCTGGAATTACAAGCTACCATTGGTCGATTTGATTTAGGACGCTTTGGCACTACCAACTTGCAGAAACGTTAACTCAGGCTAACCCTCATCGTTGCCATTCTTAGATGTTTGTACTTAATTACTAATATTTAAATAATTTCAATTCCAAGAAATAAAGTCTTTATTAAAACATTTCCTACACAGTCGTTATTAGGTTTGAGTGGCTCACAAAAACCTGTTAAATGTAATTTTTGTTTTCAATAAAAACAAACAATTAAATTATTCAATTGCTAACAGTTTATGGTCGTAACATCAGCACATTTTTGTATTGAAAGGGGGTAAAAAAATGTTACCTACAAATAAAGACAAATTTTGTCTTTTATAAAAACGAAGGTAACAGTCATGACCAATTATTTTCAGTAAAAATGTAACAGTATTAAATAAAATTGATCAGCAAAAAACATTGATAGGTTGCGTAGGTAAAGTTGAATTTTCTAAAAACTTAAAGTTTTATTTTAATTTTATTACTTTAAAAGTGAACAACTTTATCCCAATTTATATTAAGATTTTTAAAGTGAAGATCTGGCAACGTCAATTACTTCTATAGTTAATGGTGACACTGAGGGTGTGGTTGAATTTTTATTTTAATTTTAATGTTTTGACCTTGATGTACCTTTATTAGTACTTAAAAAAAAGTGGTTTCAATTTACCATGTTATTTGATGACTCTTCTTATTGTAAACAAAAAAAAACACACTTCCATTCAACTGCAATAAAACATTACTTAAAAAAGTACCGACAAAAGTTTTTGGGAGGATAAGTAACAATAGTACACAATTAAATAAATCGTTTAATTAATTGTTTATTATTTACTACGCACAATGAAAAATTAAATTTAAACATTTTTAAAAACGTCTTGACATCTAAAATAAAAATATTTCTCCTAATTGATTTAAATAACAGAATATTTAAACATAATTTATAAATACTCCAATGACTGCTTTTTTATTATCTTCTTACAATAGTTTTTATATCAAAATTAGTGACTAGTGTGTTGAATTTTTAAAATCTGAAAAGCTAAGCAAGCTGTGTCATCTATAATTGTTTCGACGAATTAAAAGTTTTAAAAATGTATTTGCAAACAGTTAAAACGTAGTTTAACTTTTCTCTCACAGATGGCAGTGTTAATCAAAAATCGGTAAAAAAATTTAATTTGACATTTTACGTAATAATGGGCAAACAATAAGTAAAATAAATATTATTTTTTAAATTATTAAAAGAAAAATTTTTGCAATTTTGATAGTTTCAAGTATTCTGATATTTTTTAACTAATATTACAAATGAACATTAAAAATAATAAGTACCTAAGTGTCCTATTTTTTTTATAAAAACATGTTTGCTAATATTTTCTATATTAATAAAAAATGTCTTGAGATTATAAAATGCTTGTACCGGCTGTCCCATTTTTTATTCACTCTTAAAATTAGTTTTAAATGTAATTGTTAAATTTGTGATTGCTGATTTAAATTCACAAAAGAACTAGCAGTTTGTAAAAAATTATTTATCATGCTTCTATTATCAATTTTATCACTCTTGCTTCCTGACGATAAAGATTCGGAAATCTTAGGTTTGATTCTTTTCCTAGATATCCATATGTTGACGGCAAACTTTAATTCGATTTTTAAAGCGTCCCAATAGGAAATCTAAAAATTCCAATATTAGAAACGCGCTGAAGGTGCGAATCATCTCTTAGTACTTACATGTTCCTCGACGGATACGTTTCTTACGTTCCACAAGAATTCTATCAATCCCAGAGCTATTGCAATGGACACCCCCACTATTAAAACAAAGAATATACCGCTAGTCCTAGCCAAATCCAGGTCATTTTCATTATTATCGCTACCATCTTGTTTTTTAATCTAAAAGAATCAGTACTCCTTTATTCATTTTAATTGTATCTCTTCTATTCGGTAGGCATCTTTGACGGGATATATGGATATGTTTAAGTTTAAAGGAGAAGCTTTACTAAAAACTAGGTCTTCATTGGATGAAGCAAAGTCTTTGAAAGGGTTTGCAGAAATGAACGGTTTTTGTTAATGAACAAATGCTCTTAGTATTTGATAAATAATTTGAACCAAAGTGTACTACTTATACTTACATCTTCTTTCAGTGCTTAACCAATGTTATTACATTGGTATTTATAGAAATGAAGAAAATTTAAAGCTTGTTAATAGTGAACACATATGTAAACAATAAGTGGATGTATTTATAATGTTAACCAAAGATCCCAACAACAACAAATTTGCTTGCATAATGTATTAAAGAGATCTTTTCCATTGGAAAAATAAAAATCCCAAGAAGCATTTGTAGAAATGGAAGATATTTGATGCTTGTTTATAGTGAACAAATATGTGAAAAATATTTAATAATTTAACAAAAAGTGTCCAATCTTTTTCTCTTACATGATATATTGAAGATATCTTCCATTGGAACAAGAAAAGCCTATGGAAGTATTTATAGATAAAAAAGATATTTTATGCTTGTTAATAGTAAACAAATGTGTAAACAATAAAAGGATTTATTATTAATTGTAACCAAAAGTGTCCAATAATGATTTGGAAGCACTTTTTAAAAGTTTATGAAAGCATTATTGGAAATGGAAGATGTTTTATGCTTATTAATAGTGAACAAATATGTGTGAATCATAAATGGATGTATTAATAAACGTGTCCAATACTTAGGTACAACTTAATCTCTTACACGATGAATTGGAAGCACTTCTCATTGAAGGAAGAAAAGTTTTTGATAGCATTAGTAGAAATGGAAGATATTTTATGCTCATTAATAATAGTAAACAAATGTGGGAACAATTAGTGGATGTATTATTAATTTAACAAAAAGTGTTCAATAATTAGTTTTAGCTTATCATCTTACATGATGTTTTAAAAGCACTTCCCATTGAAGCATGGAAAGTTTATGAAAGCATTAGTAAAAATAGATGGATAATTTATGCCTATTAATAGTGAACAATAAGTGAATAGATATATATTAATAATTAAGCAAAAAGTTTTTAATACTTCTTTTTCTAGTGCCTATTCTTTACCGAATGTTGGCAATCATTCTAGCATTGATTATTTCATTTGTTGCTGCTCTGAATAGTCCTATGGTGGATGATTGAAACTGGGATCTTAGGTTTTTTAGCCAGGATATTCGTCTTCTGCCAATACTTCTCCTGTCGTCTGAGATACCACCTCAGAAAGATAGATCTGAACCAACAAACGGACTGTCGGTTCTGCTGCGTGGAAGACGAAACTGCTGAACATATACTATGTTCATGCCCCGGCCTGGGAAGAATAAGGTTCATATTTGGTTACACTAACCTAGAACCTACCGATTTTAAAAAAATCTCACCCTATACAACCATGAACTTCGTAAGAAGGGCTGGATTGTACGGTGAACTGTAGCCTCTAGGGGTGAGCCACAATAGACCTACTAAGGGTCGCGATGGAGGGGCGACCACGCCCCACTCACATAAAACCTAACCTAACCTAATACTTGCCCTGAACCTTTCCCTGTAGAATGCATTTCAGCAATTTGTATTTGGTTTTATTTCTTATAGTTTGACCCAGAGATTCCAATTACCTTCGTCTTACTGTCTACATTAATTCTGGAGTACTCGGGCGTTTGATACTTTGCCCATTCATGATATTTTGAGGATTCTTCTGTATATTCACATCTCAAAAGCTTCCAGTTTCTTTGTTTTTGCCTTGGTCAAAGTCCAAGACTCCTCACCGTATAACAAAATGGAGAATATGTAGCATCGAAGCATTCTGAGTTTTAATTTTGAATTCAAATTATGTGTCTTAAATGCCCACTTGAAAGAAGAGGTTCGACGCTGGGAAACAGATGAAATAAAATCTCACTGGAATAAATTGCCAGGACAAAAAAAAGCCAAAAGGCTATTAAGCCTTTTGCCAAGGAAAGCTAAACAGCTTCTTGAGTTGGACAAGAAAGACTTGAAACTGGTGACGGGGCTCTTCACTGGACACTGCCCTCTGAGGTATCACCCGAAAAAGATGGGCAAAACAGAGAGCGATAGTTGCCGATACTGCGAGAACTTCGCTGAAATTGCAGAACATTTGCTTTGCGAATGCCCAGCGCTTTTCTGCAAGAGGCTCAAGTTTTTGGAAGCGGCCTTCTTAAAGCCCTCCGATGTCAGGAACTTAGCTCCCAGGAAATTGATAAACTTTGTACGAAGTCTCGGAATCCCGGGCCTCGAATAGATTAAGGGTTATGCACAAAAGATCTAAAACGAACGTTTCAGTTTTAAATGAGATTTGTTATCCAAGGCGCATGTCCTCTATAGTACTAAAGCGTGCACTGCTATTTTTTGGACACATTCGCAGGATTGACAACATGGAGAAACTAATTGTACAAGGCCATCCCCCCACTGGTCGACGACGTGGTCGATCTTCTATACAATGAGTGGATCTAACAAAGATGTGTCTTGATCTAAACGTTAGCGGGGCTTCCGAAATAACTTCTAATCGGATGAGATGGCGAAACACCGTTAGGAGAGCAATCGACAAACTATATATTAGTAATGCCTCGGCCAATACCAGGAACAACTGACAATAAAATGATTTCACAACACATCTGACAAGATGATGACAAAAGATCTGATAGGTCGAGGTGCTTAAGAGGCTGCATAGTCTTCACGAACCTCTCTAACCCAATCTACAAATCTACAATCTATGTGTATTTGGGTGAAGACTGCTCTTGCTTTTTCGATTCTTGCTTTTATTTTTTGATAATGGTACCATTGTTCATTTAATAATGTGCCCAGATATGTGTATGTTGGCACTCGTTCTACCGCTTTCTCATTGATGGTTAACTATACTTCTCCGATTCTTTCTTTGCTAATTATCATTATTATTGTGTTACCGGTGTTAACTTTTAGGCCATATTTCTTTCTTGATTTCATCTACCTTGTGCAACAAAAGCTGTAATTCCTATGCAGTGTCGGCAAATATGACGGAGTCATCAAATATGACGGTGTCATCATCCAATACTTAGTTTCAGCTTATTCTTTTACATGATGTATTGAAGAGATCTTTTTATTGGAGCATAAAGGACACGTAGAAATGGAAGATATTTATTTACTGCTTGATAATAGTAAGATAATAGTATTAATAATTTAAAAAAAAAACTTATTCTCTTGCAGAAAAGTTTATGGGAGCATTTATAGTAATGGAAGGTATTTTCTGCTTTCGAATAGTGATCAAATGTGCGAACAATTAGTGGGTTTATTAAAAATGTGTACAATACTCACATCTTCGCATAATTTTTCTTTTCGTCTTTCTTTCCACCATTTTTTCTTGATGTTATCCAATTTCGATTCTTCTTGCAGTTTTAATATGGCATAATCGATAGCACCCCTGTAATTAGCGTCTGGAAATAATAAAAACGCGTTATTACGCAATCGATTTGGTAAAATTCATCTTACTCATTGGCATGGCGATGCCGTAGCTCTTCGTGTCCAGCCAATCGCCGACTTGTTTTAAATCGCATTTAGTATTTATGTGATATTCTATCGTCGTGGATTCCATTAGGAACGCGTACGTATCGCTCTTCTGTACCCTGGCGACACCTTCCAAATTATCGTTTTCGAAAACGCTGGGTTTTTGCGTTTTCATATTCACATACATCTTCTGATAGAGCGATACATTCGATTCCTACAACACAGAGAAGTTGATATTAAATTTAGACCCGTTAATTGTTTAGTTCAAGTAAGTGACACTCGCACACATGTACGGAACAGCTCGGTCGTGTATGTGAATTGTCAAAAGCTGTCAGTTGTCAGTTGTCAGCTGTCAGTTGTAGTTATATAGAGGACGTATATGTAAGCTATTGAAGAGCTTATATGGATTGAACCAGTCATCACGTTGTTGGAACAAAAGAGTCACCGATTTTGTCAACGAGTTTGGTTTCAAGGCAAGTGAATCGGATTCATGCAACGGCGAAAATGGTTTGTTAATTCTTGCAATTTATGTCGATGACTGTCTAATTTCAGCCGAGACACAAGAAGCCATTCGTATAAATCAACAAGGATACGCAAGAAAGGTCATCGATCGTTTCAACATGACGAATTGCAAGTAGTTTCAACGCCATTGGACAATTCACAAAATCTTGGCGATTTTGAGGCTGATTAAGAGATAAATTTTCCATATCGTGAAGCGGTCGGAAGTTTAATGTATTTGGCCGTTGCAACTAGACCAGACATCAGCTTCGCAGTTGGAAGTGTCAGCTGATATCATGACGAAGGCACTGTCGAAACCGAAACATCAACGTTTTTTTTTTAATATGTTGAGTGTCACGCAAAAGAAACTAACGTAGTATTCAAATATTAAAATTTGATTAAACGTAAAGTATAGATATTCAAGTTTTTTTATTTGAATTAGTTTGGTTAATTTAAATTTCATTTTATATTGATTTTGGCATTGACTTGCAACAAAAAGTGGGAGTATTGAATTTAGACGCGTTCCGCTTTTAATTGTTTAGTTCAAGTCAGTGACACTCACACACATATATGGAACAGCTTGGCCGTGTATGTGAATTGTCTAAAGCTATCCATATTCATGTCTAGACACCTCTGTGCTATGTGGACACATTCAGTGCAAAAAACGCCTCTCTGGTACCTAGTCCGTTTCTGAACCCAAATTGACTGTCATCTATTCCTTCTTCTTCTTCTTCTTCTTCTTACAGTGTCTTGCTTTCTCAAGCGTTGACGACTCCCATATTGACTACTTCTTTGTATCTATCTCTATCTTGAGCTGCGTGGAGAAGTTCCCCAGCAGTTAAACCTGTCCATTGTCGGAGATTTCGAAGCCAGGATAGCTTTTTGCGGCCTATCCATTTTTTTCCCTCGATCTTGCCATTCAGAATAAGCCGAAGCAGACTATAACGTGGTCCACGCATCACATGTCCCAAGTATTCCAGTTTGCGGCGCTTGATGGTAGTTAAGAGCTCTCTATCGTGCCCTATTCTGATGAGTACATTCTCGTTGGTAGTTCGGCTTATTCACGGAATTTTGAGCAGCCACATCTCGAATGCAGCAATGCGGTCAATAATATTTTGGTCGAGCGTCCATGTTTCGCAAGAGTACGACAGAATAGACCATACATAACACTTGGTAAACCTTTCCCGCAGATGAATGTTAAGTTGCTTGGCACAGAGTAGCGGCTTGAGATTCAGAAATGCTCTTCTAGCTATTTCTATTCTAGCCTTGATTTCTTCGTCCGGATCTATCGACTGATTGATCCAGCTTCCAAGATATTTAAAGTGCTGAACTCTTTCTATATTCTCGCCATCAAGTGCTATTCTTTCCGGGCCAACATTCATTTTGCTAACAACCATATATTTTAGTTTTTTTTGACATTGATTTTCAGTCCCCATCTATTACTTTCTTTGTTTATCTTGTCTAACATACATTGTAATTCTTTCAATGATTCAGCTAGGAGCACAGTATCATCTGCGTATCGAATGTTACTAACGGTTTCGCCTCCAATCTTTATTCGTTCACCAGATTGTGTTGCCACTTTAAATATATTTTCCGTGTAGAGGTTGAAAAGTGTAGGAGACAAAATACAACCCTGTCTCACACCTCTCTTTATAGGTATCTGAGTGGTCTCCTCTCCATCTAGTGTTACCGTGGCAGATTGATTCCAGTAGAGAGAAAATAACAAACGTATATCATTATTATCGAGGGGTATATTCTGCAGAGTTTGTTATGCTGTACGCGATCAAAAGCCTTTTCGTTGTCGATAAAACATAGGTACACCGGCTTTCTTACCTCTCAACATCTTTGAAATAGCGTGTTCATGCAAAAAAGTGCTTCTCTGGTACCTAAGCCGCCTCGAAATCCGAATTTTTCTTCACTCATTCTTCCTTCTTCTAGTTTTTTATTAATGAGTCCATGTATTATTTTCAAAAATACTTTGAGTGCGTGATATTGTTCTGTATTCACAACAGTCTTTAACGTTTGTGGTTTTTGAGATAGTGCAGAAGGTGGGGAGTAACCATTGTTCCGGTATATGTTCTGTTTTGTATACTTCATTAAATAAATCTAGTAGTATATTTAAGGTATCGTAGTCGATACATTTTAATGTTTCAACTGGGATCTGATCTGGGCCTACTGCTTTCCCATTTTTTCTGTTTGTTAGGGCCGTTTTTATTTCCGCTTTTGATATTTTTAGATACCCATTATCAGCTACATCAGTTTCTATTTGTCCTGTTCTATTGTCTCCAAACAACTCATTGATATAAACAACGAGCATGTTTCGTTAATATGCTTATAACAACGCGCATTGTTGAGTTTCGTCAATGCTTCTTCTCCAACGAGAAGACGTTGCAAAAATGTTTGTTTTAGTAAATTATTTAATGATTTAATTCTGTTTGATAGTATTGTCGATATCTCAATGATACAAAATTTTTATTGATAATATTGACACGGAGATGAATAGAGAAGTTGGGGTGTATATTGCGCCGTGATCAAGAACTGCGACTGTCTACAAAAATGTTGGAAGATTTAAAAAAAAATGCTTCTTTTACTTTGTTGGTGAATGGTTTTTCGGGTTTTTTGGCCGTCGTAAGTTTGAGTTTCTACTCGACGTTTCGACATCTCTAGTGGATGGCATCTTCTGGAGATATACTTTTCTGCTTTTTAACTAACCTACGACGACCTATATACCCGAAAAACCATTCACCAACAAACGATGGACGCTAAATCCTTTCACAATATGTAAGACGCCTTCTTTTACTTATTTGTACATCTTTATCTTCGATTCTTGCTCTTTTGCTCTTAATAAAAGGATTTTCTTGTTGTTAAAAACTTTTACTTTTTTTTAAAAATAAATTATTACTTTCAGAAAATTTAAAACATTTATTAAAAAAAAGCTTCGATTCAAGACTAGATTAACTACTTAAATGTTCTGATGGTCACCCCAAAGCACTATTTGTGGAACGAGGTCAACAGGGATGGCCATAACTTCGTATTAAAGTAGTATTTTTTTTTTGAAATTTTCGTCAATTAAAGTTAAAACATATTATAATAACACTGTATTATTAGTTTTATCAAATAAATTTAATTACTGTCAAAAAAAATTATCTAAGATTCCCATATTGTTTCACGCCTCTGATTACTCCTAACCCCTTAAGGTTTCTTGATGATCCGCTAGAAAAAACAAAAATACCTTGAAAAATGTTTCGGTAGCGCCACCCTCTAATAATCCATATTTTATCTTGGTTTGTTTCGCCAAATCTTCGACATTTTTGATGGGTGGCTCCAAATTTGCCTTCGTTAAAAACGCCGCCAAGTTAGCAATGTAGGAGTTGGTGATAATTAGGGCGAAAAACCACCACATCGCCAAAGCTATTCTCGATGAGATACCCCTTAAAATATTCAAATAATTTTATACTTTAACAAAAAAAAACGAATTAACATTTCTTACATTTACAGAAAGTAAGGTAAACTCATCAATTTCAGGACAATCAATACTGCCCCCGATAACATTATGAAGGAATACCAAACCGATTTTCAGTCTTCTGTGTGTTAAAGTATTCAAATTCAGAGCCTTTAGGGTTTGTTAATAATTATATTCATTTCTAATCGTTCCCAGATTGAAGCCACATTATATTAGGAATTTATTTTGAGTATTCTCTAAGAGATCATCAATTTTGTAGCATGATGACCAAATGATAGAATTGTATTCAAGTACAGACCTTATCTGTACACAATAAATAATCTTAACAGCCTTGACAGACAGTTCTCTTGCTGAACGAAAAGAAGTGCCCAATATTTTTCGTACACGCGATTAGGTTTTTATTATGTGATACTTGAAAATTATTTTTCTTTAAATATAAAACATCAGGAAGGAGCTTAGTCTCAGATTAGTGTTAACCGGAATGGAGATTACATATGGCCGTTTTGGCAGAGACGCAGGGCTTTAACCCTTTATTTCTCGACGGGACCTTAAGCCAATGCAAAATTCCAAAAAACTGTAGCCATGATCTTACCAGCTGAGGTGACAACACGAAATTTTCGAGGGGAAGGAGAACCCAACGTGTAGAGAGGTTTTTTGAGACCCAGTTCCAGATGTAACATTTTTTCAGCGGTTCCAATAGAAAACCTAAATGTCTTTACTATAGCCTTGACTGTAATTCTTCTGTCATTTAATACTATGTCATGGACTAAATTAACATTTTCTTCGGTCACCACAGTTTTGGGAGCTCCTACACCTGGTGCATGTTGTTCAAAATCATGTGACCAGTTCTTGATTACCTGGTAGTAAGAGGCAAAGTCTCCCAATACTCCTACCATGTCCTTATAAATTTGCAATGATAACCCCTTGTTACAGAGGTAGCTTATCGCACCTCTTATCTTAATTTTGTTCATTTTTATAAAATCACGCACACCTCAATGGAAAAAAATTAATATTTTACATACTCGAACTGATGCGCTGTTGCTAATTGGCACACGCTAATGTCATACAATAAACTTTTGCCTGACACTTCATTTGCATATGTCATTCAATGCCAACTATGTTAGGGACAAAAATGTGTGAACTAGAAAGCTAGAAAGCTAGAAAGTTTTTTACTCCTGATCAACTGTTGACGACGTACAAGGCTCAAATCCGACCTCTACTGGAGTATTGCTCGCACATTTGGGGTTCAGCACCAAGGCATTCTCTTCGTCTTCTAGATTCCATTCAGAAAAGGGCCATTCGGTTGATAAACAGCTCAACTCTCACATATATCCTTCACCCACCAGAACATACAGAACATAGAAGAAGTGTTGCAGACCAGACATTACTCTACAGAGAAATACAGATCCTCCAAAGAAATGAAAACTCTAGTACCACCTCTGGCCTCATTCGGCCGAAGAACTCGGCACGCTGATCAGTCTCACCTATTTACTCTCAAGATTGACAGTACAAGGAACAATCTCCATCAAGAATCCTTCTTTTACAGGGCTGCTACAGAATGGAGTAAGTTTCCAAAATCAGTTTTTCCAGAGAACTATAACCTGCAACTTTTTAAAAAGCGTGTCCACAATCATTTCCTTTCTATAATCCCTTCCCCTTCTAATAGTCGCAGTGCGGGCCGTCCGCGGCCCACACGATGGCTCTACCCTTTTTGCGACTATTTTCAGTAAAAAAAAAAAATTGTAGAACAATGTTTAATAAAAGATCCTTTAGGTACATTTTTCCACTAAAATGTTATTTTTAATTTTCAATATAAAACTATCACAAACCCATAATTTTATTCTTGTTTATTTCTAAATATTTTAGAAATTTAGCATTAAAAACACTAACCTGTGAAATGTTACAACAGCACTTTTATGTTTCGGTGTCAGCGAACACCTAACAACTAACTATATTTGTCGTTATTGTCTCAGTAATATAACAATGTTTGACCACCAATTTATGTAGATATCAATAATAATAATAAGTATTTACACTAAAGCACACAATAAAGCCTTGTCACACTAATTTTAACCGTTATTAAAACCTTACACTGCTAAAATCTATTAAAATCCACATTATTGACACACTTTTGCACTCGTGCAGAGTAGCATGCTCGTTTCTGTTTGTTTTATATTTAAAGTCATTTTTGTATCGAATCTCCATCGAACGCCTAAATCCATTATTTTGTTGGTCTCTGTTAATCTGGTAGATATAATTACGTACGTGAAAAAGTAATATTTTAAAATTTACCGAGTTCAGCTTTAGTTAATTAATATTACACCATCTTGAAAGATTATTTTGGTTAAATTACTAATTTTAAGATAACAATAAAAACTTGAATAATATATCGGGATAAAAAAAAATAATACTTTGGTAAAATGTCACATCCTTGGTTCATGATAGCACCCAACGTGGCCCAATGACAGTTTTTTAAGTCCCACATATTCTCCAATACGGCAGGTTCTTCATCACAAGGATGCGGATTCTCCCAATCTCCCGGCGTCATTCTTGCTATGAGAAAAAGGGCTACGGATACGACTAGATAAACTGTCGCCGAATATATCCAAACTGACGTATCAAACGGTTCCAAGAATGCGAACGGACTGGTATCTTCTTTGTTTGGCAGCTTGTGAAGAATGCTAACTCCTGCAAAAATACACGATGTTTGCTGAGAAGAAATTCCTACTTCACTGTAAATCAAATAGTGTCTGTATATCAAAACGTTATGAGTACATACATACAAACGTATAGTCACGCCTTTGCAGTGCTATGCAGCACTACGTGCAGACTATATGCAGTGCCACATTCATTCGTTTTTCTGCCAACACCCTTCGCTCAATGTCACTGTCATACTTTCTGTTTCTCGTAAACTTTGAACCCAGGTATACAAACTCATTTACTTGTTCTACTCTTTTTTCCTTAATCGGCACCTCGCAGTTTGTCATGCTTTCTTCTCTTTGAAAATACTTTTATTTTACATAAAAGATAAATCATTTGTTGAAGGAACACACAGAAATGCACTAAAAGTTTCAAAATCTATTCGCATTCAAGAATGAAGTGACCGGACTTAAAAAAAAAGTTAGGACTACATTATAAAGAACCATGTAGAAGGGCATTTAACCAATTAGACATACTGACCTTACCCTGCCATAAGGTTATTTACATTTATAGAACTGAAAGAGGCATTGAACTAAGATAACCTAGTTTCGATTGGCTCTAAGGCCTGTGAGTTATCATTTGCTACAACCGAGCACTTAAAATATTTGTAAATACATAAAACCTAAAGCTCCACACAATCAAAAACGCATTTTATTCTGCTGAGGAATTGTAACAAATTAAATGAAAATTACTACCCCTATTCGCACTTTCTTTCAAATCTTTTAAACAAAAATAAGTTAAACAGCCATGGTAAAGCCACACTTCCCTGTCTAAACCTTTTTAGATGTTAAACCAGTCTGTGTAAGCTCCGTTTATCCTGACATAAGCACTGGAATCCTAGTAAAGTTATTTCAGCACTTATAACCTACCGCTTACCCCATACAATCTTCTTTTTCTTCTTCTAGGTGCCATGACCGTTTAACGATCGTTGGCGATCATTCTGGCTATTATGTTTGCAATCATTATTTTGTTTGTAGCCGCTCGGAAAAGTTGTATAGTGGTGAGACCAAACCACTGCCTGAGATTTTCGAGCCAGGAAGTTCTTCGTCTGCCGGGGCGTCTCTTACTATAAATCTTACCCTGTATTATAAGATGTAGAATGTCATACTTTTCTGGGTGTCTCATGATATTCAAGTTTTCGTTGTTTTACAATATTGACCACTTCTGTATCCTTATGCATTTTTCTAAGTACCTCCTTGTTTGTGATCTTTTCCACCCAACTTAATCTTAGCATCCTTCTGTACAACCACATCTCGAAAGCTTGTAGACGTTTGAGCGTGACTTCTGTTAGTGTCCAGCTCTCGACTCCATACAAAAGAACTGGATGGACATATGCTCTAATCATCCTCATTCGCGGGGCAATCGATAGATCGGGACTGGTAAAAAGTTTTTTCATGCGAATAAATGTTGCCCGGGCACACTCAATACGTATTTTGATTTCAACTGATGGATCTCAGTCCTCGTTTATCCCGCAACTAAGGTAGCTCGCACTTGAGACTCTGTCTAATTGTGTTCCGTTCACGTAGACACTAGCAACTTTATTATGAACTCCTTTGCTTATTAGCATGTATTTGGTTTTTGCCGTGTTTATTTTCAAGCCAAATACTTCTTAAGCTTCAGTCACTCAATTAATAAGTCTTTGTAGGGCATCGATGGACTGCGCGAGTATTACGGTGTCATCCACGTATCTTATGTTATTGAGAATTTGTCCATTTATCACAACTCCCAAATCCGTGTCTCCTAGTGCCTGTCCAAATAACTCTTCAGAGTATAAATTAACAAGGAATGGAGACAATATACATCTCTGTCTCACACCTTACTTCACTTCAACATCTTCCGTCAGGTGACCGTTAATTCTGACTTTGGCAGACTGGTGCCAGTATAAATTACGTATCAAGCGGATATCTTTGTCATCAACACCAGTTGTTTTGATTATCTCCATAAGTTTGTCATGTCGCACTTTGTCAAAGGCTTTTTCAAAATCCACCAGGTACACGAACACGTCAGAGTCAACGACCCCATACAATATCAACCACAATTCATTCCTCATCAGTCTGTCATAGGCCTTTTTCAAGTCTACGAAAGCGCAGTAGATCTTTGAATTTTAGTTTTACAATTTTTAATAATGATTAAATTCTATTCTCCAGTAGTAACACTTACCCAAAGTCATAAAAGGCATGCTGAAATCTACGGCTGATCTTCTTTGTTGATTAATTGTTAAATCGCACAACGCCAGATGCGCCCTCTATAATTTTATAACTGCGTCAGTATTAAGGATTCCTAACAATTTTAAAATTTTACAGCAATACAGTCGGAGAATGCGTTTTACTTTTCCTGTTTATTTACAAAAAAAAACGGACTTACTCCTTCCAAAAGATCTCCGATTAAGCCGGTCCATCGTTTCTCTTCTGGAATATACTTTCCGTAAACGTTACCTTGGGTGATAACGATTTCGTATTTAAATTCGAGAATTCGAGATAGCTCGTCCAATAAATCTTTGGTATAACCCTCGTATCTCTCGTTTCCTTCCAATTTTTTACCATCAGGCGATTCGACGTTCATCAAGTATGGTTCGCCAATTCTTAAACGTTCAACGTAAAGTGTAACTTAATCATCCCCCTAATATTATTATTGTTATTTCAAATTCAAATACCTTTAAATTATATGTAATACTATTATATTGCTAGTACCTGTTATATTACTACGCTATATAGAGATGGAAAGTATGACAGTGATATTGAGCGAAGGGTGTTGGCAGGAAAATAAATGAATGGGACACTGTATAACTTTATGAATAGCCAGAAAGTGTCAAAAAAGGCACGTCTGGCTGTGCATAGAGGTGTGTTGGTTCCTACACTTATCAGTATGGTAGTGAATGTTGGGTTTGGCAGAAAAAGCATTAAAATAGGATTAATGCTGAGGAGATGAGTAGTGAATCAGCGCCATTTTTAAAAAATTAACCTAGATAATACATTATGGCGCGAACAGTAAGGTTTTTAAGAAGTTGATGGATAGAACTGTTTGTGGCATTCTTTGACTTAGGATGAGAATGTTCTGCACAACGCAAAGTTGGATTAAGACGAAAGAGGATCTGGTGCCAAAGATGTAGCAGGGGCTCTTAAAATTCTCTATGCATAGAAAAATGTAATGTTTTTAGTATTAACCCAGAAAACGTGTTTTGAAAATGAATAAAAAACAGAACATAATAATTATTAGAATTTTTAGTAAAGTGAACTTTTTTCTGTACTTGGGTTCAAAGTTTACGAGAGATGGAAAAAATGACAGTGATATTGAGCGAAGGGTGTTGGCAGGAAAATAAATGAATGGGGCACTGCATAGCTTTATGAATATCCAGAAAGTGTCAAAAAAGGCACGTCTGGCTGTGCATACAGGTGTGTTGGTTCCTACACTTATCAGTATGGTAGTGAATGTTGGGTTTGGCAGAAGAAGCATGAAAATAGGATTAATGCTGAGGAGATGAGTAGTGAATCAGTCATATTATCAGCACCATAAAGAATTATTAGCAATATCTCAGATATAAAGCAGCAATATAGTAGTAAAGAAATATGCTATAAATATTAGATAAGTTACGACGGTCATCCTACCTTGTCGACACCATGACTTTAATTTTTTTTAGATTGGAAATAGAGGCCAAGTTAGTTTCCTCGGAGGAACGCATCAGTTGCAACATTTCATTTTGCGCCTGATAGGTGGCAATCAACTGATTGTCAAGCTGTGTAAAGACGTATATATTGAAATCTACTCTATTACCGAATTCATCGAATTTAATCGGCCCACTTATGGTAGACAAACCCTTTAGCTAAAAACGAAAGCGAAATTGTAAAAAAATTGTATTCCCCCCCCCCACACAAGCGCACTGTTGAAATGAAACTTCTTCTGCCTTTTGGCACATAAAATAAATGTTTAAAAATGACTAATATTTATTTAGGTGCTAGCGACACCTAGAGAGGTTGAAGCCAACTAACGGTGACCATTTTAACCCATATTTAAATTTAATGTTAGTTTATTTTCTGTTCAGCTCATTAAGCTGATTTACTAGTCTCACAAGAGAAGTTTCACTTCAGAACAATTGCAAAGTAGATTATACTCAATAAAGGAAAACTTGTAGAAGATACTTTTTGCCTTCATTGGTTAATCGTAAAGTATATGGGCCAGCGAGAAGCAAAATGAACTGTTATTGAATAATAATTGATTACATTTGACACGGTTTTTTTTTGGCCACTCACCTATAGTCGATAAGCTCTGGAGAAAGTTGTTTTCGGTACTTTAACCGAGAAAAGCGATACACCCTCTATTGAACATTCAGGTAATGATACACCCTCTATCGAACATTCAGGTAATCGATTTAAGGGCCATTAAAATCCAGTTAATCTTGGGCCTGGGGACCAAAGAGGCTTTATTGTTCTACTCCAAAAAAGCTGTGATTTTTTAAAAAACATCTATGTCTGCTTCATCGACTTCGAAAAGGCATTTGGCCGAGTACGAATACAGAGTACAGACAAATATCGCAAAACACAAAAATAAAACTTGTACAAGCACTAATATTCGCAATATTCATGTATGGTGTAGAAAGCTGGACGATAAAAGAAGCAGACAGGAAAAGAATTGACTCCTTTGAGCTCTGGTGCTGGAGAAGACTACTGTGCATCCCTTGGTTATTACGGAGGACAAATTTATCAGTTATTCAAGAAATAGGCATAAAAGATCGACTGTCAACAATATGCCGACGACGAATTCTCCAATACTATGGGCATATAAACAGAAGACAAGGAGACAACATGGAAAAACTGATGATACAAGTAAAAAGAGAAGGCTAGAGGACAAGTGGTCGCTCTCCCACCAGATGGGTAGACCAGATAAAGAAAATTACGGGAAGACCCTTACAAACAACCATTAAAGACACAGAAGATGGACCACTATGGAAGCAGATCATCAACAACACAAATTAAAAATCATGGAATCCCGACCTCTAAGCTTTGAGAGTACGACTGACAGAGAGAGATTAAAATACCTATACTACAACCAAATAGCCTCAATCTAAGTTGTAGACAATCTTGCAGATAATCTGGAAGACCTCCAAACATTAAAAAATCTAGTGAATTAAGCAATCCATCGGAGAGGTCTCAAAATCAACACTACAAAACAAAGTGGAAGGCAGTCGGAAAAATAAATGTACATCAACGGCATATTTGGGTCGATGGAGAGGAGGTAGAGCGCGTAAACCATTTTAAATATCTAGTCAGCTGGCTGAATACGAGTGCGGACTCTGATGAAGAGATAAAACGGATTGAAATATTTTTTTTTTTATATAAATATAGTCGCAAAAAGTGTAGACCTATCGTGTGGGCCGCGGACGGCCCGCACTGCGACTATTAGAAGGGGAAGGGATCATAGAAAGGAGATGATTGTGGACACGCTTTTTAAAAAGTTGCAGGTCATAGTTCTCTGGAAAAACTAATTTTGGAAGCTTATTCCATTCCGTAGCAGCCCTGTAAAAGAAGGATTCTTGATGAAGATTGGTCCTTGTAGTGTCAATCTTGAGAGTAAATGGGTGAGACTGATCAGCGTGCCGAGTTCTTCGGCCGAATGTGGCCAATGGTGGTACAAGAGTTTTTATTTCTCTGGAGCATCTGCCATGGAAATATCTGTAGAGCAATGACTGGTCTGCAACTCTTCTTCTATGTTCTAGAGGGTGAAGGGTATCTGAGAGAGTTGAGGTATTTATCAAACGAATGGCTCTTTTCTGAATGGAATCTAGAAGACGAAGAGAATGCTTTGGTGCTGAACCCCAAATGTGCGAGCAATACTCCATTAGAGGTCGGATTTGAGCCTTGTACGTCGTCAACAGTTGATCAGGAGTAAAAAACTTTCCAGCTTTCCACAGAAAACCTAGCCTCTGGCTTGCCGACTTTGCGATGTTAGCAACATGGTCATGCCAAAACATATTATTGGACATCGTGACTCCCAAAATCGAGATGGAGGGACTTGGTTCAAGGGTATTTCCGGACATTGTGATGGGATGATTTGAGGAATTCACTTTCTTGGAAAACGTGGCACTTTCTGTTTTTTGGGCGTTGAACTGAACAAGATTGTTGGTTCCCCACTCGACGATTGCTTTAAGATCTCTATTGATGGAATCAACCTGTTCCTGCCTGAGTCTATTTGTATCATTCACCGAAAGTGATCGATAGGATGTGAAAGTTGAGACAAGTGTGCTATCGTCTGCGAAACTGTAAATGGGGTTCGTGGTGGTTTTCAAGAGGTCGTTGATGTGTAAAAGAAATAAGGTGGGGGACAGGATGGAACCCTGAGGGACCCCGGCATTAGTTTTAAACGCATCAGAAGAAATACCGTCAACTGCCACATGTAAGGAGCGATCTTGCATGAAGCTCAAGAGCCATTGGCGCAGTTTGGTTGGGAGACCGTAGGCAGATAATTTACTTAACAATGCCTGGTGCCGAACGCGGTCAAAGGCATAGATATATCCATGCTATCCATTAGATATATATCATGCAAATGACATAGAAACCAGTTCTATACAATAGAAAGCTGTCAATGCATATTCGTAAAAGGGTCTAGATATGTTATGTGTGGTCTATCCTACTTTAGACATGGACACTAAGGGCACCAATAGCGAATAAAAAAGAAGCATTTGAACTGTGGTACTACTGCCGGATTCTAAAAATATCATGGGTCTCGCACACTTCCAATGAGGATGTCCTCAGAATGATGAACACCAAAAGGCAACTGCTAAATACTATAGTAAGAAGTACTTCGGGCATATAATTGGACGAAAATACAGCGAAAAGTGGAAGGCAAAAGGTGGATAGGGCGTAAAAAGCTATTCTGGCCACGCAATATCAGACAATGGTGTGATCTTACAGCGAGAGAGTTAAACTGTTAATTTAATATTTCTTACGTGCTTAGTTGCATTAACAATTGCTGGTCCGTCTATAAACTTATCCAATCCGAAACAATTGACTTTTGCGTTTGAAATATACGGCATGTCCTTTAAAGCTGTCGATAAATAAACTAACGCATCATGGAATAATACAGTTTCTGTCTGAAAAAAAAATTGTTGTGTATTTCTATTTTTTTCAAATTATTTCATACAATATACTATTTGACAATATACAATATAACGACTTGACAAAAAGGACCGCGCGTCAACTCTAGATGCAGTAGGCAAGGAAGGCAGTTTTAAGACAATAGTAGAGCAAGTAGTGAATTTATTAGCGATATTGAATCGGATTGTTGTTACTTAGTAATGTGACTTGCAGTTTAATTTTACCTTAACGGTATTTTGTTCGATTTCCATAATATTTCTGTTGAATTCGAATGCAGTTATGCTCCATTTTTGAATGGCGCTCACAAAACTCTCAGATTCAGAATCGAATATCCTGATAGTCGTAATATTTGCCGTGATATTCATTGATAAATAGTCCACAGTATGAGCATCCTAAAAAATGATTTATATTAAATCAATTTTATAAAATCTTATAAGGATATAGTACCAAAGATGTAATAAAATAATTATATCTGATATCGACCATGTCCAAAGATTTCGCGTGTGATAATATTGGCAAAATGTTTTTCGTTTTACAGTCCAAAATTATATTGTTCTCTGTTGAATTTCTAAATGTCTTGAATATGTGTCTAAAAATGAAAACAAAAATTATCACTGAAGACTAGAAGACTAGTAGGTAAAGATTGGCTTTGATTGGCTACGCTATAAACACTCAAAGCGCGGTTTTATCCTTTGAATATAAAACATCAGGAAGGAGCATCTTCTTAGATATGGCCTATTACTGATGTCTCTGAAAATTTGAGGTTTGAAGTTTTAAAGATATGCCGAATCGATCTTAAATATTTAGAGCCTCTAACTTTAGGGTTTTGCTACTAACACTGAGTGTTTTACGAGATATGACCATTTTTATCACGAAAAAGTGTCCGATTTGACACCCTGTATCATTATAATTAATGTAACTTTAAACATTATTTTTGCATTATGTTTTTCTAGTATTGTGTATTTTTACTAAACTTGGTCATTTTGTTAATAAAATTATTATTATTGTTCCGGTATAACCGAAAGCAGTTGGAAGCTCTAAATATTCTAGATTACTTCGGCATATCCGAAAACCTCAAACCTCAAATTTTCAGATTTTAATTATGTCAAGTTTCTCTAAAACGTCTAATTGGAATTCGAAAATAATCACCTTGTATTAGTTTCACCTGTATGTTTGTTTGTATTTTTTTTTTTTATGAAAATAGTCGCAAAAAGGGTAGACCTATCGTGTGGGCCGCGGACGGACCGCACTGCGACTATTAGAATGGGAAGGGATTATAGAAAGAAAATGATTGTGGACACGCTTTTTAAAAAGTTGTAGGTCATAGTTCTCTGAAAAAACTGATTTTGGAAGCTTATTCCATTCCGTAGCAGCCTTGTAAAAGAAGGATTCTTGATGAAGATTGGTCCTTGTAGTGTCAATCTTGAGAGTAAATGGGTGAGACTGATCAGCGTGCCGAGTTCTTCGGCCGAATGTGGCCAATGGTGGTACAAGAGTTTTTATTTCTCTGGAGCATCTGCCATGGAAATATCTGTAGAGCAATGACTGGTCTGCAACTCTTCTTCTATGTTCTAGAGGGTGAAGGGTATCTGAGAGAGTTGAGGTATTTATCAAACGAATGGCTCTTTTCTGAATGGAATCTAGAAGACGAAGAGAATGCTTTGGTGCTGAACCCCAAATGTGCGAGCAATACTCCATTAGAGGTCGGATTTGAGCCTTGTACGTCGTCAACAGATGATCAGGAGTAAAAAACTTTCTGGCTTTCCACAGAAAACCTAGCCTCTGGTTTGCCGACTTTGCGATGTTAGCAACATGGTCATGCCAAGACATATTATTGGACACCGTGACTCCCAAAATCGAGATGAAGGGACTTGGTTCAAGGGTATTTCCGGACATTGTGATGGGATGATTTGAGGAATTCACTTTCTTGGAAAACGTGGCACTTTCTGTTTTTTGAGCGTTGAACTGAACAAGATTGTTGGTTCCCCACTCGAAGATTGCTTTAAAATCTCTATTGATGGAATCAACCTGTTCCTGCCTGAGTCTATTTGTATCATTCACCGAAAGTGATCGATAGGATGTGAAAGTTGAGACAAGTGTGCTATCGTCTGCGAAACTGTAAATGGGGTTCGTGGTGGTTTTCAAGAGGTCGTTGATGTGTAAAAGAAATAAGGTGGAGGACAGGATGGAACCTTGGGGGACCCCGGCATTGGTTTTAAACGCATCAGAAAAAATACCGTCAACTGCCACATGTAAGGAGCTATCTTGCATGAAGCTCAAGAGCCATTGGCGCAGTTTGGTTGGGAGACCGTAGGCAGATAATTTACTTAACAATGCCTGGTGCCAAACGCGGTCAAAGGCTTTAGATATATCCAAGGCTATTGCACGGGATTCACCAAACTTTTCAATAGTGTTTGTCCAGAGCTGAGTGACATAAGCCAGCAAATCTTCAGTAGACCGAAGTTGTCGAAATCCATATTGTCTGTCATGGATTATCTCAAATTTTTCCAGATATTTGATAAGTTCTGTGTTAATCGCTTTTTTCATAACTTTGGATATGACTGAGAGCAATGCAATAGGGCGATAATTTGCAGGAAAAGTCTTCTTTCCTTTTTTCGGAATCGGTTGGACTTTGGCGTTTTTCCACATGGACGGATGTATGTATGTATGTATATTTTTTGTATGTTTGTTTTGTAACTAAGTCTTTGGCCTCAATTTTTCCCTACTTTAAGCGATCAGATTTAATTTAAACTTCGCACACTTGTCAAAGACCGACGACAATGCAATAATTCGATTAAAATATCCGATTATTCTGATTAGTTTCGCCAGAATTCATAAATTACTTTAGGGATCCTTTGCATAAGAGTAAAAGAGTTAGAACCAGAGCGTGAACTACGCACGCGCGTAGTTTTAATGTCATATTATAATTCACCCAATCCAATATACTGGTGAGAAACGTGCCGAGGGATATATGGCACGAGGGTGAGTAAAAAATCGAACTACAAAGCGAAAAATAAATTATAGTTTAAAAAAACTAAAAACACGCTTTTGGAGTTAATTAAACCAAAAAGTAAAAAATAATTCTTGACACAAGAATAAAATTACTGACGAGAAAATTTATGTCACTGTTCTTAAAGCGCGGGGTGCAATGTATGACATTTTTAAATTAACTCTGCGTTTCTGAATGAAAGCACCCCACGCTTTTAATACAGTGACAATAATGTAATGCTTGTTCCTGTTCGCTTTATATTCAAAGGTTTTGTCTAACCAGCAGCGCCACCGTGGCCAGCTGTCAAAACGTCTCTACCTTCTATTCTAGCAGTTTGACGTATGACAATTACTTTCTTTTTCTAGAACAAAATTAAAAAAAAATAATTAAAGCAGAAAGACTAAGATGGGGCGGCCATGTCAAAGGATACAATAGTTTTTGTGAGCCTTGTACGAGTTTTGGAAGAATTAAACGTAATTGTTAAACATTAAATACTGTAAAATAAATAAAGGTATTCTCACCGATAATCAGGTCCATTGGTGAGTTGCTGTATACGAATATAATCTTGATTATCAGTCTTTTGTACATTTTGAAGTTTTAGAACTTCCTGTAATTTCACCAGTCCTTCTTCATCCTCGTATAGAATTATGAAACCTATCCATTCTAGACTCCTTACTATTTCGGCTATACCTTCGCAATAGTATTATAAAATGTCACAATGTGAACAGAGCAAAAAAGAAGTAAAAAATAAAATATTTTTAGTATAAATCCATTAAAATCCATATATTTTATTTAGCAAAAACATAAATTAAATGATAAAAATAACTCCATTGTGCTCATTTATTTATACAATTTTTTAATTCCTTTGCCCAAATTGTCATTTTTGACATTTTTTAATATATTTGACATTGGTTGGCTTGTGTTTTAACTATCGTTTTATAAGATTTTTACCAATTGTTATCTTGGTTTTTAATTTTGATATTACTCGTCATATTTGACACTAGTTGTTGTATTTCATTTATTGTTTCATGCTATTTGTTACAGTTGTCAAAGTTATCATTTTTGACATTACTCGTCATATTTGTCGTCATGTTTTAATTATTGTTTTATGCGATATTTCACAATTGTTTTCATCTTAACTGTTGTTTCATGCGATTTTTGACAGATTTTTGAAGCCGTCTTTTTTATATTTATTATCAATGGTTGTCATGTCTTATTTATTGTTTCATGCGATTTTGATCATTTTTTGTCAGAAGTGTTATTTTTGACATAAGTTGTCCTATGTTTTAATTAGGTTTATGCAGGGTAGAGGTAAGGATAACAATCTTATATGGAACTTTTATTGAAAAATACATACATACACAAAGTCACGCCTTTTTCTCTTAGGTGTAGGCAGAGAGCATTTCTTTCCACTTGCTTCGGTTCTTACACACGTCTCAATCTTCTTCTACTTTCATAAGCGCTTCCATACGTGCTCGACGGTTGCTGATACTTATCACTTGGCATTTTTTCAAAACATAATCGTACGCCGAAGACGACCTATACCGACTTGCCCATTCACACTCGCCCTATAAATCACTTTCGACAATCTTCTTTCATCCATCCTCTCCACGTGTCTAAGTCATCTAAGCATTCCTTTATCTATCTTTGATACCACATCTTCTTTTATACCACGCACTATTTTTCACTTTAACCATCAGATTTACTCCAAATCACACTCATATTTTCGGTCTCTCGTAAACTTTGAACACAAGTATCAAACTCATTCACTTGTTTCGCTCTTTCTCCTTTAATCAGCACCCTGTTTTTCATTCTCTCTTTCCCTTTAAAAACCATTGCATGACATTAAAAAAGTGACATTGAAAAAGTGTCCACCATAATGTGGTATATAAAGGTGACGCTGGTAGACGTAGGATTATATCTAAACTTAGCTGTTTTAGATTTAATTATTTAGCTTATGGCATGACACAAAAATATGAAAAGGTATCACCAAATCAGATTATCACCTATACAATACTAAAACGCATATCATAAACAATTATTGTAAATCAGAACATTGACACAGCTCATAACACAAATGAATATACAGATTGCACATGGGAAACAGAAGTGTATACAAATATAAAACATGTAAAAGAAAGCCTATCTAGTACATAACACGCTTATCCGTCACAGTTCCACGTTCAAATTCCGCAGCCATTCCACAGCTTGTGGGGTCGCCCTCAGAAAGTCATCCCCAGTGCCGGCAAACGCCATGAGGGGACATTCATAGACAATGTGGTGGATGGTTTGTTCTTCAGCATCGCAGTCGCACCCAGGGTTCGGTCTCATGCCCTATCTATACAACGAATCTCCACAGTGTCCATGGCCTGTACGTATTTTGGGCGGTTCGATGTTGCTGAGCACTGGTAGCCAGTAGAGTGGGGTGGTTTTAATAGCACCAGAAATTATTTGCATCGTCTGGTTCAGAACTATGTCTACTTTTTCCACGTGCGAGCTGTTTAACTAGACCGACGAACAGTATTCAACCGTTGAGTAGACCAAGCTTAGTGCGGTGGTGCGGAGTGTCTCCGCGTCAGCCCTGTTTTAGATGAAGTGAAGTATATCAAAGGAAAATAGATACACAATAATTCTTTAAATAAAACAGCTATTCAGTAAAATAAAATGAAAATGCACAGCATCATTTGTCCTTTTTCTCAAAACTTTGGGTGCTCTTTTTAAAACCGGTATTCTGCTACAGTAACAATACACTTTCAGGGAAATTTTTTTAACATAGGGATTGTTCTCCTTATCTCAACTCTCCATAATTGGGTAGGTACTTTTTAAATCAATAAATCCATACCTTTGGCTAATTTGTCGGCATCTGGATGGAAATTAAGAAAAACCTCCGATTCTTCAAAGTTCGTTTTCCTCCACGAAGTTAGCATATAAGGAAGATTCAAGTTTTTACAAGTAGATTCTATTACAGGAGTTGTGACAGTTGTGGATGGTCCAAAAACCGCCACGATACCATCATCTATCAAGTTACACACTGAAAAATTTAAAAGTATTAAGGAACTTAATCAATATTTTAGCAAAGATAATCATATTTTGTATATGTTATTTGCACCCGAAGTAAAGCAGCCTCAATGAGAGGGAATTGTTTTTGTACACCTTAAATCGTCGATCAAGATCAGTCCTCGTTTGGATGCAGTCCTGTAGCTCAACCCTATTTGACCTTGTTTGTACAGCTTTTACTGTAGTTCAATGGGGCTTTAATTAGGACTTCAGTTACGCTTTAAGTGCAGGTTATTTTAATCCTCATTAGGACAACGTCCAGCAGCTCAAAAAAGTGATTTGGTTTTTTGATAAATTCAATACTTACCTATTTTAGAAGTTTCGAAAATGTCTGTCTTTGATACAGTTTGAATATTACTATCCAGTAAAATCGGCGATTCCTTTTCTATGACATTTGTTCTGATTATGGTATCATTCAACGGCAACTCCGAATCAGAGTGGATCTCATTATATATCACACCTAAAATGACATTTAAGAAATTACACAAGTCAACACGAATTTTGAGTGTGGGTTCAAAAACTTGAAAGTTAAAAAAGCCGCTGGAGAGGACAGAATTACAAATAAAGCGTTGAAAAATCTCCCCGATAACTCAATCGAGTTATTAGCGACAATTTTCAACGACTGCCTGCTCTCATGCTATTTTCCGAACAACTGGAAAAAAGCACAAATAATAGTCTTACCGAAGCCTAATAAAAATCTACAAAACCCACAAAATTGGCGGCCCATCTCCCTATTACCATGTTCAGGCAAATTATTTGAAAAATAATTTTAAAAAGACTACTAATACACGTAGAAAAATATAAAGTGATCCCGGATAAACAATTCGGCTTCGGAAGAGATCTCGCAACTTGCGAGAATTGTAGAACATATAGCTACAGGGTTTAATAATAAAAAAAGTACCTTAATGATACTTTTTAATATACAAAAAGCCTTCGATAAAGTATGGCACGAAGCTGTTCTATATAAACTAAACAGAGTTTTTTAGTGGGTAACGTTGACCGCGTTCAATAAGTCCCACACTACTCAGCGCTGAAACGCGCTCTTTTCAGAGCAGTCAAAGCGCTGAGTATCTTTAAAAGATTTTCCTCTTGTAAAACAAAAAAAAAGTTGTTTCTTATGGGGTTTGCATGTATATTGATTCCATCACATGTTACGGTATGAATATTCCGTAATTGTTTTAAACAATAGCGATTACCATGGATGTAAAAAAAACTCTTTGAAGTAAATCTGTTAGTTGCAAATTGGCGTCGCGACGTTCTTGAAAGTAAAAGTTTTGTAAAAAAATGAGCGAGAATTTAAGCGAATCAGTTTTAGAATTTGAAAATACCCCTCCTGAGATTACAAGTTACGCTTGTAACATAACAGAAAACCTACTTCCTTAAAAATCAAAAGGTAATAAATATTTTTAATTAGGTATCAATTTTGATGATTCTTGAACTTTTTGGTTGTCTTTATCATTGGTGTTTCGAAGGCTTGCCGTAAAAATGAATTGTATACCGAAAACCAAATGCTCAACGCCAACAAAAATTCCGGCAGAATAAAAAAAAGATACAAAAAATTGAAACGTTGAATTCGAATCTTTTGTGTGAGAATCAGTAAAAATTATATTTGTTTTTTTTTACAAAATACCTTGATCAAAATTTATAAATACCGTAAGGACACGGCTTTTTTAACTTCCTTTCTCGCGACATCGCGGTCCTTAAATAGGTATGATCAATCCAGAAAGAAGGTTTTCTTTCGGGAAATGATCACGAATATTCTAATAACATTGCAGGTCTCCAATTTCCGACCGCAGCTATAAATTATCCGCTAATATGTCGGGCGTTTGATGCTACCGAAAAGCCATAAATCATACATATTTTGTGGTCAATACGCCGCATCGTGCTCTCGGGTCTGATAATGGCTCCAGGGGCGTATTTGCTGACCACAATCCGTAACAATATTAAAAAGCTTTAGAATCTTGACAAAGAACCTTCATGAGACCTAATGTTACATGCTAACGCGAGAAACAGTTATTAACTGAATAATTTTGTCTCTTCGAAGGGCAAACTTGAGTTTGCTAAGACCTACTCTATGTTGATGAGGGGCAACATCCTGAAACCGGTCTATAGGTGGTCACTTCGAAAAGATAAATTAAATAATTTTTTCTTTTACTTAACAAGCATCTGCATATCACCCGAATTGGTTTATGCACGATTATCTATCAGATATAATTCAATGTTCGTCGTTAGGAATATAGCCAGGATAGTAGTTGTTTTTTGATATATAATCGACCCACATATACTTGGTTAGAAGTCAGAAGGTCTATTGCGCTTTTATAGACTTGGAAAAGGCCTATGACAGAGTGGTGCGGAGTGAATTGTGGTCGACATTGTCTATGTATGGGGTGAGCGGTAGTTTAATACGAGCACTGAAATCACTTTACGAGGATTCCATTGCTTATATCAGGATAAACGGAGCTTGCACGGACTGGTTTAACATCGAAAAAGGTGTGAGAAGGTATGTGTGGCTTCGCCATGGCTGTTTAACTTATACAAAGACGATTGTTAAAAAGATTTGAAAGAGAATGCGTAAGGATTGAAAATTAATGATTTGATCGTCAAATGCCTTCTTTACGCCGATGATTAAGTCATATTAGCGTCATCTGAAGAGGAGTTGCAGCCGATGGTTAATATTATACATGATGCCCTGAAGATCAAAGAGATGAAAATAAATGTAAACAAAACGAAATTAATTGTTTTTGAAATAAAAGAAAGCATGACAAACTATGAAGTTTCGATTAAGGGAAAAAGAGTGGAACAAGTAAATGAATTTGTACACTTGGGTTCAAAGTTTACGAGAGATGGAAAGTATGACAGTGACATTGACCGAAGGGTGTTGGCAGGAAAGCAGATGAATGGGGAACTGCATAGCTTTATAAACAGCCAGAAAGTGTCAAAAAGACACGTCTGGCTGTGCATAGAGGTGTGTTGGTTCCTATACTTATGTATGGTAGTGAATGTTGGGTTTGGCAGAAGAAGCATGGAAATAGGATTAATGCTGCGGAGATGAGTAGTCTGAGAAGTATAGCCGGAGTGACTCGGTTGGATAAAGTAAAAAATAGTGAGATAGGAGAACGCTGTGGTGTAAAATAGGATGTGGTTACAAAGATAGATAAAGGAATGGTTTGGACACGTAGAAAGGATGGATGAAGGAAGATTGACGAAACAAATTTATAATGCGAGTGTGAATGGACAAGTCGATAAAAGTCGACCTCGGCGAATATATTTCGATCAGATCAACATTGTTTTGTAGAATGGCCAGATCAAAAGTACCAACAACCGACGAGCATGCATGAGAGCACTGATAAATGTAGAGGAAGCAAAAGATATGTGTAAGAACCGTAGCAAGTGGAAAGAAGTGGTTTCTGCCTTACCCCTACGGGAAAAAAGGGTGACTATATGTATGTATATAACATGCGGTGAAATTAACTGGTTTTTAAAAATCAGATTTATACATTTTTACTCGTATTCGCTGACAAAAATGTTGTAATAGTTTTCTATAATATTTAAATTTTTCTTTATTTTTTCGAAAACGGCTAAATAAATTAAAAAATTTATAGGCATTTTAATCTTTAAAAAATGTTTATTTAGTATTTCGCTGTCAAATAATTAGAAGAGCCAATATTTACAGAAGTTTGTTTTCCCATGTTAAATCTTATGATCCAGAGTCAATGAGTATATTGCTGTTTATTTTTTTTAGAAGTAACAAGCAAAAATAAATATTTATCAAAATAACTAATCGGGTACCAAATCAGAGCTGTACTGTGGATGAACCATCAATTCGATGTTTTTAGTGCTCAATAACTTATTGTTTGAGTTGCAAGTGGTTCATGCGTAAAAACAATGCTATTCTTCGGTTGCAAGCCGCAAGTGTTTCATGCGTAAAAACAATGCTATTCTTCGGTTTCAAATGATAGTTTTTGAATAAATTTTGCTTGTAATCATCCATTATTCTTATTACTTCATGCTCTCTCCTTTAAAATCGCTATTGTTAAGTAAAAGAATTATTAAATTTATCCACTCGAAGTGACCACCTATGGACCGGTTTCGGGGTGTTGCCCTTTATCAGCATAGAATAGGTCTTGGCAATCTCACGTTTGCCCTTCGAAGAGACAGATAAACAATTCTCACCTTTACTAGGTACATATGAAGAACCGAACGCAGAGCGCTAGTTACGACATCTATACCTTTTAAATCCGGTACACGGATGGTCACCTAGAGTGGATAAATTTAATAATTCTTTCTTTTACTTAACAAGCAACTGCATATCACCCGAAATGGAATTATGCACGACTATCTATCAGATATAATTCAATGTTCGTCGGGGCACATTGCCAGAAAAGGAGTTGTTTTCTGATAATACAGCTCAAATATTATTTTATTCCTAATTCAGTTTCGTGTAACTGCAGTAAAACTTGAAATAATTAAAAGAGCATAAATAATGCAACAATTTATGGGGATCTGTCACATTAACACACGCTGCTTGGTGGCAAAAAATATTAAAAAACGGAAAAAATTACATATATACATATAGTCACGCCTTTTTCCCGTAGAGGTAGGCAGAGACCACTTCCTTCCACTTGCTACGGTTCTTACAGACATATTTTGCTTCCTCTACTTTCATCAGTGCTATCATACATGCTCGTCGGTTGTTGGCACTCGTGACCTGGCCTTTCTTCAAAACAATGTTGATCTGATCGAGATCGATGTTCGCCGAGGTCGACCTCTACCGACTTCCGTCCATTCACACTCGCCTTATAAATTTGTTTTGTCAATCTTCCTTCATCCATCCTTTCTACGTGTCCAAATCATCTACGCATTCCTTTGTAATCACATCTTCATTTACACCACAGCGTTCCCTTATCTCACTATTCTTCACTTTATCCAACTAAGTCACTATACAATTCTCAGACTAGTCATCTCCGCAGCATTAATCCTATTTTTACACATTAAAAAATGAGGTTCTATTATTAGATACACAAACTGTCACCGCCAAAATAACATAAAACTTCGTATTAAGATTATGCTTAGTTATTTTTATCGTGTCAACGTAGGTAGAGACATATTTCGTTAGACACTATATCAATATTTTTGATACAAGGCGTCCCAAATAAATATTACATCGTCACAACTAACGCTCGCAAATCAAAATACAGGACGATGAACCCACAGTGATATTTAAATTATTAATATCTTTTAAAATACTCTGTACACATTTATGATACCTCATTCTATAAATGTGAGGTAGATGACCGTTTGAAATAATACACAGGGTTGTTTGTTTGGAAAAACCCAAGTATCTGACAATATAAAAGGAGGAGGAAGTTTTACGGCGGGAGAGATAAACATTCAAACCAATTTAAATATCCTCGTGTGTATTCAAAGAGCTTTCGTGTGCGTTCGGGATGTTCGGACGTAAACCTCGATCACAAAGAAATGATATTAAAAACAATTCTAAAGACGCTGAAGACACTGAAGACAACAGTGACCAACAACAATGCAACCAAACCCATTTGAATGTCCATACATAAATAAGAAAAACCTTTGATTTTTCGCCGGGTTTCGCATCTGTGCGTATGGTTTAAAAATGAATCATTTGATCGTCAAATGCCTTCTTTACGCCGATGATCAAGTCATATTAGCGTTATCTGAAGGGGAGTTGCAGGCGATTGTTAATGTTATGCATGATGCCCTGAAGATCAAAGAGATCAAAATAAATGTAAACAAAACGAAAGTAATGGTTTTTGAAAGAAAAGAAAGCATGACAAACTGTGAAGTTTCGATTGAGGGAAAAAGAGTGGAACAAGTAAATGAATTTGGGTTCAAAGTTTACGAGAGATAGAAAGAATGACAGTGACATTGACCAAAGGATGTTGGCAGGAAAGCAGATGAATGGGGCACTGTATAGCTTTATGGACAGCCAGAAAGTGTCAAAAAAGGCACGTCTGGCTGTGCATAGAGGTGTGTTGGTTCCTACACTTATGTATGGTAGTGAATGTTGGGTTTGGCGGAAGAAGCATGAAAATACGATTAATGTTGCGAAGATGAGTAGTCTGAGAAGTATAGCCGGAGTGACTCGGTTGGATAAAGTAAAGAATAGTAAGATAAGAGAACGCTGTGGTGTAAAAGAAGATGTGGTTACAAAGATAGATAAAGGAATGCTTAGTTAAATCAGCTTGTTAATAATTTGGAGGCAGACAGCAGTTCATCAGATTTTTCCATTTTAGATGAAAATGATTAGTGAAACATGTTTATGTAAACAGCTTTGTAAGTTTGTTTAAAAATATAGATTTCACTGATAAAATTTAAATTATAAGTATGTATAGATTATAATTATATTATATATACATAGATAATAGATAAATAAATATTTGGTTTCTATTAAACTTTTTCCATTTCACTTTCCACATTTCCACTTTTAAAGTTATTTTGACCGCCCTGTAAGGGTTTTGCAGGTATAATTAGGGTTTATCACTCTCTCAATACCAAACAAAGTATAGTTAGTAAATCAAAGGATAGATGTCGTTTCTGTGCTTATTCGGTAATAATAAATAAAGGAAAAACAGCTCACCTAGTACATAAGTATTTCTTTTTACACAAAAACAAAGCTCAACACTTAACGCCACTAACAAAAAATAAAAAGCATTTCTTATCATCGTTTCCAGTAAAAAATATGATATTCTAAGAAAATGACATATCTAATAAAATTGTTATATCGAGAGGACTTGTAACCAAAATGATATTGTGGTTTCCTAGTTGGTGGTGTGCCAAATTAGAATATTTATTTATACATTACCGAAGGCTGTAGAAAGTAGGATCTACTCCTATGCGACGTTGAAATGTTTGAGAGAGTTAGACCAGTTAAATTAGTTCTGAAGATAGAAGGTAGATACCACTGAAAAGCGAGTAGAGCCGTACGAATTACTACTTGGATTGTTTGGAATATTAGTTCCATGCTCATCTACACTGATTTTATAAATAAACCTTTCGGCACTGCCGTAAAGACTTTTTTACCGATCACTGCTTCCGGACTAAAAGTCCGCACTCCAAAATGGGCCTCAAAAATGTAAGAAATAATAAAAACGTATTCTACTCGAAAACTGTATTTATCGTAAAGCGTATTCAAACTACGAGGGCAGTTTGGTAAGTCAGTGACTTTTTGAATTTCCCGCGCAGTTACTCCAAATGCAACAGTGCTGCCGTCAACTATAATCTATCAGTGGGCAACTTTCTAGTTTTGAGCAAGCTACGTCGTGCAGTTGGTGTTTGATAGCCGTTTAAAGCAGACAACCTCGTGAATTTTTACGAAAATGGAAAAAATTGAATTTCGTGTGCTGATTAAGCATTACTTTTTACGTACAATATCCATCTCTGAAACTAAGGAAAGACTTGATAAATACTACGGGGACTCGGCACCATCAATTTCAATGGTCAAAAAGTGGTTTACAGAGTTCTGTTGTGGTCGTACCAGCACTAGTGACGCCGAACGTCCAGGTCGCCCAAAAAAAGTGATCACGCCGGAAATCGTCGATAAAATCCATAAAATGATATTGGATGATCGGAGAATGAAATTGCGTGAGTTGGCTCATGCTGTGGGTGTATCTCAACTGAACGGGTACATCATATTTTACACGAATATTTGGAGATGAAAAAACTCTCTGCGAGATGGGTGCCGCCATTGCTCACACTCGACCATAAGCGCAATCGTGTGACCACTTCAAAAGAGTGTTTAGCGATGTTCAGCCGTAATCCGGACGAATTTTTGCGCCGTTTTGTTACTGTGGATGAAACATGGATCCATCACAACACGCCAGAGACCAAGGAACAATCGAAACAGTGGGTTGCCCGGGGTGAACGTGGACCAAAGAAGGCGAAACAGAGTCTGTCAGCCAACAAGGTCATGGCCACAGTTTTTTGGGATGTACGCGGAGTCATTCACATCGATTACCTCAAGAAAGGTAAAACGATCACTTACGAATATTATTCAAATCTTTTGAACAGATTCGACGTTGATTTGAAGCAAAAACGGCCGCATTTGGCTAAGAAGAAGAAAGTGCTGTTCCATCAAGACAATGCACGTGTGCACACTTGTCTAGTCACGATGGCCAAAATCCACGAATTGGGATACGAACTGCTACCCCATCCAGCATATTCTTCAGATTTAGCCCCCTGCGACTATTTTCTGTTTCCAAACCTAAAGAAATGGCTGAGCGGTAAGAGATTTGAGTCGAATGAAGAAGTCATTACCGAAACATACGCGTATTTTGAGAGCTTTGAAAAAACCTATTATTTGGAGGGAATAAAAAAATTAGAAAAAGGCTGGACTAAATGTATTGAGCTAAAAGGTGATTATGTGGAAAAATAAAATGTTTATTTGCGGAAAAAAATTTGTTTTGTTCAAAAAGTCAATGTCTTATCAAACCGCCCTCGTATATCTCTCGATAACAAAAATGCGTCTACTTATTGTCGTCCCTTCATGAATACTGCCGCCACCCGCCGTCATTTTCTCTAGATACCTGGCCTCCAGATGTGCTCTCCCTGCATACAGGGTGGATCCAAATATATTTTACAAAAATTTAGTTTCGTCAAAATTTGGCTGTAAGTTAGTTGTTTATATTAAAAGCATAAAAATTATTTAGTTTGAATAATTGAGAAAATTTGTAAAACTCGAATCACATAAAATGTTTGAACACAAAACAAAAGCAAGAAACAATGCAGAAAACTCGTTAGAGAATACATAAATCTTGTAAAACTAATTTAAAAATACCTATCCATATCATTTTTATGTAATTTTAATGTAAATAGCAATCTGCACAGACACGAGTAACATGTTCCAAACAAATAATTTTTCCACATGTTTTACATGAGAATCGTGTCGGCCTGTTCTTTCTTCTGTCACAGTATTCGTAACTTCCGCTCACATTTACCGGATCGGCAGCTGGAGGTTGTGGTAATCCCTCGGGTGTTCCTAACATTTCTGAAATTCTAAGTCTTATGCTTCTTGGAATATTGTCCTGTAATCCGCGATTACGGATATGATCTTCTACTAGCTACGAAGCAAGCATATGTAAAAATTTACGACGACGCATGTTTTGCCTGAATTTTTCAAAGAAAACAACACCATAAAATTAATTCCTACAATGTTCAACAGTGAATAAAAAATCACCATCGGCCAACGTCTGGTATTTCTGGCGCAGTCGTAAGCTGCACACATTTTATCTAGTGCGTCTACGCCATAGAGTAACTAAGAATGACTTGAGTGTCAGATGAATGATGTAGAGATGGAGCAACTGTCGATGGTGGCGACACCCTCCGTGGATGTTAGAACCAAAATTAGCTGTTAATTTAAAATTATTTAATTGGCGGTTAATTTGAAATATTTTTTGTGCAAAAACTGTATTGGAACGGTCAGAAGTTTGCGTAACACTTTGTAGAAGCCAATCTTTAGAGTATTGCGTAAACTCTTGACCATTCAAATACAGTTTCTGCACAAACCCGAAAAATGCTTATGAAAAGCTTCCATGAGAAGTCAACTAATCCATTTTAAGATTATGACATTACTTGGTGGTCCCCGAGTTGCTCTTCATTCTTCTTTTTCTTCAAGTGCCGTATCAGGTCCCCTATACCGGTCCATTCACGGATGTTTCTCAGCCAGGAAGCCTGCTTTCTTCCTACTCCTCTACCACATCTCAAACGCTTCTAACCGATTAACTGTAGCGGCCTTAATGGTCCAGATCTCTGCCCCGTACAGCAACACTGACCATATGTAGGATTTTACGTTTCTCTGCCGTAATTTTAGGTTCAGATTATCATTACAGAATAGTGGTTTCATTTTTTGGAATGTTGTTCGAGCTGTCTCTATTCTACATCTTATTTCTCTATCTGGATTTAGATGTTCGGTGATATAACATCCGAGGTACTTAAACTGGGTTACCCTGTCTATATTCTTCGTATCAATCTGCAGTGAAGCATCAGGATGTGGTTGTCGACTAAATACCATAAATTTTGTCTTGTTGATATTTATGTTGAGCCCCATTTCTTGTCCTTCTGCGTTTACACAGTTTAGTAGATGTTGCAGGTCTTCTAGTTTGTCACTCAGGATGACAGTGTCGTCAGCATATCGTATCGTATTTATATATTCTCCATTGATTTGTACTCCCATTTCTTGTTCTTGAGTAGCCCGTTTAAAGATTTTATCTGAATATATGTTAAAAAGCAGTGGTGACAGTATGCAGCTCTGTCTAACGCCTCGTAGAATTTGGTTTTCTTTTGTGAGCTTTCCGTTTAGTTGTACTGCTGCTTTCTGTCTCCAGTATAAATTTTCGATAATGCTGACGTCCCTGCTGTCCACCTCCATGTTCCTTAAGATGTCTATAAGCTTTGTGTGTTGTACTCTGTCAAAGGCCTTCTCGTAATCGACGAAACACACAAAAACGTCCTTGCGCTGCCATTAATTTGCCTTTTTAAAGACAGGAATCTGTAGGAGACTATCCTGGCCTCAGTCTCTAAGAAAATATCTAGGGGAGTAAGATTTAGGAGGTGTTCCATCGCTGCCGTTGGTGTGCTGGACATAGCTCCAGTTATGGCCAGGGATGCTAGCCGCTGAAGGCCAGAAACCCCGTTACTTGAGCTTGGGTTTTTATTTTCGGTGTAAAAGTTTGCTAAGGATTAAATAAAACGATAGTTATATTCGACAAATATATTATTTTACATACATCACTTTCACGTTAATTCAATAATAAGTATTTGGACACTAAGAACGATCAATGTGCAAATTAGAACCGATGCTTTGTAGCATGCTCTGTATCATGCTCTTGCTGTCGTTTTTTTCATCGACTTTATCGCTTCCCTCCGATGATCCAGCCTCCGACAAGAGAGGCTTTACCCTTTTCTTTGTTATGAAGATGTTACAGGCGAACTTCAATTCCACTTTCAGCGCCTGACCGTATGTTATCTATAACGAAAAAGTTATCTCGCATTACCAAAACATATTTTCCTGTTACTCAACTTTCGAGATAAAGTAAGTTGATTTTTCAATATTTAAAAAAAATTAAGTACTTAAAATAGCACTGATCGCAGGATGGGGCATTTATTCAACATTTCGACTCTACTCTTATGTGTTTTTATAATCTGTCAGCGTGTAATGTCCTTTAGGCATGAACTAGATTAATAAATAAATTCATTTCTGAAATTAAACAAATCATCAAACACGTGAGGAAGTCAAGGGCAATGCTGAATAAGCAGTATGTGACTTATTAAGGTTACACTACAAATTAATAACAATAATATTACATCAGTTTGAATTTGAACTAAAAAATATATTTGCTATTATATCGGTTGGGATTTATTCCTGATTGATATATGATTCCTAATTCATTATTAATTATTAACTTATTCATATTTTGATCCTTATTTAATTAGTAGTATGGTTTAGTCGATATTAAGTTGATAGTAACAGTATTATAATCTAAAGTATGTATAGTAAACAATTAATATATAAGTACAGTTTCCCAGTGAACCAGAGAGAGTTATTCAACATAAATGGGCACCCAGGACCAAGGGACGTCCACACACCCAATGTGGACACCCATTTAATACAAGTGTTAAGAATCTCACGACTGCAATGTTGTCACATCCGAAATTTTAGCAGCAGCTCTACTGATCATGTGATTGTATTTGGAAAAAAAAATAGTGAAGGGGGTATCCCGTTGCCGGCGTTGTCAATATTAAAAAAATGGTCTAGAAACTGATTGAACATTACCAACGAAGTAAAAATTTTTTTAATCTGTCGATACTTAGTTCTTATTTTTACATTTTTGCTAAATAATTTTAACCGCTTTGGATACGTACGTGTTCATCCACAGATATATTTCTACAATTCCAAAGAAATTCCAAAATTCCAAACAGACAAGACATCGAAATACCAATTCCCAATACCAGAAATACACCACCAACGTTTGCTAGTCCCAATTTTAGACTATCACCTTCATCTTCGTTGTTCTAAAATCGTTTATTATCAACATTAACAATAGTTATTTATTTTACAATTATTACAGACGAAATATATTAGTTAATACATTAGAGTAATGGTAAATAGAAAATACTTGACTAAAGCCGACTTTACACGAAGGGACGAACATTCAAATATGCAAGTGAACGTTACTTGGCACCGTGTAGATCCGACTTAACACATTATTCTCAACATAACTCCAGTTTTTACTCAATAAATTGTTAATATATTTTCGCTTACCTGATCACATTGCGATGTTTCTCTTTCTTTTTTCCACCATTTATTTTTTAAGTTTAGAAGTTCTCCACTTTCTTGCATTTTTAATACTGCCTGATTAATGGCGCTTCTATAAGGTGAATCTGGAATTGCCACACAATGAAAGTATTTCAAAATGTCTATTTATCGTCATACCTAAATTACATACATATACATACTGTTTCACAAAATTCGATACTCGTAAATATATCATCATACATAATAGTCACGCCTTTTTCCCGTAGGAGTAGGCAGAGACCACTTACTACGGATCTTACACGCGTATTTACTTCTTCTACTTTGACAACAATTTGTTGATGATTTTTTACATTACAGTCCACGATTGCTTAGATTTACAACACGAAGAATTATATAACTACCACGGCGCTTACACGCCTTATAAATCTGTTATTATTATCGTCATTATTTTTTCGTCCATCCTCCCCACGTGTCTTTACCATCTAAGCATTTCTTTATCCATCAGAGTCACTCCAGGCATACTTCTGACTACTCATTTCCGCAGCATTGTTCTTACTTTCATGGTTCTTCCGCTAAACCCAACATTTACTACCGTACATAAGTGTAGGAACCAACACACCTCTATGCACAGCCAGACGTGCCTTTTTTTGACACTTTCTGGCTGTCCATAAAGCTATACAGTGCCCCATTCATCTGCTTTCCTGCCAACACCCTTTGGTCAATGTCACTGTCATTCTTTCTATCTCTCGTAAACTTTGAACCCAAATTCATTTACTTGTTCCACTCTTTTTCTCTCAATCGAAACTTCACAGTTTGTCATGCTTTCTTTTCTTTCAAAAACCATTACTTTCGTTTTGTTTACATTTATTTTCATCTCTTTGATCTTCAGGGCATCATGCATACCATTAACAATCGCCTGCAACTCCCCTTCAGATAACGCTAATATGACTTGATCATCGCCGTAAAGAAGGCATTTGATGATCAAATGATTCATTTTCAAACCATACACACAGATGCGAAACCCGGCGAAAAATCAAAGGTTTTTCTTATTTATGTATGGACATTCAAATGGGTTTGGTTGCATTGTTGCTGCTCATAATGTTATGCATCGCCCCATTCATTTGTTTTCCTGCCAATAACATCAGCTCAATATAACAATCATACTTTCCGTCTTCCGCAAACTTTAAACCCAAATTCTTTAACTTGTTTCACTCTTTCTTCTTTAATTAGCACCTTGCGGTTCGTCATGCTTTCTTCTCTGTCACAGAACATTACGTTCTGATTTTTAGGGTATCATACATAATATTAACCATCGCCTGCAACTCCTCTTCAGACGATGACAATGTGACCTGATCATCGGTTGTTTTATTTAGAGATCTGTCTGTTTAAAATATGTTCTGTCGACGTTGGTCATAGAAGAAGGTGGAAAAGCGGGAGAAAGTCAATTCCACTGGAGCTAGAGTAACATTCGTGACATATTTGTATGTATAAGTACTTACTTATGGGCATGGCTATTCCGAAACTTTTGCTGTCCAACCAGTCTCCTACCTGTCTTAATTCGCATTTTGTCTCCACCACATATTCAATCTGCGTGGATTCCATTAAAAACGCGTACAAAGATTTTTTGTTATTTACTACCTTATCCACACCCTCAGCGTTACTTTCTTCAAATACGCTAGGTTTTGCTTGCTGCATATTTAGCCACATTCTTTAAAAAAAAATTATAATGACCAGACAAAAATTTATGGAATCAAATCGCAATTTATAGCTCATTTCTCCAATATACGACGGTGTAGGATTAGTCACCGACAGTGTAGGATTAGTCACCGAGGAATCGACTTAACGGGCACTGTGTTGAGAGGTACATAGTAAATTCCCCTAAGATTTAAACCCGAAATTTTTTTGTTTCCTATTATGCTTTTGTTGAGACGTTTTATTTTTATTTTTTGCTTTATTGTGAACAGAAATCGTCGATGTAGCTCTCGATGAGTTTTTCGGTTAGAAATAGGCACATATTTAATTGTGATAAAAGGGAATGCAAGAAAAATAAATTATTGGTATAAATTTAATAAATATGTTTAATCATGTAGTACTTACGGTATTATCAAGCATCAGATTTATAGTCATTATAATCGGAATCACTGTCGTCGCTATACTTATTCAAATTGTAAATTATTACAGGATTAACTGCTTCGATGCGGTTTTCACGAACCCACCATTCCTCTATTAAATTTTCACATTTTGTGACACATTTTCACATTTTGTGACACATTTTCACATTTTGTGACACATTTTTTCCAAATTTCAAGAGTGGCAGTATTAGGTACTCATTGCCATGTTTCCAAAACAGCCTTATCACTGTAACCATAGATCCAATGTGATTGTCGTAACAAGTTTTGCATATTTCCCAAATATACTCAATGGGATTAAATTGGCAATTATAAGGCGGAAGTCTTAGCACACGATGTCCATAACTGAGTATAATTTGATCCACTTTGTAAAAATTTTCTCTTTAGCTATCGATAATAATTCCGGCTTGAAGCAATGCTGTGAAAATGAAATATTTTCGTTCGTTAACCATTTTTTTATTTTTTGTACCGTCCAGGAGTTTGCTTACATAAAATTTCCGAATGGTACGAAGCATTATCTAATACAATGACAGATGGTTCATACTTTCCAGCTGCATGTACAATAATGTGACTTTTTCCTTTTATAGACTTTATGTTATCGTCCTGCCAAATTCTTTTTATTCCATCTTTAGCAAAAATCCAAATTTTGTCCAGATAAACAAATGAAGAGCATTCTTGTTTACAGTGAGTATAATTCCTTAAAAATGCAATTCTTTTGTGCACGACTCTAGCTTTTTTACACAAAGCCTTTCGGTTGTCCTCATTTTTAAACTTAAACCCTAATGACCCTTAATTTCCAAACAAGAAATCCCTTATAAAATAAAATTCGTTACCTACGAAATTTGTTTAGAAATATTAGGGGAGTTTACTTTCGTATTTTTTAAATGTACATTTGAGTTATCGAGTTTCTAACGATAATCCGAAACCACCGTATATTCATGAAATATGCTATAGGAGTTCTCTGACTAATGACCACTTAATTAATCCAAAATATTTATCAATAAAGTACATTGCACAATATAGGAAATATAATATTATTAATAAAGACCCTAATTTAATGTTTTTTTGTTTCGCACAAATAAGAAAAATCAATGTCGATCATACTATAGTACGACCAGAAAGTATCCGGAATTTTCTGATTTTTGTTAATGCAAACTAGCATTTTAATTTTAAATTGATTAAGAGAACTAATATCGTAGCAGGCTTTAACTGACAGGATTTTGACTTATCTAAATGTCATTACATTTAATATAATAGGTGTTTTGCCAGTATTTGGAAACACGAAAATCACTGTAATGACGCAAGCAGAAAAATAAATCTAGCTCATACATACATAAAGTCACGCCTTTTTCCCATAGGGGTAGGCAGAGACCACTTCCTTCCACTTGCTACGGTTCGTACACACATCTTTTGCTTCCTCTACTTTCATCAGTGCTCTCATACATGCTCGTCGATTGTTGGTACTCTTGACCTGGCCTTTCTTCGAAACAATGTTGATCTGATCGAGATATGTTCTCCGAGGTCGACCTCTACCGATTTGCCCATTCACACTCGCCTTATAAATTTGTTTCGTCAATCTTCCTTCATCCATTATTTCTACGTGTCCAAACGATCTAAGCTTAACAATTATATAAAAACGGAGTTAGGTATACGGAGACAATTTGTGCGTTTGACAGAAATAAGCAAGTCGACGGTGTACAATGTGCTGAAACGCATATGAAACGGTATTTGTTTAGAACATGCCCAAGTTTCAGAAAGACCTCGTAAGTTACGAGGACCGGATTTGGGGTTTTGCTGCAGATGGGTCGCGGCTATGCTTTCGAAAAATCGCGAAAGGATTTAATAGACACCCTATTGCTCCTGAAACTATTCTTTGTTGCGCAGTGGATACAGAGCAAGAAAACCAAGAAGAATGCCAACTGTAAGTGACGAGCAAGTACGGAGAAGTACGAGAAGACTATTTTGCGAAAATTTTCAAGAGGACACTTTTGAAAATGTTTTCATTACAGATAAAGCATCTTTCCAGCTGGGTGACAATCGTTTACGGACACTTAGCAGAGCAAGACCTACGGTATAAAAATCAAAATTTACAATAAAGATCATGGTCCGAGGAGGTGTCACGTGCCTATTTTTTCCCATCTACGGTTCATTATAATTGTGTCTTACTCGTAAGTAGTGTTGCATACAGTACTCTGTTATAACTCGAATATATCATTCGTTGTAGATAATGTTGCATAACTTGTAGGGGTAAGATTCGATAGTTGGTTTGCAATCTCTGTGTGGACGAGGACGAGGCACAGATTTGAAAAGATTGTGGGTTGACGTTTATTCCGTGCCATTTTCCTTGATTTCCGATATAGGAGCGTCAGTCTTTTGGGGAGCTTCATCGAAGTCGGAGGTGTTGGTGAAAGTTGTTGGGGACGGTGTGTTATTAGCACGTGTGCGGAACCTCTATGGGATTTCTTTCATATCTGGCTGTATTTGGGCCATCTTAATTGGATCTTGAAGAAAAACCATTTGATTTTTAACTTGACCATTTTGTCTTGCCTTTGTTGTGGATATTTTTTTGGAGTTTTGGTGTCGAGTTGAATAGCCGTTATCGGGATTTATTTGAGGGAAGCCATTGTTTACTAACTGGTGCCGCCTCATAATCTAACCAGCCCCCGGAGTAGTTCAGGAGTAGCACAGGAGTAGGCCACAGGAGTACATTTGAATTCGCATACCCAAAGGTTATCAGTGATTTCTTTTTTTGAAATATATAACGCAGTGACTCATTCTGACACCACTATTACGTTCTGTTCTAGTTTATTAGTATAGTACATCGTTGGAAACTATTTATTGCATTAGATAATATGCCAAAACTAAACTTGGATTAAAATAACCTTCTCAATAATTCTTTATGTCCAAGTAAAAACATATTTTCTTCCTACTTATTTGTAAATATCCTACAATCTTGATATTTTAAAGGACAACCATTGTAAAGATATTTTTAAATGAACTCGATTGTTTTGGCAGTGAAAATCTTTATGTAAACGGTTAAATAGTGAATCTTCTTTGCCTTTATGTAAATGTTTGAATTAGTGTTATTAATGAGTTAACTTATATATACGTTTTACCTTTTGTTATTTGCCTTTATGTAAGCGTTTGAATTAGTGTTATTAATGAGTTAATTTAAATATGTTTTACTTTTTTTTTGTAACTTGGTAAAGTCTGTTACTCTTACTTCTGTTCTGGTTATTTTATTAAGTTGTAAATTTTACATTTTTGGTTTGTTTTAGCAAGAAAATTTTACCATAGCTGTTAATTTTGACTATATTTGTTATGATGTTGCTATTGAACTGTGTACCTTAATTATCTATTGTGTGAGTAAAGTATCTAACATATTATTGCTATAATATTATAGTTGTTTATCTTGTAGCTCTGCTAGTGCCTATAAGATCTAGGGGTTTCCGGCTTATACCGTTTAAGTCAGTGGCGCAGCTCACTTTTATATTTTTTCTTCTACCCTCTACGGCTGAGCTCGGGCATAATTTGCCAGTAGAGAAACCGCTAGCAGAGTACTCTTTAGAGAACGAAAAAGACGTGGCAGAGGAATTTCATCACGTGATGTTACTGACATTATTGATGGTACAGTAGATACTGTACGCTACTGTACCAATGAAAACCTTGTATAAACAGCGAATACTTTATTTTTAAGAAAGTTGGCGATTGCAAAAAGACTTATATTTAAGAACTTGGATAGAAAATAACGGGATAGCAACCATATTATGTCCGGCAGCTTCTCCAGACGCAAGCCCCATCGAAAACATTTGGAGACTAACAAAAATCGAAGTGGATCGGGGGCAGCCCCTCGAACCAAAGTTGAATTAGTAGCAGCCGTTACTAAAGCTTGGCAAGTTGTTACTGATGCTCACGCATCAAACCTTATTATGGACATTCCTCGTCGACTTAAAAAATGTGTACGTCTAAATGGTGCGTGTATTAGCAAGTATGATAGTAATTTGTTTTGTAGAAAATATTATAAATTGTTTAAATAAAGGTATTATTATTATTTGTTGATTTTTTTTCTAATTCCAAATACTTTCTGGTCGTACTATAGTATTAAGTTTTCCCAACCCTTATCTAGACTATCTAACATGTCATTCATTTCAGTTTCAGTTTCTGAATTTGTGAATCTTATACTGCGTATTCTTTGCCCTTTTATTTTAATTCCCAAGGTTTTTTATTGTCGTATAATAAATAACTTTCAAATTAGACCAGGCAATAGAGCATTTTGCTTGACAAAAATCTTAGAAGGATGTGGCTTGCACCAGTTTATGGAAGATTGTTTGCAGACTGAAAGTGTCGTCTTTCCTACTCCACTTTCGACTGACAATTTTTTTGTAAACATTTAAGCAAAAAAACGGCATTATTTTTCGGAAAATCGATCGTTATTTTAAAAATTTATAAGACAGCATTTGCATACCTGCGCTAGCTCCCGATTGTCCAAATGGTAGTAGGACTCTATAACTATATGTATACAGCTTTCATTACCTGAGGCATCACCACCGAATGTATAAGGATTCTTGTAAAATTTATATATGTCATGAATTATAGTAATTTTTAACGAAATACATGTAACTGTATCTTTCCCATTCATTTTTTTGTGTATCTACTAAGAAAATCTGCTTTCCCGGGTTCTTTTGAACATTAAAATCGTACCAACAGCTGAGCATCCAGACCCGCTGGAAAAAAGGGCATGTGAAAATTGAACTAGCGATTTCACAAAAACTATACATCTGCCCGCATCCACATTAAGCACATTTGAAGTATATACAAATAACTGCTGTTATTTGGAAGGCCTTCTTATTAGATCAGATAGTCAAGCTGCATTTAAAGCTTTGGTATCACGGAGAATAGATTCAAAAATTGTCCGGGGATCTACCGGAAACCTACGAACCTTGGCTAACTATAACAAAGTTACTTTGTTGTAGGTGCCAGGGCATAAAGGTATTTCTGGTAACGAAGAAGCGGACAAACTAGCTAAGCGGGGCTCTGGAACACCATTTATTGGGCCAGAATTAATAATAGGGATACCCAAGGCCAGCGTTAAAGCAGCGATCAATGGCTAGGTCAACTCACAGCATCATCTGAAGTGAGCACAGACAGAGAGAGCTAGGCAGAGCAAGTTAATGCTGAAAGAACCCTCACCTAAGCAGGCAGGGAAGCTGATCTCGCTAAATGGAGAAAAACTTAGTAGGGCTTTGTACCGGACACTGGTTTTTGAGGAAACATCTGCACAATATAGGCGTGTCTGACGCAAAACCTATATACTGATTATGTAATGAGGAGGAGATAACAGCCCCTCATATTATCTTCGAATGAAAAGCCCCCGCCGAGTAGAGGCACTACCTGGGGTGTATAAAAGACCAAGGAAGTGATCCACCTGGAGCAATAGCAGTACTCCTTAACAGAGGCTAGGTTTTCTGTGGAAAGCCAGAAAGTTTTTTACTCCCGATCAACTGTTGACGACGTACAAGGCTCAAATCCGACCTTTACTTGAGTATTGCTCGCACATTTGGGGTTCAGCACCAAGGCATTCTCTTCGCCTTCTAGATTCCATTCAGAAAAGAGCCATTCGCTTGATAAACAGCTCAACTCTCACAGATACCCTTCACCCTCTAGAACATAGAAGAAGAGTTGCAGACCAGTCATTGCCCTACAGATATTTCCATGGCAGATGCTCCAGAGAAATAAAAACTCTTGTACCACCATTGGCCACATTCGGCCGAAGAACTCGGCACGCTGAGCAGTCTAACCCATTTACTCTCAAGATTGACACTACAAGGACCAATCTTCATCAAGAATCCTTCTTTTACAGGGCTGCTACGGAATGGAATAAGCTTCCAAAATCAGTTTTTCCAGAGAATTATGACCTGCAACTTTTTAAAAAGCGTGTCCACAATCATCTCCTTTCTATAATCCCTTCCCCTTCTAATAGTCGCAGTGCGGGCCGTCCGCGGCCCACACGATCGGTCTACCCTTTTCGCGACTATTTTCATAAAAAAAAAAAAAAAAAAAAAAAAAAAAAAAAAAAAAAAAAAAAAAAAAAAAAAAAAAAAAAAAAACAGGAGAATTAAAAAATGGGACTAAATTGGGAGCTTGAAAGGTACAAAAAGCAGACACTGCTGCAGTGCCTGGAAAAAAAATTAGACCTCTTCCTCTTTAAATGACTTATAATTCATCTGTTGACGCCATCTCGGTTATTCTATTACGTTTGGAGTTATTAAAAAACGAAAAAAATACCATTTTTTTGTTTAAATGTTTATAACAAATTTTGAAGTTGGAGTAGAAAAGATGGCACTTTTATTCTGCAAACAATCTTCCTAAAAATAGCGCGAGCCGCATCCTTCTAAGATTTTTGTCACAAACTTGCCTGTTTTATTGCTTTATTGCTTAGTGTAAATGGCACATATTCCGCACTCATTTTTACGTATCGTTTTATTTTTGTAAATTACCTTTGGTATGTCGAAAAGTTCGAATTTTTGAAAAACGACATCGTCGCTCCATTTTCCAAACAACCATACTTAATTTTCGTTTGTTTCGATAGAGCCTCAGCTCCGTCTATGGCCGGTTCCAAATTGGCTTTCGTTAAAAACGCGGCTAAATTTGCCGTATACGAACTGGTCATAATCAGTGAAAAAAACCACCACATTCCGACGGTCATCCTCGAAGAAATCCCTCTAAAATATACGCGGGTTTAAGACATTTTTAGTTATTGTTCGAGTAGATTTTTTCACCTACTTTGGCAGAATATCGCAACCCTGCGTCATTATAGACCCGAGCGTGAGCCAAAGAGAATTTTTAATGTCCCAAATATTTTCCAATTCTTCCGGATTTTCCTCGCATGGATGTGGGTTTTCCCAATCGCCTGGAGTCATTCTAAAATGTTATTCGGTTAAAATTTGTTTTAGGCCCGATACCAGAAATTATGCAGTTATTTAAAAGCCCTTTGATGAGAAAAGATAATTCTTCTTTGGTCACAACATACGAGTATAGAAACCAGTCATTTAGAAGTTAAAAGTGTTTTTATTGTATCTTCCCCACTTACCCCTAGGTCTCATATAAAATACAACTGATCTTTCGCAGACCCCAGCAACGAATGAAACCTAACCTAACCCTTTTTTATTAGGCTACTTAAGCAATATTTTACAACACATATTCGTATTTTTATAACATTATGTAAGATGCAGCAACGGATTTTTTTGATTGAGTGCTATTTTTTAAACTGAAAATTTGGATTAATATCACAGTTTCAAGTAAAAAAATTTTTTTTTTATAGAGAAAATAAGTATGGTTTGTTTTTGCCGTTCTTGGCGTGTCGTCATAACAACCACATGGCGTGTGGTTATTATTATATTATTAAAATTAATCTTCAGCATTTCAGAACGAATTAGATGTCACAAAAATTCTTTTCTTACTTTAAAGATGCCCAAGATGACGAAAACCGGCAATAATAATTATCGAATAAGTTTAATACGAAAAGAATGTTACATATTATGTCATCCTTATTAATGTTAGTTTTATAGTCCTGTGAAGATAGGTTTTCACCTTGCAAACATTCCGGCAAAGAAAAAGAAGACCGTCAAAACTTTTGTTTCAATGTGTAAACGTGTCTATATGCATGTGTGTGTGTTTTTTTTTCTTATTAATGAGGAAGGAAATGCGTTAAGCACCATAAAAGAAACCAGCAACAGTACCTCCCCTGTGTCGGACTGAATGAACTTACCGACTAAAACCCTTAGCCTCACGCCAGTAGTCTTTTAATACCCCCGCAGGACGGCAGCAAAGCTCTACTTCGCAGGCCGAAGCTATCTATCTTTCTCTCTTCCTAGGAACAGTAGTGTGAAGCCTCGCCTCTCTTCGTTGTTTCGCTCGGGATTCTATAGGTGTGCCTCTTTGTTGATATAGGCTTCTTCTCTCTTCCGAAAGGATATGGATAGGCATCATTGCAGCTATGAAACATTTTGTATCTTCTGACACCGTACAAAATGCACTGGAGACTCTCAAAGCACTAAGCCGATAGGTTGCTGCTAGCTTCCTGCGGTATTCTTCAACTTTCAAGGCATCTCCTCAGGTGCCAATCGCATAACTTAGCACAGAAGTTACTACTGATACCAGCAGTTTTCTCCGGTCTTGGCGCGGTCCCCCAATATTCGGCATTAGCCCATGCCACATACGCAGCCTTCTCAGTTACGTGTTTTACCTGTTGCCGGAAATCCAACCTGGCATCTTTCATCACTCCTAGGTCACCAAGTTTGAGGTCGATTGTCTCTACTTTCTTCCTGCTGGTGATGAGAACCGCTTCGGTTTTCTGTTCCGCCAATTTAAGGTCAGTTGATCTTATCCATTGCTGAACTCTATCGTATAACTCTCCAAAACATATGTGTAGTTTTTGTTTATGCTTTGCAACTATGGTATCCATTTTTTAAAAAAAATTTGGGAACCAAAGTTGTAGGAAATTGAATTTCCTACAACTTTTTTTTACCATTTTTAGTTAATATTGAAAAGTTATTCAAGAAAAACCATTTTTCATAAAATTCAAGACGGCAGCGATAGCAAGTGGCCGAATTGGTCGACTTTTGGTTTGAGGAATCCCAGTGACCTTCCCAACGAATAAACCAAGGTCAGCTTGCCTATAATGACTGGATTATATATTATATTGTATGTTTCGAGATTGCCATGATAGTAACAAAAAGGTTTACGATCATAGCAACGCATACCTGAAGTAAACAGATACTACAATTTATTCAGTGTTTCATATTTAACGTCTAAAATGAACCGTTTCGGGACTTTTAAAGAAGCTGAAATCGACGCGCAAATCGAAAAAACGACTCCAGCGAATACAAAGAAAAACAAGAAGTTTGTCTGGAATCAGTTCGTGGATTTTTGTGCAGCAAAAGGGTATAAATTGGGACGAAATTTCGAAAAAAAGGACTGGGCTCTTAACATGAAGAAAAGTAACGGTGAGAAGTACAAAGAAAGCACCGTGAAAACTATTTGGAATGTCACCGCCAAAATGTTTATGGAAGAATACTTCCAGAAATATGGTATACAAATTGACCCATTCCAAGATGGCGTCTTTAAAGCTGCACGGAACGCAAAAAATGCAAAAAGAAGAGATCTACAGGCTCAAGATAGTAAAAAAGTAAGCTGAACTGCTCTGAAATTCTAAGAACTAAAAAAACTAGTAAACAGTAGTGACGAAGGAATCCCAGAGGGACACAAAAATAGTTGTTCTTTGTTTTGTCATATGAATTGGCGAGAAGAGGAAGAAGAGACCTACAGGCTCAAGATAGTAAAAAAGTAAGCTGAACTGCTCTGAAATTCTAAGAACTAAAAAAACTAGTAAACAGTAGTGACGAAGGAATCCCAGAGGGACACAAAAATGGTTGTTCTTTGTTTTGTCATATGAATTGGCGAGGAGAGGAAGAAGAGACCTACAGGCTCAAGATAGTAAAAAAGTAAGCTGAACTGCTCTGAAATTCTAAGAACTAAAAAAACTAATAAACAGTTGTGACGAAGGAATCCCAAAGGGACACAAAAATAGTTGTTCTTTGTTTTGTCATATGAATTGGCGAGGAGAGGAAGAAGAGACCTACAGGCTCAAGATAGTAAAAAAGTAAGCTGAACTGCTCTGAAATTCTAAGAACTAAAAAAACTAGTAAACAGTTGTGACAAAGGAATCCCAGAGGGACACAAAAATAGTTGTTCTTTGTTTTGTCATATGAATTGGCGAGGAGAGGAAGAAGAGACCTACAGGCTCAAGATAGTAAAAAAGTAAGCTGAACTGCTCTGAAATTCTAAGAACTAAAAAAACTAGTAAACAGTTGTGACGAAGGAATCCCAGAGGGACACAAAAATAGTTGTTCTTTGTTTTGTCATATGAATTGGCGAGGAGAGGAAGAAGAGACCTACAGGCTCAAGATAGTAAAAAAGTAAGCTGAACTGCTCTGAAATTCTAAGAACTAAAAAAACTAGTAAACAGTTGTGACGAAGGAATCCCAGAGGGACACAAAAATAGTTGTTCTTTGTTTTGTCATATGAATTGGCGAGGAGAGGAAGAAGAGACCTACAGGCTCAAGATAGTAAAAAAGTAAGCTGAACTGCTCTGAAATTCTAAGAACTAAAAAAACTAGTAAACAGTTGTGACGAAGGAATCCCAGAGGGACACAAAAATAGTTGTTCTTTGTTTTGTCATATGAATTGGCGAGGAGAGGAAGAAGAGACCTACAGGCTCAAGATAGTAAAAAAGTAAGCTGAACTGCTCTGAAATTCTAAGAACTAAAAAAACTAGTAAACAGTTGTGACGAAGAAATCCCAGAGGGACAAAAAATAGTTGTTCTTTGTTTTGTCGTATGAAATGGCGAATAAGGATGATTAGAGCATATGTCTTTCCAGTTCTTTTGTACGGAGTCGAGAGCTGGACACTAACAGAAGCCACGCTCAAACGTCTACAAGCTTTAGAGATGTGGTTGTACAGGAGAATGCTACGAATAAGTTGGGTGGAAAAAATCACAAACGAGGAGGTGCTTAGAAGAATGCAAAGAGATACAGAAGTGGTCAATATTGTAAAACAGTGGTTTGGTCTCACCACTATACAACTTTTCCGAGCGGCTACCAACAAAATAATGATTGCAAACATGATAGCCAGAATGATCGCCAACGGTCATGGCACCTAGAAGAAGAAGAAGATGATTGGCGAGGAGAGGAGGCGAAGGATGCAGAGGAAAGCTACAGTTTTTCAAGGAAGAACTCGATAACTCAGGCCAAAAAAAAAAACAAAAATGAATACAATCCGATTTTCGACTAGACGAATGATATATCGATTTCGAGCAACTAAGCCAGAAATATTTTAAAATGAGACGAAGAGCGAGTGACGTCATGATATCGGTGACGTAAATAGCTTGTTCTTAGGTGACGCGAAGTTGACAATTAAAACTTCCAAACAGCTGCTTTCCGATTTCTGGTATTGGACCTAAAACCGATTGTAGCCATTTATTAAATTCGATCTTAATGCACGCACACAGTAGTAACGGAAAAAACGCATTTACCTCGATATAAAAAATAACACTACAGAAATAACGAGGTACAAAGTTGCTGTATATATCCATACGCTCGGCGAAAACGGCTTTAAAAAACCAAACATATCCACGTCTCCTTTTGCTGGTACTTTGTGTAAAATGGCTATACCTAAACATTAAAACGATGTTTAAATGCAACATAATATTACTTAAGTTATTAATACATAAAAGAAACAAGTATTTCCTACAAATTTCGCTATTGACAGATGACATATGCCAAAAATTACCGGGACTGAACCGTAAATGACGCTTTTAGGGAAAAATCGTTACCATTTTAAGACAATACCAACCTTAAAAAGTTACAAGCTAAACGGTAAATTAACAATATTATAAGTAAATTGCAACCATTTGTGGTTGGTTCAATGAATATACGAGGGCAGTTTGATAAGTCAGTGACTTTTTGAATTTCTCGCGCAGTTACTCCAAATGCAACAGTGCTGCCGTCAACTATAATCTATCAGTGATCAACATTCTAATTTTGAGCAAGCTACGTCGTGCAGTTGGTGTTTGATAGCCGTTCAAAGCAAACAACCTCGTGAATTTTTACGAAAATGGAAAAAAGTGAATTTCGTGTGCTGATTAAGCATTACTTTTTACGAAAAAAATCCATCACTGAAACTAAGGACTAAGACTTGATAAATACTACGGGGACTCGGCACCATCAATTTCATTGGTCAAAAAGTGGTTTACAGAGTTCCGTTGTGGTCGCGTACCAGCACTAGTGACGCCGAACGTCCAGGTCGCCCAAAAGAAGTGATCACGCCGGAAATCGTCGATAAAATCCATGAAATGATATTGGATGATCGGAGAATGAAAGTGCGTGAGTTGGCTCATGCTGTAGGTGTATCTCAACTGAACGGGTACATCATATTTTACACGAATATTTTGAGATGAAAAAACTCTCTGCGAGATGGGTGCCGCGATTGCTCACACTCGACCATAAGCGCAATCGTGTGACCACTTCAAAAGAGTGTTTAGCGATGTTCAGCCGTAATCTGGACGAATTTTTGCGCCGTTTTGTTACTGCGGATGAAACATGGATCCATCACAACACGCCAGAGATCAAGGAACAATCGAAACAGTGGGTTGCTCGGGGTGAACGTGGACAAAAGAAGGCGAAACAGAGTCTGTCAGCCAACAAGGTCATGGCCACAGTTTTTTGGGATGTACGCGGTGTCATTCACATCGATTACCTCAAGAAAGGTAAAACGATCACCGGCGAATATTGGCAAAGAAGGAGAACATTATATTTTTAAAATTATATTTAAAATACTTACCTAATGTCATAAACGGCATACTAAAGTCAACCACTTCCCTGCGTTCTGGGGTTATTGTCAAATCACAAACAGCAAGATGAGCTCTCTGTAAACAGTGTGGATATATTAAACTCAGTATTTATTATAATAATAGTAAGGTCTATAGGAGCAGCAAAAATTTAACTACTATTATTAAGAAGTGGGTGTTAGTTTGTTAATAGGGGTGGTAGTCAATGGTAGTCAAAGATCGGAAAATAAAGGAATAAATTCACAATCTAGAGGATCCTAACTGCTCCATTTGAAAGATCCTAGATAACTGGAGTTAAGCAAGACTGTTACTCATGTTGTTGTCATCAATAGGTATCTATAAAAATGAGAGAATCACCAGAGGTTTCTTTGATTGACCAACGGAACCAGGTCCACGAAACGTTTATCAGTTGAAAAACCTTCTTCTGGAGTACCTCAAATATGACAACACCAACAACAAGCTTTGTACAGTGTTAGTAGATTGTGATAATGGTTTGTAGAAAATGAGTTCAATGTTTACTAACTTTTTCTAATACCTCTCCAACCAAACCGTTCCATCTTTTTAGTTCCGGATCGTAATTACCATACTTTTCTGTAATTTCGAACTGAAAATTAAATCCTATTATTTTGGCGATGCCTGCGATAAGATCCATGGAGTAACCTTCGAATCTGTTATTTCCCGTGAGTATTTCTCCCTCGTAGGTGGGTTGTCTGTACCTCAGGTAAGGCTCTCCAATTCTGAAAACAAACATAATCGACAATAACAAAAACAAAGCCCATTTTTTAACAAGCACATTAGAGTACCTGCATTGGTATATTACAAGTAGCTTGTTAGTGTTACTTTAGTGGGGATACACAACTGGAAACTTTCAGTTACAATATATCAGGGGAATATTATTTTTCCGGAAAAGGATTGTTGCTTGAGTAATATTCCGAATCAAATTGCATGATCAAAATCTCGAGCCGAAGACGAGGGAAGTTACTTACAAGCCAACGATCAAATTTTTCCTAAAAAATAATAGTCCGAGATATATTTGATTAGACTATTTCCCAAAAAAGATGAACTGACACCAAAAATAATGGTTTTTATTAATTACAATTACAATTAACATTAAAATAGAAATTTGTACATTTGTTAATGTTATGCATGCCCTGAAAATCAAAGGGATGAAAATAAATGTTCAAAATTTACGAGATATGGAAGGTATGAAGGTTACATTGAGCGAAGGGTGTTGGCAGGAAAACAAATGAATGAGGCACTGCATAGCTTTATAAATAGCCAAAAAGTGTCAAAAAAAGGCACGTCTGGCTCTGCATAAAGGTGTGTTGGTTCCTACACTTATGTATGGTAGTGAATGTTGGGTTTGGCAGAAGAAGCATGAAAAAAGGATTAACGCTACGGAAATGAGTAGTCTGAGAAGTATAGCCGGAGTGACTCGGTTGGATACAGTAAAGAATAGTGAGATAAGAGAACGCTGTGGTGTAAAAGAAGATGTGGTTACAAAGATAAATAAAGAAATGCTTAGATGGTTTGGACACGTAGAAAGGATGGATAAAGGAAGATTGGCAAAATAAATTTATATGGCAAGTGTGAATGGACAAGTCGGTAAAGGTCGACCTCGGAGAACATATCTCGATCAGATCAACATTGTTTTGAAGAAAGGCCAGGTCAAGAGTACCAACAAGCGACGAGCATGAAAGAGAGCACTGATGAAAGTAGAGGAAGCAAAAGATGTGTGTAAGAACCGTAGCAAGTCTAAGGAAGTGGTCTCTGCCTACCCCTATGGGAAAAAGGCGTGACTTTATGTATGTATGTATGCTGACATTCATCTCGATTCCCACTGCCGACGATATGTGCTTTAGATCTTCTAGCATTGTTCTAAGTTCGTTTATATCGGAACTAATAAGTTCAATGCCATAAGCAAAGCGTAGATGATTTAGATAAGAGCCGTCGATTTAAATTCCTTTCTTTTCCCACTGTATCTTCTTAAACATGTTCTCTAGGGCCAGCGTAAACAATTTTGGGGAAATTATGTCTCCTTGGCGTACACCTCGACCCACCGGGATTGTATTCGTCTTAGTATCCTGATCTATTTGGACGGAGAAGGTGGCATTTTCGTATATGTTTTTTATAAGCTGCGAGTACCTGGAATCTTTTCTAGCATCATTCATTGATGAGAGGAAGGCCCATAATTATAAAGAGTCGAATGCCTTTCTAAAGGCTAGGTGAAGTTGGATGTTATATTTATTTGCTTTTTCAATGAGTAATTTTAGTGTTTAAAGGTGATCCAAAGTACTGTAGCCTTTTCTAAACCCAGCTTGCTCTACTGGTTGGAATCGGTCAAGCTTTATGCCAGTCTTTTGATATTTTACCTTCACCCAGGCATTTGTTGAATAATAATTTTAGGGCGTTTATTAATGTTGTTCCTCCGTTTTTTAGCATTTCGCAAGTTATATTATTTTCGCCAGGTGCCTTACGATTTTTCATTTATTTAAGTGCTGCATATATTTCGGAAGTTGTAATTTCTGGTAATTCTTCCGAGCCTACGTTCATAATTTTTGGTTTTTGTCGGCTAGAGTCTGCCATTGCTGTTGTGGAAGTGTATAGCTCACGGTAGAAGTTTTCCACAATTGTAGTAATCCATGTTTTATCCGTTATTAAAATTCCCTGCTGGTTTTTCATCTTATTTATTTTTTGTTTGCCTGTGCTTAGCTTCCTACGTAGCACCTTCATATTGCTGTTACCTTCTATGGTTTGACGTACAATTTATGCCTTGTATTCTCTGATGTCCTTTCTAATATCCTTTCTGACTTTTTTGTTTAATTCTCCATATGTATCTGAATCTTTATTGATTTTACGTTTACGTTTACAAAAATATAGATCAATGGAATGAACAACAAAGGCAATTTCGAAGGGCTAATGACCCCCGCAGTCTATGCCAAAAGCAAACAAAAAACAGCTAGTTGTTAAATATAAATGAATATTCTTATTTCCATGTGTGTAGGAAGGTGGGAACCATTTTTTCTGGAAGTTAGTTTTATTATTCTGAGGCCCCACTAATGTTATTACTTTATGCACGTCTTACCTGGACGACACTATCACTGTTATTTTTTGCAAATTTGATACAACTGCGTTTTCCGTTTGATTATAATCTCTAGCCAATACAAGAGATTCATTTCTGGCGTACCACGTGGCGATCAAAACGTCTTCAATTATATCAACTAGATAAATGTTAAAATCCACACGTTCGCCTTCATCGTTAAATTTTATTGGGCCGGTTAGTGTTAACGATGGAGTATTCTGAAAGCAAATTGGTATATTTACAGGGTGACTCAACTAATTGGGAAGCTTAAAAACGATTACAAGTCAAAGTATGTTTTGAATTAGATAAATTAAAGTTGGTCGAGCACTTGTACAGTCCATTGGATCCATACAAGCTTACCTACAGAGACACTGGCTATATTCGTCAATGTTATTTTACACTTATTTTCGATAACAGAACACCTTATAATGAGTTGAAGTTAAATTACTGCTATTCTAAAGAGAAAATTGTGCAAGTTCACGAATTTTTTTAGTCAATTATCGTGACAATATCGATCAATGTCCAACAACACTTTTAATGGTACCTATCTAACACTTTGAATATAAAACATTAGGAATAAGGAAGATAGTCTTAAAAAGTCCGGAAAGGAGGTTGCATATGGCCGACTACTACTTTCGTTTTGGCAGAGGTTTAGGAATAAAATAAAAAGAACAAAAATAATAATAATAAATAATAATAATTTCCTGTAATAGGATAACAATAAAAAATAGGTTTTTTAAACAACACTCTGTGATTTTTTAATGAATGGATTTTCAAAAATATATAAAATATAAAATAAAATGTTTTAAAATTTTACAAGACACCTCTTTTATTAATTTTTTTATACAACTTTGGTCATGTTTTAGAAAATATTTCTATTACATTACCACTTGCGTAACTCAAGTAGTCCCATTTTTAACTTGGATGATCGATCAAAATAATCTCCAGCAAAATGATGGGAACATAAAAAACTACTGCTTTTGAGAATAAATTTATGATTTTTCACGAAATTAGTCCATAGCGAGAAAACGAAGAAGAAGAAGAAAAATTGGTTACACTAAAGCACACAACATTACACAAGGGGTAAGATTGTCTCCTACCAAGAGACAATAACCCAAAAAATCACACTCAAGAGTTTATTAGTGGGTAACGTTGAACGAGCGTTCAATGAGTCCCACACTCTTTTCAGAGTAGTCGAAGCGCTGAGTGTCTATAAAAGATTTTTCTCCTGTAAAACAACAAAAAGCACACAACACAGCCATATCACACTAATTTTAAACAATATTAAGTCTTTAAACTGCTAAAATCTATTAAAAATTCACTTTTTAACACACTAACAGGGAAACATTCAAATATTGAGTAATACGTGGAGATTTATGGAGGCCGTTTACGTCAAACTTTTAGTATCCGTGCAAAATAGCAATGCTAATTCCTGTTCGTCTTATATTAAAAGATCTAACACATCGTTTCGTCACTCCAGTGCCACCGCCAACTAATGTTTTTCTACCATTACGTTAATTTTAGAGCACTTACTATTTGAACGTATTTTCTCAAAGTAAAACCGTCTTCGGATACCACAGAGTCATTGCAAAACACCGGTTTGTTGCTGATTCCAGGTTTGATTGACATGGCGTTGATTGTATCAGTCATAAGAAGTACCGCATCGTGAAATAGCACAGTCTCCGTCTTAAAAAAAATTTATTAATAAAAAAAACTAATATCACAATAAAAGCAGTAACTCATATTGATAATAAGATCATTAAAAGAGTATCGGTTGTTAAGGACCTTGGAGTATTATTTGATGAAAAACTTACATTTGTTCAGCATATAAATTTAACTGTAAGCAATAACTTTCGAAAACTAGGATTTGTTCTTAGAAATACACAGAAATTGTCAATTCTTTCAACAAAAATATTATACATGTCACTCATATATTCTTGTCTTCAATATGTTTCTTCTGCCTGGAGTCCTCATTACTAAGTTCATTTTTATCATCTTGAGCGTATACAAAACAAGTTTTTGAAATGTATTGCCTATGAAATGGGCTTATACCAGGGTACATATAATTATTCCCAAATCTTGGAGCATATTTCGATTAATACCTTAGAAATTAGCCGAAATCGATCTTATTTAATTTTATTATACAAATTAATTTATGGCATAACGTCATGTCCAGAATTGTTGGCACAAATCAGTTTTAGATTCCATATAATACCAACACGTAATTGTGAACTTTTCAGCTTTCCCTTTTACCATACTCATTATGGCTACAATAGCAGCATATCACGTATTTTGGGACTATAAACTCTGTTAATAATTTCACAAGCTCTCCTTTAATAGAAGCATATGTTATACTACATTGCTCTGTAAAATATTATAAAGTGTGCTTTACTTAGAGCTTCATAAAAAGCGATAACAACAAATTTTTACACCTTCACATTATTCATTTTAATTAAGTCCCTAATAGTTGCTTCAAGTTATTGAGATCGTCGAAAAATTACTTTCAGTTAATAAAATCCAAAGCCCAAACTACTCGTGGTTTAAGTTATCAAGGTTCTACTTTAATAACCTCGCTTCACACTTGCGTCATAATAATCGTTATTCGGGAAAATTACTGTACATACAGGGAGTTTCTAAATTCATGCAAAAAAATTCAGAACGTACTCTCGATTGCTTGTATATATTTAGTTGATGTAAGTCGCTACGTTCGTTCAGCGACTTTTATGAAATTTTCGGCTGTGTCAGCAACTATTTGCTGATACGCCATGGCTTTACATTACAACAACAACATAAACAACAATCAAGCAATAGGTAATATGGATGTTTATACAAATAGTAGGTCGAACTTATTCAACGCAACATTGGGCTAAAAGTGAATCTCCTGATATTACTACAATTTCTGACAAAATTACTATTGATAGCATTACAAGCCCTCATGGTGTTACCCCCGAGTAAAATAGAAATTATGGATTGGAAATTATTCTTATGCAATTACCTTGATTGAGCATAGCCAGCAACATTGAGAACCTCAGCCCTTGCATTAAGCTTCTCTGCAACCGAATACGACGCTCCGGTATGGTTTGCATCCACTTACGCAAAGCAAATCGACTTCCCTTTAATCAAGCAGTTCGCCTAATAACAGGTTGCCTAAAGCCGACGCCACTTCATCAGGTATACTCTCTCGCTGGGATAGCACCGCCTCACATCAGGAGAGAGGTAGCCGCTGAGGCGAAAAGGGGACGACAAGAGACCGACCCAAGGCACCCGCTCTATGGCCACCAACCAGCTAGACCCAGACTTCGATCCCGCCACAGTTTTTTGGCCAGGACAGCACCTTTGCAAGTCTCTCAGGAAGCCAGGAGGCTCCAGAAATGGCGCGCTGAGGTTCAAGACCCAATCACCCAACAAAAAGAGGAGCTGGCACCAGGACATTTCCTACCATACCCAATCTGGAGAACGCTTAACAGACTTCGCACAGGAGTCTCGAGGTGCAGAGAAAACCTGCAAACATGGGGAATGCTACCAGAGGACGAAAAACCCCAGTGTTCCTGCGGAGAAATCCAGAATCCTCCACACCTGCTGACCTGCACCGGCATGGGACAGAGCTGCACTGAGAACGATCTAATTTTAGCAAATGACAGGGCCATTGGAGCCGCAAACTTTTGGAAGGACATAGTGTGATCCGGACACGAATAACTAACTAACCTTGATTGCCATAGGATCTAATGGAACTCTTCTGTTGTGATTTTCGAATTCTGTTAGCTCCCAACTGCGTATAGTATTTAAAAAATCGTCGCTTTTGGGATCGTGTAACCTGATGGTGGTAATATTGGCAGCGGTATTTAAGACGGAAAAATCCAAAGTATGAGCGTTCTAAAAACAACACAAAACGTACAAGAAAATAGCAAACACGATTTGTCACTAAACTCACCAGCGACGTTATGAAATATCTGTTGTGCAAACTCAGCATGTCCAGACCTTTGGCTTGTGACAATACCGACAAAATTTTTTCGGTCCGACAGTCCAAAATAATATTATCTTCTGTTGTATTTCGAATCTTCTTAAGAAGTGGCCTAAACGACACTTCCATTAGATCAAAAACATTATCTTTATACTTTAAATTTTACCTATAATCCGGACCAGGACCGAGATGCATTACAAGAATGTTATTTTTCCTGGAATCGGGATTTAGTTCTTGCAACTTTAAAATCTCCTGCATCCTAACCAAACCTTCTTCATTTTCGTAAATAATTATGAAACTTTTCCATTGCAAGCTTCTCACAATTTCCGCCAAACCTAAAAAGTGATAAATTGAATGAAAAATAAGTCGACACTAATACTGAAAATTTCCACCAGCTTAATTTAAAACAATTAAGCGATTTCTTCATAAAATAAATATCGGCTGTGAAAAATATTTGAAATAGCAACCCCTTCCTTTTGATAAATCAAATGAAAACCCAAGAAAAATGCAAATCAGCCGTGTAAACAAAAATTTATTTCATCGATTTATTTTGCTGATAAAAACCAATTTTGTGATATAAAATGAGACCCTAACAAAAACGACCTACGCCACTGTTGGATAGGTAGATATCTAATAAGGGATCAATTAACTTGCTTCTGAATACATGCCACCTCTCTGACAATGTTTGTCATTTTGTTTCTTTGTTTCAAAAATATTAATAGTAAATTTAGTAAGTTATTCGTGACATTAAATTAACCATTGTTTGTAGCTGTCATCTCGACGTTTAACGAGAATTGCCCACTTATCCACCAGGAAGGTGCCCCTGTGGCACAAAGAAGTTACTAATCTGAGAAAGCAAGCCAGAAAAGAAATTAACAGAACCAAAAAACGAAAGGTGGGACGTATACAAGTTCGCCTTGACCTGTGATTCCAACACAGCGCTTTTTTTGACCTGGTGTTCGTCTGAATAAGCATTGTTGAATTGTTTCGAGTTAAATTTCTCTTAAAATCACTTCAAGCACACAATTAAATATATCTGAGGATAAGGAGTCTTCTTGTTTACACGATATCATTATTGAGCAATAATAAATTCTCAGAGTGAATTTTAAAAACACACCGCAATGCATTTAGTTTAGTTTTGGAAATCAATAGAGACAGTTTTAGAAGAAGCAGCAATACAAGTTGTCCCTAAGATTGCTGCTAGTCCGTAGAGTTTTACGTAAAATGCACATTCCAAAAAGTGGATGCTTTAGCTAATTTCTATGATTAGTTTACAGTGTATTTAAATAGATACATACTGACTTACCTTTGGCATAAGTTTCGGCTTGAGGAAAAAAATTCAAAAGGGCTCTGGCTTCGGAATCAGGATCTTTTTTCGGCGATGAGGGATTCATCCAAGAGGTTGTGAAGAAGGGAATTTCGAAATTTGTACAGGTCGATTCTAATATTGGAATTGTTTTAATGGCATCCGAGTATACTGCTATCACACCCATATCACCTTCCAACAAAGTGCATACTGAAAAATGCAACAACAAAATAGTTATAATTAAAACCAAGCAATTCATCGAGTGAACGCCTGACCTGTCGCTTGGCGAAGAGTTTGGAACTCTCTCGATATTTACAGCGGTAACTATATGGACAATGTTGGGAAAGTTCAACCAGAGTAAGTTGAGGGTGAAGATAAAAAATCTTAAAAATAAGTACAAATACTTACATGTTTGGCTGGCTTCAAAACTATCAGTGGAGGATACTTCCAAGATTTTCGTGGAAAGATAGGCTTTCTGATCGAATATGTTTTTCTTATAAATTGTATTATTTAACGGTATATTTATTTGTGAAGTCAAATCCTCTAAAAGTACTCCTGAAATTAGAGATAAATTACTAATGAAGACACACTTGCATGTTCCCCTTTCAACAGAAGCGCTTACTTCGAGTGACGATGGCGCATCAACATATTAATTAAATCATACAAATGGATGCTTTAAAAATGAATTAGCTTTAATACTTAATAATAAAGTTGTAATCTTTTAAAAATTAAGCTATGAAGCAAATAGGACACTAGTAACAAAATAATGGTGTAAATGCGACACTAGTATCTTCAGGAATTTGTTTTCATAAGTTTCCTCGGTTTTCTTGGTGCAGGTATTTGACGTTTAACATTTTGCTCGATCGGATTCAGCTCCGTGATTTTTGGGGGCCACTGCATAACTGGTATACCAACTTGATTAAGAGTATCTCCCCAGCTATGTAAGGTCAAGCGTTGTCTTTGATTTCCAAAATAGGACCGAAATGCATCACATGTGCTATTCTCAATATTTTCAAGAAATAATTCTTCGCTCTTGCACATATAATTATAAGTTATTTATGCGAGTCATCACGAAGAGAATAAAAACGAAACTCGATTTCTATCACCCCAATGAACAAGCAGGCTTCCGAACTGGCTACAACACAAATGACCATCTACAGGTTGTAAAAGCACTTATAGAGAAATGCGTGGAATATAATCAACCACTCTTCCTCATATTTGTCGACTATGAAAAAGCCTTCGACACAACAAATCAGCAGGAAATGCTAATTGCTCTGACGGAATGCAGAGTCGATCGTAAATACACCGATTTAATAAAGAATGTCGTCATATCACCAAAATTGTTAACGACACTCCTTGATTATATGTTTAAGAGAATAGATTTTGGTGAAATGGGTAAAAACATCAATGGCGAGAAACTACAAACTTCATGTACATCGCGTACTTCCTTTAAAACTGCCATTGGGCCATTGCTTATTGTATTATAGTAAAATAATAACCGTTATTATTAAAAACAGATAATTTCATTCATACTGAAATCTGAATAAAAAATAATATTGGGTATCTGATATAATGAGTTATATTTAAAAAGAACGGAAACTTTTTTAGATCTCTAGTTCTCTCCTCCCACTCTTGCTATGTCGATCTGTCATTCATTATGATCGTTTTCGCGTTCGGGTTTTCATAAAATGTGAAATGTTCTTAAACACTTCCAAGATTCGAAACAAATGCGCATGAGTTCTGAGCAGTTACTGAACGGTTCCCGTTCTAAAATTGAAACCCAAATGAACTTCATATACAAGGTGTTAGTAAATAAGTGCGACAAAGTTCAGGGGGTGATTCTGCATAAAAACATAATGACAGTTTGTTACATAAACGTATGTCTGCAATTGCTTCGTTTTCAGAGATACGGGTTATGATTTAATGTTATTGTATTAGATAGTTGTTGATAATGTATTAAAGAAATGAAAAATACGCGTTAAGTTGTTTTATTTTTTTAATAAAAACGGTGTCCTATACGAAAAAAAGACAAGAACGATTTTTTGTCAAAAATTTATCGAAGAATTCAAACATGATTTTTAATTTGAAATATCTCAATGCCGTACCATTTTTTTCTTTAATAAAATTGGGATCATTACCCATATGGGCGCCAATGATAAACATAAAATGTTTTATTGCATATCTTGACCGGTTTCAAAGCAATAAATAAATCGTCAGTTTTCAAGAAAAACCCCGTATCTCTGAAACGAAGTATTTGCGGACATACGTTTATATAGCATACTGTCATTATTTTTTCGTGCAGAAGTTTGTCGCACTTATTTACTAACACCCTGTATAATATGCCTGTCAGTCCCCAGTCGTTTCAATGGAAAGTAAGAAGTAAAACCCTCCTTTAATGGATGTCTTTAAAGCAGCATTTTCTCGGACGTTTTCAATTTCACCTTTCCATTATTAATTTTAGTAAATTTTTATTTTACCTGGGCTCTTATCTTTCTTAAGGATGTGTATAAGGTCAAATTACGTAGTACATCTAATTAATTTTTAAACTTTAATAAAATGTAGTATATTGTATACAGCGACATTTTCTGTTAATTATAATGAGTTTCTATAATAGATTTTTTATGAATAAAAATTTATAATTAAATATTTTAAAAAAATATGTAACATTGAATTTGTCTACCGCGTTTGTAGTCGGAAGAAAATCTGGCAACACTGCAGGCCACGTGGCGTCCGGACGCTCCGAAAGTTGTGTATTTGAATTTATAACTCTGAAATTTTGACAGTTATGGATACTACTAGTGATGAACATAAAAGTGTTATAATAATATTAACATTTATCTCAGTAATATTAATGTGTTGATAATATGTTGTATTTTCATATGATACGAGTTTTACATAAATAGAGAGGAAAATAAAGTGCACGTTTTTATCGATATGCTGCAATGCGATGTTGTCAGATTTTTATATTGCAAATATCTACACCGGTAGTGAGTTCAGAACGAATATTAATTTTGTTTGTTTTCCAATCAGGATATTGAGTACTTGCCACATCCTTCTTATCCTCCCGACCTGGCTTGCAGCGATTATCGTGCAAAAGAGCATTTAGTGAGGACGTAGCGATAAATGCTTTTATTTTTAACAACTAGCTATTAACTGGCCAAAACAATTGTTATAGTTTGTCTATTTTTAATTTAATTATTTTTAAAACTACTTACCTATGGTTATAACAGTTTTTGTACAAGTTACTGACCCTAAAATAAAAGAACAAATAATCCAAACAAAGCCCCATTTCGGCATTTCCATTATTATCCAGTGAAAGAGTCGCAGAAAACAACCGATTACATTTCCGAAATATGAATTACTGTTTTCCTCGCGTCTAGTGACACGAAAATATTTGCTAGGCATTTTTAGTTGGGACAGCGCCAACACGGTAATTGTTCGAACTACATCTGAAAATAGAACAACAAAAATTCTTATTCGAAAAATGCAGCTAGTCATCGAATTTTTCGGAATAACATTAAAGATCGAATCGGAATCTTTATCACTGTCTTAGTTTACTTTTATTTTCGGCTTCCAATAATGCGTTAAATTATTTCTACCGACAAAAACCGATGCATTTTACTGTTATTTTTATGTTCGCGCTTTACTTAAATTAGCCCACATAGGCCAAACAACGGGGAAAGTGTAATAATAAGTGATTTTTGCCATTAATCAGTACAGAAAACCGACTGTGCCATCACAAAAAAGTACTTCGTACGTTATTTGCCTCATTTTTCGGACAAGCTAAGACTATTTATTAATTTTTTAATAACGATTCAATTTATGCCGTGCAAGAATTCAGCCATTCGGGGCCAGTGAATCAAACTTACTGCTAGCATATGCCGACGATATAGACGCATAAGCGTCATAAAAGTAAAAGAACTGATTAACAAAATCGAAAAAGAAGCGGCATTTATGGGGCTCAAAGTCAACGAGGCATGTCTCAAGACCAGGCAGAGCTAGGGTAGGACAAAATGTGACCATGGACAGATACAACTTTGAAAATGTAAGACGATTTAAATACTTACGGTCCACAATCACATCCGACAACGATATGAGTGAAGATATCAGAGAACGCCTAAAGTCAGCCAACACGTGCTTATACGCACTAAAGGATATACTAGAGTCCAAATACGTGACTCTCTCTCTCTCTCTCTTAGTGACTAAGATGCTCCCGTAGCAGCACTTTTAGTATTGTGCCTCTCCTCTCTATTCTGGGCCATATTTATAGTTTCATGTAGGCCTTGGCCGATTAGATTTTTAGTTTGGTCCACTTATCTCTTGGGCGACCTTACGCGCGGGCGCTTCCCCTCTACCTTTCCTTCGACTATTAGTAGTTGCAATGAGTCTGTCCTTCTTGCAATGTGGCCGATGTATGTTAAAAAGCTTCGGTTAATTTTTTTTGACAGATTTAGTCCAGGGTATCCGCAGTAGAAATCTGTATGCCCACATTTCGAAGGCATTTATCCGTCTGGTATCGCTTTTCTTGAGTGTCCAGGTTTCTGCTCCATAAGTGGCAAAAGGGAACACAAGTGAATTCAACAATCTTAGTTTGGTGTTTTTGGTGATGGCTGTATCTCTCCAGATCTTGCTTAACTTAGTTACGGCTGTTCGAGCCAATGCAACTCTTTTTTTTATTTCACCTTCGCATGCACCGCTGTTATCAATTAGAGACCCTTAATACAAGTATTTATTACCCACCGCAAAACCAGCTTTGTTTTTTATGTGGGGTTGGTTGTTATTTTGTCGGTCTACAATCATGACAGTAGTTTTATTGGGATTTAATTTTCATCCAAATTCTGCACTTTTTTTCTGAAGACAGTGCATAATAAATTCCATTTCTTCTACACTAGATGTTATAATTAGTGTGTCGTCGGCATATCTCAGATTGTTAACTTTTCTTCCCACCACAGATACACCACCTTGCCAGTTATCGAGAATGTCACGCATTTTGTGTTCGGTGTAAATGTTAAACAATAAGGGCGAGAGAATGCACCCCTGTCTGACGCCCTTCATTACTTGAAACCTGTTTGATGCGACATCGTTAGTTCTTATAAGACCATAATTATGTTCATAAAGATGTCGGATAAGTAGGATTAGGTGGCCAGGGACCCCCATTTCTTTAAGTATTTGCCACATTTTTGGCCATTTTACCAAGTCGAAGGCCTTAAAATAATCGACAAAACAGAGGTACATTTTTAGGTTAAATTTCTCAGGCTTTCTCAATTAACTGTCGTACGTTTCCTACTTGTTCTCTTGTTCCCTTACCAGGCATAAAGCCAGTTTGGTCCTCTGCAATCTGGGGTAATAGATACGGCTTAAGTCTGCTATTAATGATCTGTAGGAAAATTTAACACGCATAATAATGCAATCTTGCGAAAGTTATTGCAGTCTGCCGGATTACCCTTTTTATATAACGGAATATAAAGTGAACTACACCATTCGTCTTGCCAAGTTCCTGTCTTCCAAACCTTATCGCATAGAAAATGTAAAACATCAATTTCTGGCTGTCCTATTGACTGTATATACTCTACAGCTATGCCATCTATACCTGGAACTTTAAGGCACGTTCTACTTCCGATTTAAGAATCTTAGGTTCATGTTCAGTAAACTTTGGATGGTTAATGTTGTTAGAGGGTTCATCATTGCTGTACAATTTTATGCAGTACTTTTGCCAGACCTCAGCAATGCCATCCGGATCAGTAATCTTTCTACCATTTTCGTCCTGTATGATTTGTGTGCGAAGTTGAAACTCACGAGAGGTACTTTACTTTATTAAACAATTCCCTAGATTCGTTGGTTGCGGAGTGTCTTTCTATTTTTGTGCAGATTTCGTGAATGTGTTTGTTTTTATCCTAACTACAGCTATTTTTTATTTCTTTATTGATGTTTTTTAATTTTAGCTCTTTATCAGCCCTAAAGGACTAGAGTCTAAATACGTGACTAGGAGAACGAAAATCAAAACGTACCAGACCATGATAAGACCCGTGGTAAACAACGGCTGCAAAACCTGGACTCTTACTGTGCGAAATGAGGAACTCATTCGAAGATTCAAGAGAAAAGTGCCGAGAAAAATTTTCGGACCCACCAAAAACCAGGATACGCGGAGCTACCGAATTAAAACAAATGCAGAACTAAAACAAATGTACAATCAGCCAGAACTGATAAACCTCATAAAGGCACAAAGGTTAAGATGGGCAGAGCACGTACGAAGACAGCCAGAGGATAGAATGGTCTGCTTAATATGGGACAGAGCACCAGAAGGAAGACGACCACTTGGAAGACCGAGATTAAGGTGGCGTGATAATATAACATCGGACCTCCGGAAAATGGGCATCGGGAATGGAAAGGATGCTGCATTTCACCAACTCTCTTCAAAATATATGAAACATGCGCATTAAAGCAATGGAAAAGGAAAGTTCATGGCATGGGTGTTGAACTGGATAACGGATGTATTTACACACTACAGTTTGCCGATGATCAGGTCGTTATAGCAAATGATATAGAGGACATGCAGTACATGATGAGAAAACTACCAGAAGAATACAGCCAGTGGGGACTAACTGTCAATCTGACGAAGACAAGGTATTTATGTGAGGGCGAGGAACCAATCAATCTGGTACTTGAAAAAAACAACAAATTCCATCTTATCAAGAATACGTATACTTGGGTGTTACATTTGACAGCACAGGAACTGACGTCAAAGAGATCAAAAACAGAATTGTTTAGGCCAAAAGAGTGTTATTGGGTGCCTCAACGGCATACACACACATCTACGTCTGGCTGTGCATAGAGGTGTGTTGATTCCAACACTTATGTATGGCAGTAAATATTGGGTTTGGCAGAAGAAGCATGAAAATAGGATTAATACTGCGGAGATGAGTATAGCCGGAGTGACTCGGTTGGATAAAGTAAAGATAAGTGAACACTGTGGTGTAAAAGAAGATGTGGTTACAAACATAGATAAAGGAATGCTTAGATGATTTGGACACGTAAAAAGAATGGATGAAGGAAGATTGACGAAACAAATTTATAAGGCGAGTGTGTATGGAGAAGTCGTAAGAGATCGACCTCGGCGAACATATCTCGATCAGATCAAAATTGTTTTGAAGAAAGGCCAGGTCAAGAGTACCAACAACCGTCAAGCATGTATAAGAGAACTGATAATAGTAGAGGAAGCAAAAGATGTGTCTAAGAACCGTAGGAAGTGGTAGAAAGTGGTCTCTGCCTACCCCTACGGGAAAAAGACGTGACTATATGTATGTAACGGCATACTATGGAGTAAGGAAATTACTAAGAAACGCAAATATAATATATACGAAAAAATGATAAAGAACACCTTATTATATGGAGCAGAGACATGGAGAGTGAGTGAAAGGCAGAAGAAAAAACTGGGGATGAAATATAAAAAATATTAAAAACGGCTGATATTATTGTCGAATTCATGATCCTATTTTAATGAAATTTTGTAAATGTGTATTGATTGCTCCAACTTGAGAGATAAAATAGTTTTTCCCGAGAAGTCCCTACGAAAGGGGTAAGAAGGGCTTGAAATATAAAAAATATAACAAATAGCCGATATTAGTGTCGAAATAATAAATTTTTGGTGTCGCTGAGTTAGATAATGACATTCCCAATTTTGTTAGCACCCATACGAAGAGGAGTGGAAAGGGTTTGAATATAAAAACTATTAAAAAAACCGATATTAGTGTCGAATTAATAGTTTTCGGTTTCGCTGAGTTTGATAGTGATATACCAAAAGCAGCAAGCCAACGTTTGGGCAGGGTCTATTTTTATTTATTACAAAGCACTGGTAAAGCATGTTGTAATCTTACATACATCAAAGCGCGCCGCCGCCTGGTGTTTCATTACCTGATCTGGCCATTACAAAACTCTTGCCGATTTTTGTCGCCAGCTCTTCGACTATAAAATCTCATTTAATCTCTACGAATATGCCATATCAATAATGCTAAGCTTATCTTGTTAAATATTTAAAACTCGGTTGTAATGTTTCAAAAAAAGGAAAAAGATAATCCATCATTTTTAAATAAATCTCTAGAATAACTATCTTATCAAAATCAATGATAAAACGTAGCCAGCTAATTCCTAAAAATTCGTTAATAACGCAATAAGTTTTAGAAAACAAATACGATCTAGTGCAATGCAAGGTAAGATTTTATGATATCGATGCTAAATTTAGACAACATAAACTTTGTTACAAATTATTCCTCATTACGAATTTCGTTGCTTTTATTTCATAAACAAAAAACTTTTTCAAGATAGAATCTTGTTTTTATAATAAAATACTCCTCAAAAATATGCAAAGTGACTTGGGGAATGCTTAATATTTGACGTTTGGTCATAGTTGCATACATACATACATATGGTCACGCCTTTTTCCCGTAGAGGTAGGCAGAGACCACTTCCTTTCACTTGCTACGGTTCTTACAATGACTCTTGACCTGGCCTTTCTTTAAAACAATGTTAATCTGATCGAGATATGTTCGCCGAGGTCGACCTCTACCGACTTCCCTCCGTTCACACTCGCCTTATAAATTTGGTTCGTTAATCTTCCTTCATCCATCCTTTCTACGTGTCCAAACCATCTGATCATTCATTTATCTATCTTTGTAACCACATCTTATTTTACACCACAGCGTTCTCTTACTATTCTTTACTTTATCCAGCCGAGTCACTCCGGCTATACTTCTTAGACTACTCATCTCCGCAGCATTAATCCTATTTTCATGCTTCTTCTGCCAAACCCAACATTCACTACTTTACATAAGCATTACAAGCATTTAAAACTTTTAAAGTAATTAAATATTTAATATATTAAATAATTAAATCTACCAAAAAGATATATGTTCATTAAAGCTAAGCTTTATTCAAGTAATTTTCGTTTAACACTTTTTGACGTAAAATAAAGTGGTGTGGGGTGATTCAATGTTTTTTAAATAAACAGCTGTAACCTCTAAACGACTGAACGGATTTTGTTATTTTGAACTCTTGGTAATTTGAAATTTATCTCTGGTCCCTTGAGTTTCAAATAATCGAGAGTCGACTGTATAAGAGCAACAGTGTCCATATTTGGATAATCTACTGATTTTTTCGAGTATTTCATTAGATGAAATCAAAATGGATAGGCGATAAACGTGAAATAAGAAAGTGTGAATAAAACGAAGAAATCGTCAAAAATTTGACTATCAAAATGATAAATAAAAATCAATATTTAAATGGTCTGATTTAAAGACAACAATTTGATCGACTGATGCACAAACATTAAGTTATGTCTTATCAAAATCAATGATAAGATTGACGATTTAAGAATTTTATAATCTTTTTTAAGTTTATTTGTTATTGTGCCGCTGAAAAAAGATTGTGAATTATTATTTAAAGGTGAGATATATTTATATTATATTTTATCTAGCAATTACGAAACGAAGAAGCTTCTAGAACTGCTTTTAAATTAGTAGGAACTGACGTGATGAGCATGAGCAACTTTTTACCACTTAATGTTTTACTGTATTTCTGTTCCATTCTCTAAACGACAGGTCTTAACTATATTCATATAATTTGGTAATCCCATCTCTAATAGCGAATTTTAACAGCGAGGTTACAATAGCCTGTAAACCTTGGGTTAGAAAAAAGACTTGTTAATAATAGATCTTTGCTAAAAGAATATTTTGATACATTTTTCAGCCATGACGGTATTCAAAAATAACAGATATATTCGTACCAAAATTAATTTATTAGTTAAGGGTTCTAGGGTTATATTATTATATTATATTATCATATTTTATTATAATATTCCACCATCTTAAATTAAGGAAAAACCAAATTTGTCGTAAAGATTTCTTTTCATATTATTGATTTGTTTGATATTGTCGTTTAACAAGGACAAATTACGATTCGCATTCAAGCTATCTCGAAGATAGAAAGGTCCAATTATTTGATTTTTATAAATTCCACACCAAACGTTTGTTTTGAATGAACCCGAGATTTCAATATAAAATTTGGATTCGTTTTACTCCACCAACGGCAGTTTTATCTAGAAACTGTCCCATTTGATGAGAATGTTGCTTCATCGCTTAAAATTACATGTCTTGACTTAAATCGGTTATCTTCTAAGTATCCCTGAATGTCACAACAGAATTCAAATTAATTTTCATCATCTCTTGGTCTTAGCGTATGAATGAATTGCGAGGGTGAAATTTGTTTCTTTTTTAGAACCTTTGCAACTGCATCTTTTTTATGACATTGAAAATTTAAAAAAAAATTTATTGTAAACTAAATTTTGCCACGACTTCGTCCGCGTAGAAGTCGAAAATGGTTCTAATAGAACCCGTCAGGCGATGAGATTTAATAAAATACGAATTACGTCATCCATCAATTCTGTTAAAAAATGTTTATGCAAAATTTAAAGTAAATTAAACCAAGGAATCACGTTGTCTCATACAAACTTTGCCCCCGTTTTTCACTCCCTTAGGGAGAGAATTTCGGAATATCCTTTCTTATCGGATGCCTACGTCAAGTTTCAGGTCTCTAGAATCAGCGGTTTAGGCTGTGCGTTGATCCGTCAGTCAGTCATTCATGACGAAGCATTTTATGTGTATAGATAAACAATATTTAATATTTAAATATAATTTTTAATACTTTACATCGTTTCTCAATAAAAAAGTCTGATAGGTACTTTACTGTTAATTAAAAATGGTGTTTTTTGACAAACTTGTATACGACTAATAAAATTTAATATTTGATAGTTGAGTTAGATAGATAAACATGCCCAAAACTATGAAAGCGTTTATACAAGAAATAAGATAAAATAAGAAATAAGAATAAGAACAAAAGATGGCCAACTTTGTCAGATTTTATTTTGTTTAAAAACTGATAATGCGCGTGACCCAAATCTTTTTGTTCTAAATGTTCCGAGTTTGCAATCAACCTAACCCAACCTAATATTATTTGTGAAGGTATTTTTGATTTTCCTTCTATGGCCTGTATATTTATTTCTTAAAAGCTTTTATCTGTGTTCAAAAGCTTCAGCTACAGAAAAAGTGATTTAAAAGACACAGTTCGCAGAGCTGCTAAAAACAGATGTGGCTACTGTTATTGACAGCAAGAAACAGGATCCTCTGGATCAGCAATTTTATAAACTTTTATTAAATAATTCTTTAGAATCGTGTTTCCCAAACTTGGAAATTGTTTTGCGCATTTACTTGTCTCCCACGATCACTAACTGCAGTGGTGAACGTTTTTTTTTTCAAGATTAAAACGCTTTAAAAATGAATTAAGGAACACGATGGGCCAAGAACATAAATCAAAATAAGTTAGATAAACATGCCCAAAACTATACAAGAAATAAGATAAAATAAGAAATAAGAATAAAAACAAAAGATGGCCAACTTTGTCTTTGTCTTATTTTATTTTGTTTAAAAACTGATAATGCGCATGACCCAAATCTTTTTGTTCTAAATGTTCCGAGTTTGCAATCAACCCAACCTAATAATATTATTTGTGGAAGTATTTTTGATTTTCCTTCTATGGCCTGTATATTTATTTCTTAAAAGCTTCAGCTACAGAAAAAGTGATTTTAAAGACGTTAAACTCTCTGATTTTTTGGCACTTACGTGCTTCCTCCATTATGTGAGCAATTGTGAGCCAAGCATTTTTTTTCAGTCGACTGTTCTTGTATTTTCCATCAGATTTTAGATATTCGATACCTGCTCTATCAATATACCATCATCCAATATACTATTTTTTAATAGGTAATATATATAATATAGGTAATATATATAATTTTAGATAATGAAAAAATTTAAAAAATCCGTATTTGAAATAAAATAACAAATAAATTTGGAGAGTATGTACATTTATGCACAAAACACAAAAGTCATTGTCAAAGAGATAAAAGTTGGCCATCTTTTGTTCTTATTTTATCTTATTTCTTGTATAAACGCTTTCATAGTTTTGGGCATGTTTATCTTTCTTATTTTATTTTATTTTGTTCCTTGCTTTATTTTATTTGCTGTATAAACTCGCCTTTATTTGTAACAGTATTGTTTTATTTAATATCCTAATCTTGAGAACCTAAAGCAAACCAAGGGCCCCTTGTTAGAATTTGCTATAGGCCCCGCGCTGGCCTTATCCGGCACTGGTAGTCACATCGTATATTTACAACAATTAGAAATAAAAAAACTCTTTTAATAATAGAAAAAATTCAGATTTTTTTACCATTTACTTACTACCAAAAAAATTTAATACTTAATGACAGAAGCCGTTGTAAGCACCCGTTAACTCATTGTTCCAATTTCAACATTTACTTTATTTAACAATTGAATTAAAACGCATTTCTATTATTTAATAACAATAAACACAGTATGTTATTAATACGTGATTTAATAGTAAATTACTTATGGAAGGTCTTTCGTAATATAGGTTAATATTTCCTATTAGATATTTTGATTATTGCAATAAGCATATTGTCGATATGCGACTATTTGTAATAATGCGAGGTAAGCAATATTTGCTAAATGTGTATTAGATCATAGGTAAGCGGGCCAATAAAAACCTATTGTATATAAATTAGTATAGCTAACAATAAAGGATAGTCTTTAGGATAGTCTTCATGACAATCTTCATGATACAGTTTTCTAAAGCTAGTTTTTAGAATAAAATAGTTAAAGGTAAAAGATGGCGTATTATTAACCTTCCACCAATGGCGATCCTACGAACACTAGACCGTTTTTATAGCACCGTTAATTACACACAGAACGTTTCGATACATTTTTGATCAGAAAATTCAGATAATCTGATAAAAGATAGTCGATTTCTGATTAAAGGGGGACACTCTTCTCCGGTATTTTTGACTCAACTACTTTCAACCCCACGCGAGAAAAGTTACCCCAGCATTTTTAAAGGGCATTGGGGGTCGAATAAGATTTCTTTTGAAACTCTGACAATTCTCTTTACAATAGTCTCAAAATTCCGCCCATTACTTATTGAGAAATTAGTTTTTATCTGTGAAACTTTGCGGTGACGAACTGGTTTTTTTCTACCAGGCAATTTGACTGGCGAAATGTATTTGCAATTACTGGAAGACGCTTATGATTCTGCCTTGCCTGATATGTATTTGAAAATAATCCACAGTACGACCAAGATCATTTTTATTTTCAATAAGACGGTACTCCTCCGCATTATGCGGCGATTGTTCGTCAGGATTTAGACCAATGTTTTCCACGGCATATGATTGGGAGAAAAGGCAGCATTGAATGGCATCCACGATCTTCAGATTTATCGCCCCTCGATTTCTTTTTGTGGAGACATCTGGAAAGTAAAATGTATAAAACACAACCGGCATCGTTGGGAGATTTGCTTCAATGAATCGTTGACGATTACCGTCGAATTACTCCGGAAATTCTTCGGAATATGCGTGTACGTTTTGAACTAAATCTTTATTATTGTATGGAAACTGAGCGTTTTTTTAAAATGTTGACGAGGTTCCGGGTTAATCAACTCAACTTAACGTCTTAACAAGCTCCTATTTTTTGAAGAATTTAAACGTAATATGTCATATCATTCTGCCACGTATTTTAAACGTGTAAATAATAGACCCTTTCATCACATTTTTTTTCTGTGCCAATGCGTCAGAATCTCTTTTCTCCGGGTCCCACTTATCATTCAAGTAGCAGCCTAGGTATTTAAATTTCCGTACTTGTTCTATTAGTCCAGTCAAATTAGTCCTTAAAATAGAAGTAAAGTTACAAAAATTCCCATAGAGCTAAAAATTAGTATGAATATTTAAAATACTATTATAAACGAATTGTAAAAAGTCCCCATCAATCTCCCTTGTGCAAAAAATTAATTTTATTGATGGTAAAAGTTTGCAAAAATGGGTTTTTAGCGTTTTTCAGCTAAACGGTGAGTTTTACAGCAAAAATAGTTCGGTCAAAAATTGTAGATCATCTGATTCTCTACAAAAAATGTATCTACACTTTTTTTCATAAGTATTGCCATTTCCGTGATATAGCGGTTGAAAGTATTGAAAAAAATATTTTACTCGTAATATGCACGTTAATGGACCTTACTGGACTCACTTTTAGAACATATTTGTATCCAGGAATATGAAAAAAAAGAAGATGAAGAAATGGAAGAAGAAGAAAACGAAGACAGTACACTAGAAATTCCATTGGATTATTATGAATCCGATGAATAATTTTTCCAAATTATTTTTTCATTTATATATTACATAATTTACACAGCTTTCATTATTTTCAATACTCAATTTGAATTCAATAGGATCACAATAGATCGTGGAATAGGCCTACCAGGGAAACCACGTTAAAAAAAAAGCGCAAAGCACACTACCTCATAGGTGGTGTGGAAACATGTGCATATTACGAATAAAATATTTTTTTCAATTCTTTCAACCGCTATATCACGGAAATGGCAATACTTATGAAAAAAGTGTAGATACATTTTTTGTAGAGAATCGGATGATCTACAATTTTTGACTGAACTATTTTTGCTGTAAAACTCACCGCTTAGCTGGAAAACGCGAAAAACCCATTTTTGCAAATTTTTACCATCAATAAAAATTTTTGCACAAGGGGGATCGATGGGGACTTTTTACAATTCGTTTATAATAGTATTTTGAACATTCATACTAATTTTTAGCTTTATGGGAATTTTTGTAACCTTCAAAGTCTTATTTGACTGGACTATATGTGGTTAATACCATTGATGGTTAATCTGAAATTTGGCAGGACGTTTTTTGAAATTGTCTTAAACTTGGTCTTGGCGGCATTTATTTTTAGACCCAACGCATTGCTTGCATCATTTACGACATTCAATAGCGACTGTAAATCATCTGCTGTGTCAGCTAAGATCACAGTATCATTAGCGTATCTGATATTGTTGATAGGGATGCCGTTAACTTTAATTCCCAATGTGCTTGTCGCAAGTGCTTCCTGAAAGGCTTTTTCCACGTACAGATTGAACAGCATTGGTGATAAAATGCATCCTTGTCTTACTCCTTGGCAGACGTACTTCGGCGGTTTGGTTCCAGTAGAGTTTGCGAATTAATTAGTGAATTAATTAATCACTTCTAAAATGCGTAATTATGCGTCGAATGCAATTGGTCCCACGTCGACATCATCTTTTGTTGTGTGTTTACACCCGTGAAATAATCCAAGAATATTCTTTTCTGAGCTGAAAATTATGAGACATATAAACATCACATCGTAACCTATTTTTAAATACCCTTCAATGTAAATACACGCTCCTGTTACGTTTTATAATAGTGTAGATATTAGTAACCAAACACATTTCATTTTCAGGTCACGTCTAGTTGATTTCTTCCTTCGTAAGAAATTACCAGTAAGGATGAGAAGACGAGAAATATTTGATGATGAAGCGGAGCCATTTATCGAAAATGAAAAGTAACGATCGAAATAATTAGTTTTATTTTATGCAACTTTCTGCAAACTTCGAATCTCACTCTTTTTTTCTTTAATTTTTCCACATTTCCGAATCTTTTCGTTTTTTCAAAACTCGAGGATTAGTATATTACATTACTAGTGTGGAAAATGACCCATTTTACACGATATAACAGCAAATAGTCCGGTGGGCTCGGAATTTTACATGCATTTTACAGGAATTGACCTTAAAAAATGTGAATTTTGATATCAGATATCTCGCGTTCTAGACGGTCAAAAATTCTGAAGTTTTGAAATTAGATAGCAAACATTAGGCATAAACTGTAAACAAAAAAAAAGATTAAAATCTGTCGAAAAGTGGGTTCACGCTGGAACTACCTTAAGTAGCGTATTAAACCTAAAATTGGGTTGTAGCTTTTATACATCTACCCAATAATTTCGATAGGTTTCCGTAACAAAACTTGGCACTATTTATTATTTTTGTTTTTTTAGTCCTACGGAAAAACTGCAGTGGAATTTATTTAAAAATATACCTAGGGAGACAGTGTCTGGTTCGACAGCCGAATCCAAATATATCGATTTATCAATAAAAGTATTAAAATGTGTTACTGTCGTGGTAACATTTTTGTTTGTACTGCTATCTGCCGTAATCTCAAAAGGAACACTACTATTTATGACATCCCAAGTAAAATCAAACAATACCAGGCTATATTGCAACAAATATTTGGGTAAGTAAACACCACACAAACACTAACATTCAAATAAATAGTTATTTATTACACAAGGAAAAAAAAGTAATGAATTTTAGCTCGAGGTTGTGTTGTCTCCCGACGCGAAACGGCAATGTTGTTATTTCAATAATGCTGACTTACGACGAGAAGTGTGTGGCCTCTGGTGTTTAATTTTTTAACCTCCCTCATGGTGAAGCATAGGTAGAAATCACGGAGTGGGCGACATGTATTTTTTTTTTTTTTTTTTTTTTTTTTTTTTTTTATTTAAGAAAGTCGCATCCACGCGAGGTGATTAGCGACGGTACATTCGGTAATTACAAAATTATATTTTATTCAAGAGTCCAATTATTTTTAGGTAGTCGATGATCCTGTTAAAGTTGCGATGGTCTCCTAATGCAGCTTTTAAGTTATCCGGTATTTTATAAAGTTTGCGTTCGTTGTGAAATTAAAAAACGATTAAAAAACCACGCGTAAGACTTTGTATGACCGAGGCGTAATCTTGAGATGATTGTTTGGCATCTGCGACTGGTTAAGAGGTTCTTGGTAGGGTGAATGTTACTTTTGACCTCTGCTAGTTTGGTGTTCGACAATTGCCACGCACTTTGCCAGGATTCCCGGAATTTTCTTTTTATATAGTTTTTGAGATCACTCGCGACATTTTCACAGACAACTTCGGCGTTTTCGTTATTTGGCGCGTCACGTGCGCATTTGTCAGCTGCTTCATTTCCACTTATGCCTACATGGGATGGTACCCATAGAAGTTTAATGGTTTTGTTGTTTTCTGCTGCTGTGTGTAGTTCCTTCTTGATCAATATTTCCACTGGGTGTATCTTTGGGTAGATAAAATAGAACTCATAGAGTCTGAGATTACCAAGGCGTTGGTGATATTGCCTGAGTTTACTAGGGCCATCGCTCGGTATACTGCGTATAATTCTGCAGTATACACACTGGTCTGTGGGGATAATTTAAAAATATGGGTGATGGATGATGTGACAACTGATGCTCCTATTTTCTCGTCGCATTTAGAGGCGTCTGTGTAAATTTGTTGGAATTCTAGATATGTGGAATTAATTATTCTTTTAAAGCTAGATGTAATTATTGATGGTGATGTATTAAATTTGTCGTAGGAAGAGAGAACAGTATTAAAATGAGGGGTATTGATTGTCCATGATGGAGGATGTATTGTATTTGTTTGGAAGGAATTAGGAAAAGTAAGTCTCAATTCTTGAGAAAATATTCTAATTCTCTCGTAAAAAGGTTTTGTAAGATGTGACTTTTGTTCAAATATATGTCTGAGTTTATTATAGAATGTACTCTCGTATAACGGCTTAAAGCGGTTTGAGCATATTGTTGAGGCGTACGATAGTGTTAGATATTTTCGCCTTTGGGTCCACTTTCGCAATGTAGACTCGGGATTGGTGTGGTTCGAAAGGCTCCGAGGGCTATCCTAATCGCGTTGTTATGAATTGTATCAAGCGGAATAAGTGTTGATTTGTTCGCTGATCCGTAAGCGACACATCCATAGTCTATTTTCGAGCGGATTAAGGATTTGTACAAAAGTAAAAGTGTTAATTGGTCAGCAACCCAGTTTCGATTACAGGTTCTTAATAGGTTAAGTCTTTTGTTGCAAGTCAATACTAATTGCCTTAAATGTTCGTGCCAGTTTATTTTCTGATCAAAGATCATTCCAAGAAATCTAATTTGTAGTGGTTGTTGGAACCAGGTTTAAATTTGGTATTAAATTCCGATGTTTTCTGGAGAATATAATGATATAATAATATAATGATATAATAATATAATGAGAATATAATGAAGCATAGGTAGAAATCACGAAGTGGGCGACATGTATTATTGATCGTATGAACATCTCGAGGCGTGAACAACAATTGTTTACATGATTATATGAGAGAAAAGAGAACTTTATATATTATTTTGAGCAATTTAAACATTAAAAATGTTATATTTGAACGATATTTTGTGAAGACTTGGTGTTAATAAACCACAAAATGTTCCGCAATGCTCTACATATGGCAATTCGATTATATCTTTGTATAAATTTCCTTCAAATCCTAAGGCAGTTCAAAAAAGGAAGATGATCTTTAAGATAGAAAAGCCAATCTCAAAGTTTATGTTTGTTTGTAGCAAGCACTTTGTAAAAGATGATTTTTTCATTAGTAAGTTTAATATTGTTGTCCAATGATCTATTATTTTATTTGTGATTATTCATAATGACTTCAACAACACAGGGAAAGCGTTTGAAAGAAATTTTTTTTGATTTTTTCATCGAGACCGTCAGTTCCACATAAAATGATGTGTCTGCTTTAAAAACCTCTTCACCTTCCTTAATTAGTGAAACACGTTCACCCACATAATAAAATACATCCGAAAATGATATTTCGACTTTCATAAGCACTGCAACAAGAATTCCATGGTCAACAGAATTGAAAAACTTTATAAACAAACCAAAATTGATACTTGGACACACCTGTCATTGACAGCGCCATCTTGCGTTACGTGATTTTTCCCTTTAAACAAAAATAGTATTGACCTAAATCATTGCATAAAACAAAAGGAGGGAAGGTAAAAAGTGACGACGTGATTTTTATAAATAAAAATCACTTTTTTGTGATTTTTCATAAAGAAATAAATGTAATGTTAAAGAAACATAATAATATGGACAATGTACAAACATAAAATAAGTGTGAACATTCAAAAAAATTAAAATTAAAATTAATAGCAAAAACCAAATTAAAGTGATAGTATATTCTAAAATACCCGAGATACTTATATTAATCTTGGGGATTGCTTATTAAGTAAAAAGTAACAATAGATAAACAAATTACTAATTTTGTAATAAATCGTTGCCTAAAGAATTATGAATAAATAAAACTGGTGTAAAGTACCTTTTTCGCAATTTATGGACTTTAATCAATTGACATCATATATATATATATATATATATATATATATATATATATATATATATATACATGTTTAAGCGTAGTGATTCATGGATGGTGAAATGTGATGAAATATCGATCCGGGATTGCATCCGTTCGTTAGTTAAAATCCGATTGGATTTTTGCAGACGTTTCGCCAAGATCTCACTCGGCATTGAGGGTTGCTCTTGACCGGGCATTTCAAACTGATCGAGATATGTTCGTCTAGGTCGCGACCTCTACCGACTAATTATATCTGCCGAGTTGTTGCTAAACTTATTATAATAAGTTAGCCGCGTTAAATAGCGTTTTCGCAAATTAACAGATATGGCTTATATATGGTTTAAAATTAAATAATGAAGATTACGTTTATTTAATTTTAATAAATGCAAACTGTATGCAAAGATATTGATTAAAAGAGTGACGAATGAAACTGAGAAAATGATATGGGATGTGCAAGCAGGATTTAGAAGAGAAAGGAGTTGTATGGATCAGGTCTTTTCATTACGAGGTATAGCCTAAAAATTCTTGGCTAAAAGTCAAAATGTCTACTGCGCTTTTATAGACTTGGAAAAGACCTATGACAGTGTGGTGAGATGTAAATTGTGGTCGACATTGTCTGAGTATGGGGTGGGCGGTAGTTTAATACGAGCACTAAAATTACTTTACGAGGATTCCACTGCTTGTGTCAGGATAAACAAAGCTTACACGGACTGGTTTAACATCCAGAAAGGTGTAAGGCAGGGATGTGTGGCTTCACCAGGGCTGTTTAACTTATACATAGACGATTGTTTAGAAGATTTGAAAGAGCGTGCAAAAGAAGTTGCAGGCGATGGTTAATGTTATGCATAATGTCCTAAAAATCAATATAAATAAATGAAAGGAATACGAAAGTAATGGTTTTTGAAAGAGAAGAAAGCATGACAAACTGTGAGGTTCTGATTAGGAAAGAAAGAGTGGAACAAGTAAATGAGTTTGTATACTTGGGTTCAAAGTTTACGAGAGATGAAAAGTATGACAGTAATATTGAGCGAAGGGTGTTGGCAGAAAAATGGATAAATGAGGCGCTGCATAGCTTTATGAACAGCCAGAAAGTGTCAAAAAAGGCACTTCTGGCTGTGCATAGAGGAGTGTTGGTTCCTACACTTATGTAAGGTGTTGGGTTTGGCAGAAGCATGAAAATAGGATTAATGCTGCGGAGAAGTATTGCTAGACTGACTCGGTTGAATAAAGTGAAGAAATATTGAAATAAGGGAACGCTGTGGTATAAAAGAAGATGTGGTTACAAAGATAGATAAAGAATGCTTAGATGGTTTGGACACTTAGAAAAGATAAATGAAGATTGACGGAACAAATTTATAAGGCGAGTATGAATGGACGGAAGTCGGTAGAGGTCGATCTCGGTAAAAATTTCTCGATTAGATCGACTTTGGTTTAAAAAAAGGCCAGGTCAGTAGTACCAACAACCGACGAGCATGTATGAGAGCACTGATGAAAGTAAAGGAAGCAAAAGATGTGTGTAAGAACGGTATCAAGTGGAAAGAAGTGGTCTCTGCCTACCCCTACGGGAAAAAGGCGTGACTTTAAAGAGAATATTTAAAAATGTAACACAATCTTGTTGTTTTTAAGCAAAAAATGAATTTTTGGACTCTTATTATAAGTTGTAATGTAATTAAATTATCTTTTAGATTCCCGCCAGCAGTACATCGTAAATCTGCCAGATGTAGAACGCACAGTATGGATATGGTTAATAATATTTTCATACTGGGTACCGGAAATTGGTACATTTATTAGATCACTGAGAATAATACTTTTCAAAAGTTGGAAATTTCCAACGTCATCTCAATTTATCGTTCTTAGTATTACGGAAATTTTGCCGACTATAGGAAGTGTGTTGTTGGTTCTTATAGTTTTTCCAGAGATGGATGTAGTCAAGGCAGCAATGTTAACGAATGGAGTATGTCTCATACCAGCTATTATGGGTGAGTTAAATAAAAATATGAAGTAAGGTAGAAAGTTTGTTTTCTTCATATTGTTGTATTGCTGTTATGTTATTTGACACAAAATATATTTCTCTCTTTAAACAGCACAATGCGCTTGTACCAATTAATGAACTACTGCAAGCAAATGAATTAAATTCAATGCCGTGAAAAAGTGGGAATAAAACTAACGAATAAAAATTAAGCAAGCGATTTGAACTCTGGGAATAAATTGAACTGATTGACTCGTCACTCTCGACGGTCGGAGCATTATTACTATAACGGCGTCTCGAGACCGCGTTAAGCGAAGGGAGCATGGAAACAAACGAAAATGGCGCGAAGGGCGAGGGGAACATTTTCGAGACTTTAAAAGAATTTAAAATGGAAACAAAAAATTCATTAGAGTGTTGAAATCGACTAATTCCAGCAACTAACATTCTATATTTCTTAAACTATCCTATCGGAAAATTGGGACTTATTTTTATTTTTCTATGACTATTTAAAATTCGACAAATTAATTAGATTTATTATAAGTTTTAAAATATTATACTAAACTAGGTTCTTTTTTGATTGCTTCATAACCTCTTAATTTGTAACATTTTTTAATACATCAGAACAAGAAATTTCCTTTTTTTTTTGACAAATTTGATGTAAATTCTTTGTTCCACAGATTTTTTCATTTTTGAATTATTTTTAGCATTTTTGTCAAAAGCTTCAACAGAAATTCGCCAGACTTTACGTATGACTTTGGACGTACTCGCCATAGCCATTCAAGTAACCGCGCTGGTGGTCTGGCCGCTCGTAGAAGGCAACATCGTACTCTTCTTCGTTCCAATTTCTTTGGTGCTAATCTCGGTGGGATGGTGGGAGAATTTCGTTTCAGAAGATTCCCCCATCAAGTTTATAAAAGAAATAGGAAAAGCGAAGAAGGAATTCAAACATGACACTTACTTCATGTATACAATAATAGCACCCGTGAAATGCTTCGTTTTTTTTGTGTGTACTTTGATCGTAATCCAGATCAGAGAGGGGAGCGTTTCGTTTTTATTTGATAATTTTGTCGACGCCTTCTCCGACCATCAATTGAAAGTTATTCAGGTGAGTATCGCCTTCGAATGTTATTTACTACCTTTTTTAATTACTTTATTCATGTACAGTCGACTCTCGATAATTAGAAACTCAAGGGACCAGAAATACACCGTAGTGGTAGGCAGAGACCACTTCCTTCCACTTGCTACGGCTCTTATACACATCTTTTGCTTCTTCTACTTTCATCAGTGCTCTCATACAAACTCGTTGGTTGTTGGTACTCTTGACCTGGCCCTTCTTCAAAACAATGTTGATCTGATCGAGATCGATGTTCGCCGAGGTCGATCTCTACCGACTTCCGTCCATTTATACTCGCCTTATAAATTTGTTTCGTCAATCTTCCTTCATCCATGCTTTCTACGTGTCCAAACCATCTAAGCATTCCTTTATCTATCTTTGTAACCACATCTTCTTTTACACCACAGCGTTATCTTATCTCCCTATTCTTTACTTTATCCAACCGAGTCACTCTGGCTATACAATTCTCAGACTACTCATCTCCGCAGCATTAATCCTATTTTCATGCTACTTCTGCCAAACCCAACATTCACCTCTATGCACCGACAGTGTTGTGAAGGTGTATTAAATTTAAGAATTTCTTCGATTACATTGTATACAAATTTACTTTATTCAATTTGTAGTATTTTAGAAACAGATAAGATGTTAGTTAAAAAAATTATTATTTTTTAAATATAAATTGTAAAAAAAGTAACAAGATCTGACGATAGGCGTATTTGGTTGCAGATAGAACCTATAGTAGGATCTTCGGGCATCAATTATACAGACGCAGTATCGAATATTGTCCACATAACCATTGATACATCATTTTGGGTACCTTTAACCACGTGGTTAATCAATATAATCAGCACTTACGTCTGCTATGCATTCGGAAAATTCGCCTGTAAAATCATGATTCAAAATAGTGGATTCGCATTGCCCGTTAATCTGACTGTTCCCGTGCTTCTAACAGGTATGAACGAAATCCAAAAACATGAGATATTAACTCATATTTAAATAATATTAAGTTGGTTTGTTAAATAAATTATATTTTTAATACACGTCGTGTGCCGCAGTATTTTGTAATGTTTTTACTTTAACACAAAATAAAGCATAAAAAAATAAACAAAATATTATTAAGCACAAACATTAGCAATGCTAAATTAGAGTACAAATTGGCAATCCTCATGTCAAAAAAACGTAAAATTGCCAATGTTCAAATAGAAATTGTGAAAACATGGCAAATTATTGCGGAAATCAAAATCCATCTTTTAACTTTAATTACCCGGTATATCGGACTCTAGCAATATTTGTATGAGGAATGTTAGGCAGAATCATCATATTTTAAGGTCTAGAATCTACAATTCAGAGAATGGACATTCTTAATGAATCACCCTTATCTCTGGCTTCAACTATACTGAGGGAACAAACCTTTAATCCGTGTATTTTATAGGTTTGATATCGATGTGCGGTATGTACAACAGAAACGAATGCGCTTATTCAAGTTCCATACCTCTCTATTTATTCTTCAACACGCCCGGTTTAGAGAATCTGGAAGAATTTGTTGCTCGTCAATATTCTTGGATTTGGTTGATATGGTTGTTTTCGCAAACATGGATAACCATCCACATTTGGTCCAACGATCACGAGAAACTCATGCCCACCGAGAAAATATTTTTCAAACCAATGTATGATGCTTTCTTGATCGATCAATCGCTTGCCATGAATAGACGACGGCAAAAAACCAGCATGTTTAAGTTGATTAGTAACAGTGAGGGTAAGTAAGAAGAACATGGATGTCCCAACTGGTTCTGAAATTCGTTTATATTAGACCTAAATGTACTTCCAGATAGTACGAACCTGAATTATGTATGTGGATTAATTGCAAAGTTATGGGCTTTTAAAAAATTAACGTTTTTAATGGATAAATTTTTTGGAAGCTATTTTCCGAATTAAATAAATTTGTATAGAGTCAAGTTTTCTGAAGTGGGCCACCAAAAATCAGCATATCGAATTTTCTATTTTTTTCTGACGATAATTATTTAGAAAAGATCAGCTTAATTAGGGTATGCAGTCTTTGGCTAGAAAAAGTGTAACTCTTTTTTCTGTTCAAGCTTTCGAGTCTTTATCCAAATATCAATGTTGCTTACAAAAATCCGTTACAGTTGAATTCAATATTTTCAAAATTAAAAGATAAAGATCCCCTGCTAGAACGTTCCAATTTAATTTATTCCATTCCGTGTTCACAATGTGAAAAAAAGTATATTGGCCAAACTAAAAGTAAACTTAAAGATAGAATTTCTTCCCACAAAAGCAATATTAGAAATTCCAAACATTCTAGTACATTAGCTATACATGCTATAACTGAAGTTCACATCCCAGATTATGCTAATGTGAGCATATTAGATAATGAATCTAATTTATCCAAGACTTTTTCTTGAAATGACCAACATTGTCAAAGAACCAAACTCTATGAATGCTAGAACTGACATTGACAATCTTAGCATTATTTATTCCTATTTACTTAGTCTTCCTTCCCACTTATCAAATCATAATACAAATAACAATTTTTGAATTTCTAATCAAAAATCCCGATTTCAAGTTTGTCAACCTGTTGTTTCAATCTGATAAATATCTGAATGACATTGTTTTCTATGATTCCATGTCATGAATTGTCAACTCGTCAATTAATCTTTCATTTTCTTTCCCGCCAGAATTTTCTCACATGGTTGTTTTTAAGGTTATAATTTATTAATAATGAGAATAATTTTTCCGAAACCTACAAAAAAAAAAAATTTTTAATGTTTTTACAACTTCTGTCCTACAATTGTTTGTCTATATAATGACAAATAAGTAAGAGATGTTTCACTTAAATAAATGTTTTATATAATTGTGATAATGAACAATGCTTCTTTCAAATCTCAACTTTGTAAGTACTGTTTGCTTTTATAGATTTCCAATGAATTGTTTCAATGTTATTTGTAGAGTTCCTGATGAAGAGCCAATAAAGACTCGAAAGCTTGAACAGAAAAAAGAGTTACACTTTTTCTAGCCAAAGACTGCATACCCTAATTAAGCTGATCTTTTCTTAACTTAGACAGTCGTTCTAATCCTTCCCTCTGATAATTATTTATACATATGTCAAATGTAATCTCCCAACATTTTTTTAAAAAAAATTTATTTTCACAAAAGTTATAAACAAATTAGTTTTAAGGCTACTTTTTTTAACGTTTATTAGCGAGTTTGAAATAAAACTATTAAAATAAAACAATTTGATATTTAAGCAACTTCTGCATGCGATAAAAAAATATTTTTTTTTATTTAAAAGCTTTAACATTAAGCTACTTCTTCTTCTTCTTAGTCTAACGTCGAGACCGACGTGTAGTGATCACAAGTTGTGACAATCTGGATCGAGGCTAAAAATAAAAGAAAAAACAGACCATAGGCCTACCAAAGAGAAAGCTTCAATATCTAGGTCATATACTGAGAGGACCCAAATACGCACTTCTCCAGCTGATAGTTCAGGGAAAGATTGGTGGAAGGAGGAATATTGGAAGACGCCGTGTGTCTTGGCTTAAAAACCTAAGGGACTGGCTTAATTGTAGCAATGTTGAACTCTTCCGAGCTGCAGTCAGTAAGGTCCGGATAGCTGTGATGACAGCAAACCTCCGATAGGAGATGCACTATAAGAAGAAGAAGGCCTACCATAAAAGAGAGAAGAAGAATAAAAATATCGAGCAAACTGAGCACACACTAGACAACGACTACCTGTATGCTGCGGGGTATAACGAGAAGGCTATGATAGGGACGAGATATCATTAACAAGTTATTAAACTTTTAGAAAACAATTTTTTCATTGGATTTTACCGTATTTTGGATTTTAGACTTTTGACCAGGTTTTTTAAGGTAAATACGCGTAGGCACTGAACACGCGCTGCGCGTGCTCGCGCCACTCTTATTCGCGCCTCGCTGGCGAGCTTTCGCCTACTATCATATGTATTTTTCCACTGTTACGATTACGGAATAAAAAAAACGAATTTCAGAACCTCGCATTTTTTTCGCTGTACACAATATTAAAAGTTTGATGGATAACGTTATCATCATTTCAGATACTATCGACATCTCCGGCAGCAAGGACAAAATAACGAAAATTTTCGCCTGCGGTACCATGTGGCACGAAACTAAAGAGGAAATGATTGAATTTTTAAAATCTGTGCTTAGATTGGACGAGGATCAGTGCGCCCACAGAACTGTCAGGCATTTTCTGCAATTCGACATGCCGAATTACTACGAATTGGAAAGTAAGTAAACTCATTACAATCGTAAAACGAAAAAAATAAAAATTTTTTTTAGCCCATATTTTCTTCGACGACGCTTTCACTAGAGTTTCTCAAGACGATCAGGATCCGCACGTTAATCAGTACGTTCTCGATCTCGTAGATTCGGTCAGCGATGCCGCTAGCAAAGTTCATGCCGTTAACGTCAAAATCAAACCTCCCATCATTTATTCCACACCATACGGCGGTAGATTAGTATGGACATTACCGGGAAAAACCAAGATGATCGCACATTTAAAGGACAAAGCCAAAATACGACCCAAAAAACGTTGGTCCCAAGTCATGTACATGTATTATTTGCTTGGATTCAGGTAAGCAATGCACCCATTGTTTATTTATCTCCATTTATATTTACAGCACAATATATACATACAGAAACGCCTTTTTCCCGTAGGGGTCGTCTTCATCTTCTTCGCTTTCCTCTTGACAGAAGAGTCGTGATCAAGCTTCGTATTACTTCGTTACTCGCTTTACAATTTCTCGCCATTTTCCACGGTTGTAGGCGCTGAGTGCTACTTGGTTGATTGTTAAGTCAGTGGATGTCCTTATTTGATCGATCCAGCGTGTAGGAGACCTACTTCGGGACCTAGTGCCTTCTACCCGACCCTGAACTATTAATCGCTCCAAGTTATCCTCGTCTCTTCTCTGAATGTGCCCGAAGTAACTAAGGATTCGAGCTTGCACTATTTTGGATAATCTTTGGGGTTCGTTTACTTCTTGGATAATGGACGCATTAGTTCTTCTTGCTGTCCAGGGAACTCGTAGGATTCTTCTCCAGCACCATAGTTCAAACGCGTCGATCTTCCTGCGATCGATAGCCTTCATCGACCATGTTTCTGCTCCGTATAGAAGTACCGGGAATATCAGTGTTTTAATGATAGTTTTTTTTGTGTTTAATGTGATAGCACTATCTTTCCATGTTTCTGGACCCTGTCGATGATCATAACTTTGGTCTTTGAGTAGTTGATGGCCAAGCCAAGGTTATTACTTTCCATTTCCAGTTTATGCAAGATTTTCAGAAGTTCCTCTTTGGTATTTGCTAGTAGGACGGTATCGTCTGCATAACGAAGATTAGATATTTTTATTCCACCAACTGCAATTCCGCCGTTCCATCCGTCGGTCACCCGGTCTCCATAGATGTTAAATAGAAGAGGCGACAGGATACATCCTTGACGAACTTTCTTTTCTCCTTTTTCGTAGAGGTACGCAGAGACTAATTCTTTCCACTTGCCAAGTCGATCTGATCGAGATATGTTCGCCTAGGTCGACCTCTACCGACTTGCCCATTCACTTATAAATATGTTTCATCAATCTTCTTGCATCCATCCATTCTACGCGTCAAAACCATCTAAGCATTTCTTTATCTGTCTTTCTTACCACATCTTCTTTCATACCACATATCTCAATATTCCTCACTTTATCCATCAGAGTCACTCCGGCTATACAATTCTCAGACTACTCATCCCCACAGCGTTGATCCAACTTGCATGCTTTTACTGCCAAACCCAACATTCACTACTGCTCATAAAGTTATACAGGACGCCATTCATTTGTTTTACTGCCAACACCCTTCGCTCAATATCACAGTCATTCTTTTCTTCTCTCGTTAACTTTGAACCCAAGTATACAAACTCATTTACTTGTTTCACTCTCAGTACCTCGCAGTTTGTCATGCTATCTTCTTTTTCGAAATCTTGGTCATCGGCGTAAAGGAAAAATTCGACGATCAAATCATCCATTCTCAATCTTTCAAAACGATTATCTCTCATTGTTCACGCCCACTAGGAAATTGTCGTTATTTTATTAACTAGTTGCTTTTATAATTTATCTGATTTGGATTTTAATATGAAAGCCACTTGTCGGTTGCCCTCTGTCCAAGTACACGAGTACTACGCGTTGAGAGGTGAAGAGGGCGACGTGAAAAATTCAAACTTTCTTTTTTTTTGTAAGTCAAATTTATTCAGCAACAATTAATGTCATATTATCTACAACACAATATTCATTATTTTAACGATTCAAAAATTTTGCAAGGATCATGGACAACGAAGAATACAACGCAACAGAAATAAAGAATATGGCAAGGAACACATACATTTTGGCTCTCGACGGTGATATAGATTTTCAGCCAGCAGCTGTACATCTGTTGGTGGATTACATGAAGAAAAATCCCAATTTAGGTGCAGCGTGCGGTAGAATTCATCCGGTGGGATCGGGTGCGATAGCTTGGTATCAGATATTCGAGTACGCTGTCGGTCATTGGTTGCAGAAAGCTACCGAACACGTAATCGGCTGCGTACTTTGCAGCCCTGGATGTTTTTCACTTTTCAGAGCGGGCGCTCTCATGGACGACAACGTCATGGCTAAATACACCACCGAGGCTACCGAGGCCAGGCATTACGTGCAATACGATCAAGGTAAATTTAATTGTTTTGTAATACCTGGATAAGCCCGGATAGACGGATACTTTAGTGCTTCATTCAAACACTCATTTACTGACTAAACTTTATTTACTTATACACCGATTTGTGTATCTTTGTGGAGAATCTTACAATCAATAATTAATATACAAGCTTAGGCCACCAACTAGTATCTAGTAGCCTATGGTTTACACACTCTCTGGTTTTTGGTACTGTCGAGGGTTTGTATATATTAAGGTTGGTGTAGGTTTCTACGTGAGATCAGCGATCTACATAAACGCGAAGTATTTGGTAATAACACCAGCTATTTGCTGACGCAAATTTGCGACCAAATTTTGCTTAGACGCAAGGTTTCACATGATGTACAAATTAACTTTGGTGGTTCCTCTTTGGAACGTCACCAAGACGAAACTGCCCCTTTTACAGCTGAAACATACATACATACATAGTCACGCCTTTTTCCCATAGGGGTAGGCAGAGACCACTTCCTTCCACATGCTACGATTCTTACATACATCTTTTGCTTCCACTACTTTCATCGGTGCTCTCATACATGCTCGTCGGTTGTTGGTACTCTTGACCTGGCCTTTCTTTTAAACAATTGTCCATGTATAAGTTAAACAGCCAGGGCAAAGCCACACATCCCTGTCTTACACCTATTTCCATGTTAAACCAGTCCGTGCAAGCTCCGTTTATTCTGACACAAGCAGTTGAATCCTCGTAAAGTGATTTCAGTGCTCGTATTAAACCACCACTCACCCTATAAATTGACAATGTCGACCACAATTTACTCCTCACCACTCTGTCGTAGGCCTTTTCCAAGTCTTTAAAAGCGCAATAAACCTTCCGACTTCTAGCCAAGAATTTTTCGACTATACCTCGTTATGAAAAGACCTGATCCATACTGATCTCCTTCCTCTTCTAAATCCTGCTTACACATCCCATATCATCTTCTCAGTTTCATTCGTCACATCAATATCTTCACAGTTTGCATTTATTAAAATTAAATAAACGTAATCTTCATTATTTAATTTTAAACAAGCCATATCTGTTACTTTGCAAAGCGCTATTTAAGTTTAGCAACAACTCGGCAGATATAATTACATTTTTTAAATGCGAGTGTCAAGGGGCAAGTCGGTAGAGGTCGCGACCTAGACGAACGTATCTCGATCAGTTTGAAATTGTTTTAAATAAATGCCAGGTCAAGAGCTACCCTCAATCCTTAGCCGACCAGCGAAGACTACGCATTGAAAATGCCAAGTGAGATATTTGCGAAACGTCTGCAAAAATCCATCCTGATCCATACTGATCTCCTTCCTCTTCTAAATCTTGCTTGCACATCATACCTCGGTAGTTCTTACAGTACTACTGCGAACCTTTTTCCTTGTAAAGTGTCACGATAACTGCCTTGCACCAGTCGTCTGGTACGCTACCACAAATACTGTGAGAAATTTCGTTTTTATAACTAGTCAACTTCTTAGGTGAGGATCGTTGGTTGTGTACGCTATTATTGCAGCGAGGTTATCGAGTGGAATATTCAGCAGCTTCTGACGCATATACGCACTGTCCGGAAGGTTTCAACGAATTCTACAATCAAAGAAGAAGATGGATGCCATCCACAACGGCGAATATTATGGACCTACTGACCGATTATAAGCACATAGTAAAAGTTAACGATAATATTTCCAAACTGTACATTCTGTATCAGGTGGTACTGATGGTGGGCACCGCTATCGGTCCCGGAACGATTTTTCTGATGTTGGTCGGATCTTTCGTGGCGGCATTCAATTTTTCACAATACTACAGCATGATCTTGAACATCATTCCAGTGTTGTTATTCATTGTAATTTGTGCCGTGTGCAAATCCGACACGCAGGTGAGTGAATTTTTGATAATGTTAAAGATTACTAATGAAAGGCACACTTGTTGGAAGTAAATATGATTAAAACTATTTAGGCCGGACTTGCAGTACAAACCACTTTATTTATTTTATAATATTACCGTTGAATGTAAGGATGTACTCAAATTCCTAGAAAATTGGATAATCTATAACTAATAATCTGTATAATCAAACTTAAAATTACTTACGGTTGCCTCTGTACTTTCAATCTACTTCCGAAATATTTTGTTAAATTGACAATAATAATTATTTTTGACGTTTAGAGATATCTTTTTAAACTTGCTAATAAACTATAGACTAATATTATTAGAGAAGATTATTAAAGACAACTAAAGTAAAACAATGTATAAAATAATGAATCAGTGATTGAATTATAAAGTGTTATGAACTAAGTATTCTTCACAACACTCGCAACGTACCCCACTTCATCACAACACCAGCGCCGACGTACAAGATAAAATCATTTGAAAATGATAAATGGCACAATTTCATTAAATTTTTGTTCATTTCTTTGGAAAATCCGTGTAATGTTTATTGTTGAGCTTTAGTCATGTCTTCTTCTTGTTTCGTCTTTTGTAAACAAATTTGTGACAAAAATTTCTCACGATGATGTCTTGACGCCGAAAACGTTCGAGAATTTGCTCCTGATTATTAAATTTTTTTAGTGTACTATAGCCTTTTTAACCTACTGATATCCTGAATATCACTGTACACACAACCCCCCTTTTCTGTTATTTAAGTAAAAGTCAGCAAATGATCTTTCATCGTTAGTTTTGTCCAGGAGTTCAACTAAGAAGATGATATAGGATGTGCAAGCAGGATTTAGAAGAGGAAGGAGATGTATGAATCAGGTCTTTTCATTACGAGGTATAGTCCAAAAATTCTTGGCTAGAAGTCAAAAGGTCTACATGGTCGACATTGTCTATGTATGGGGTGGGCGGTAGTTTAATAAGAGCACTGAAATTACTTTACGAGTATTCCACTGCTTGTGTCAGCTTGTAAGGACTGGTTTAACATCGAAAAAGGTGTAAGACACGAATGTGTGGCTTCGCCATGGCTGTTTAGCTTATAAATAGACGATTGTTTAAATTTTTTTAAAGAGAGTGCGTATGGATTGAAATCGATTGTCTTTTTTACGCCGATGATCAAGTCATATTAGCGTCATCTGAAGAGAACGTTTCAGGCGATGGTTAATGTTATGCATGATGCCCTGAAAATCAAAGGGATAAAAATAAATGTAAGCAAAACAAAAGTAATGGTTTTTGAAAGAAAAGAAAGCATGACAAACCGTGAAGTTCTGATTAAGGGAAAAAGAGTGGAACAAGTAAATGAAATTGTGTACTTGGGCTCAAAGTTTACGAGAGGTGGAAAGTCTCACAGTGACATTGAGCGAAGGGTGTTGGTAAAAAAACAAATGAATGGGGCACTGTATAGCTTTATGAACAGCCAAAAAGTGTCAAAAAAGGCAGGTCTGGCTGTGCATAGAGGTGTGTTGGTTCCTACATTTATGTCTGGTAGTAAATGATGGGTTTGGCAGAAGAAGCATGAAAATAGGATTAATGCTGTGGAGATGAGTAGTCTGAGAATTGTATAGCCGGAGTGACTCGGTTGGATAAAGTAAAGAATAGTGAGATAAGAGAACGCTGTGTTGTAGAAGATGTGGTTACAAAGATAGATAAAGGAATGCTTAGATGGTTTGGACACGTAGAAAGCATGGATGAAGAAAGATTGACGAAACAAATTTATAAGGCGAGTGTGAATGGGCAAATCGGTAGAGGTCGACCTCGGAGAACATATCTCGATCAGATCAACATTGTTTTGAAGAAAGGCCAGGTCAAGAGTACCAACAATCGACGAGCATGTATGAGAGCACTGATGAAAGTAGAGGAAGCAAAAGATGTGTGTGAGAACCGTAGCGGAAGTGGAAGGAAGTGGTTTTTGCCTACCCCTACGGGAAAAAGACGTGACTATTTGTATATGTATGTATGTTTATTGATATAAACGAAGATATATAAAATTCGAGGTGATAAAAAATAATTGTCTTGTGCATACTTTTTTGTGATGGTCAAGCAAGGCTGTATGTCAATTATCGTGTTTTGTAATAGTTCTCTTTGTCGAAGTTAGCCCCATTGGTTGCCTTTCAATAGTAATTCATTTTTACCAGAAACATTATTAGGTATCGGAAATATATTTTTAGCTATTTTTTGCTGGATTGATAACTGCTGTTTATGGTCTGGTGATGATGACAGTGTTTATCGGTATCATGATCCAAATCGAAAGCGACGGTTGGCTGGCGCCCTCATCTCTCTTCTTGTTGGCAACAGGTGGGGAATTTATCATAGCGGCAATATTGCACCCTCAGGAATTTTACTGTTTAAAGTACGGTTTAATATATTACGTCACTGTACCAAGCATGTACATGCTGTTAGTGATTTATTCAATATTCAATATGAACAACGTATCTTGGGGCACCAGAGAAGTGACTATTATAGCCAAACCGACAGAGGTAAGTCGAACGTTCGTAAGAGTGGTAAAATATTCATTTCGAGTTATTTAAAGGAAAATCAACAGAAAGCTGCCACACAGCCGGCGACGTCTAAGGATAAAACCCTATCATTTTTCGGTAATGATACCAACAACGCGGGCACTTTCGAGTTCTCCTTCGGTGGAATTATAAAGCTGATGTGTTGCACGTACGATAAGAAAGACGGGGAGAGGGAAATCCTAAGGAACATACAAAATTCCATTCAACAATTGCAACAAAAATTGGATCAAATAGAAAGGAACAATTTAAACGGAGACGGCGTCGTAGAGGGTAGACGAAATACCAGAGGACCTGAATATTTTGTGGGAATGAGAGCTTCCAGGTACGTTTTTCTTTGTATTTATAAGGAACTTATAGATAAATTATTAATAAGAGCGACTTTAGGAGGGGTTGCTGTACTTGCCAGTGACAAAAAAAATTATACCAAATATATTTTATATTAATATTATTATATTTAATTATTACTAAGTAAAAAAGGGGTATGGAACGATATCAGAGAAGAGTAGTTGAAACATTTATTATATCCCAACCCTCACTTTCTTAATTATTAATATTTTATATCGTCTCCGCCAGCGGAAAACACGGGAAAGTGTAGCTTAACAAACACAATAGGAAACGGGATAAAAAAAACTTAGTGTGGGATGAACCTAAATACGTACGTATAGTCACGCCTTTTTCCAGTAGTCCTTGCCACATGCTACGGTTCTTACACACGTCTTTTGCTTCTTCTACTTTTCTCAGCGCTTTTATACGTGCTCGTCGATTGCTGCTACTTTTGACCTGGACTTGTCCATTCACACTCGCCTTATAAATATGTTTCGTCAATCTTCTCTCTCTACGTGTTCAAGCCATCTAAGCATTTCTTTATCTATCTTTGTTACCACATCTTCTTTCACATCACAGCGTTCCCTTAGCACACTAAGATCCATTAGAGTCACTCCAGATATACTTCTAAGACTACTCATATCCGCAGCATTGATTTTACTTCCATGCTTCTACCAAACCCAACATTACCCACCATATATAAGTGCATGCACCAGCACTTCTCTCTGCACAACCAGTCGTGTCTTTTTTGATACGTTCTGACTCCTGATAATGTTATGCAGGGCTCCAGTAATTTGTTTCCCTTCTAACACCTCAATATCACAATCATACCTTCCGTCTCTCGTAAACTTTGAACCCAAGTATACAACATGCAACTTAACATTCAGACAAGAACTCGAGCTCTCCGATGTTACATATTTTCGGTACTGCTCTATGGGGCGGAAGCATGGACTTCTCAGCTAAACGTATAGAGGCTTTCGAAATATGGTGTTACTGACGCATGCTCAGAATATCATAGATTCATCGTGTGACAAATGCTGCGGTGCTGAATCGTATGAGAAAGGAACATCATTAAAACGAGAAAGCTTGAATATTATTATAGGGCAAGATCAAGAGTAAACGGGGTCAAGGCCGAAGTAGAACTTCATGGCCCAAGAACCTTGGACAAAAACGACCTCTAGCACCGTGTTCAGATCAGCAGTAAACAAAGTTATCTGGACAAACGTGATAGCCAACATCCATAGAGGATTGGCACTAAAAGAATACCATTACTTTTGTCTTACATTTACTTACATCCCTTTGATTTTTAGGGCATGATGCATAATTTTAACCAATGCCAATAACTCCTCCTCAGATGATGCATCATCAGTAATTTAATTAATTTTTTTATTACACGTTCCTTTTAAAAACATTTGTTCATTCCATTAGACCGAATTGTAGAACCTTCACTTTATGACTTGAACTTTTGTTCCAAATCTCTTAACTTTGAGCTTGCAAACAGGTAACCAGTCGGTAAGGAACATTTTGGAAAACACATAGAATACTCGTGTTGTTTTGTTATCTTTGTTGTTTCTTTTCCATGAACAATCAAACAATTTTACAAGTGATGTACAGGGGTGATTCAATAAATATTTCGACCACCTTTTGTTTTCATTTTTATTAGGAAAAACAAAAATTTGCCCGATTCACACAACCTACATATATACATACAGTCATGCCTTTTTCCTGTAGGGGTTAGCAGAGACCACTTCTTATTTATAGCGTTTAAACGATCGCTTTGTTCCTTTTATTCAGAGTTCCAATCCAAGCGCTAACCAAGAAGGTTGTACTATTCCGATTTATTCACTGTGGTCAAAATATCGCTTTTTTTCCTTTTATTTAAAGCTTCAGTCCTATTTTTCCACGACATTCAAGTCTTGATTCAATGCTTGCTGCAGCAATTCATTAACGGTACAAGTGCATTGTGTATTTGAAGAGAAAAATATTTAAGTGTTAAATAAAAACCTTTAAAAACCAGCGATTTGTGATTTTCAACCAGTCCACCAATTATTATCGAAGAAGAGTCTAATTCCTCCTGCGTGCGAATCTAATCTGTATGTGAGTTAACTCGGTCAGTCATTATATTTGATGGCCAACTTCATACTGTCGGATTTACCGTAACGGTGTGCGCGCACAGCTTCCAATTTTACTCTTAACTAAACGCGCCAAACGAAGTATAACTTCAATTATTGTTCAAAATAATTTCAGATAAGAATAAACAAATATATCCTTTTCATTTCTACCACACCAGGTGATAAGTTTTAATACTATCACTCCTAACAAAGCTTACTTACAAATTTTCGATTTAGAGCTTCGTTGAAGCCGTCTTATAGGCCGTCTATGGCCGCATTAAACATACCTGGTGATTCGGTTTACAACGACGGCGACGGTGACGGCGACGGCGACTACGAAGACGACGACGAATCGAACATGACACCTTCCGATGATGTCGAAGCAAACAGTTGGTTTTATGATGGACAACTCATCAACAGCGAAGTTCAATTCATCGACAGAAAGGAAAAGAACTTCTGGGAGAAATGTATTCAAAAGTACTTGTACCCTTTGGACGAAACTTCGAAAAAGGTACGAATTCTAGCTTCTAAAAAGCATAGCCTTGAACGTTTTTAATAACATTACCGATTTTCTTGTAGGATATCGTTGCCAAGGAATTAAAGGATCTTAGAGACAGAATGGTCATCACGTTCTTCCTGCTGAACAGTCTGTTTGTACTAGTAATATTTCTTCTTAATTTACAACAAGATATTATTCACGTTAATTGGCCAATCAGTCCGAAAATCAATTTTACCTACATAACTGACCAAAACATAGTAAGTTATTTTATTATGTTCAACAGTGTTATTAAAATTGGTATTTCACATCATCAATATTTAAATCAATTGTCACTAGAAATATTTAAACTTTACATAGTGTAGTTAATTGTAAACTTGACATAAGTCAGTTGACACTACAGTGCTGCCACATTGTGGACACCCCTTTGCCGCCCTGAACCTAACCGACTCTTCATGCAGTGATGATATTACATATCGGTTTTCAATCATACTAGGGTAATTTACCATTTGAATATAAAACAAACAGAAACAAGCATTGCTACACCAGTGCATACTTTGTGATTTGTGAATTAAAACTTTAAATTCCATTGAAATACAATTCTTGTTTATTTCTAAATATTTGACAAATTAAAATGTTACACCAGCACTTTAACATTTTAGAGTCAGAAAACACCCACAATATAAAGAACTTATCATATATGTCGTTATTGTCTCAGTAATTTAACAATGTTTTACCACCAACTTATTTAGCTGTCAATAATGGTTAACTAATAAGTATTTACACTAAAGCACACAACACTACACATCCACAATATAAAGAACTAATCATATTTGTCGTTATTGTCTCAGAAATTTAACAATGTTTTACCACCAACTTATTTAGATGTCAATAATGGTTAACTAATAAGTATATACACTAAAGCGTACAACAAAGCCTTGTCACATTTAAACCGTTATTTAAACTACTAAAAATCCACTTTACTGACACACTCACAGGGAAACATTCGAATATTGGGTTATACGTGAAGGCAGTGGCGTCGCAAGACCAAAACTTAATGTGGGCAAGGTACATTTCACGAGGCCCTCTGATGGTGCAAGAAGAAGGGAATATAAAATAAAAATCACTTAAAATTAAACAGTTTTTTATTCATTAAGAAATAAACCTAATTTTAACTTATACTTCTTTAGAACATTAAACAAAATGAAGAAGAATAAAGAAACAGAACTTTTCTACTTTTGGTTTTACTGAACTCCTTAATGATTGGTTCGTAATTTATCTTAGATGCTATATCTGTTTTAATAGATAAAACTGTCAAAGCTTAAAGTCTTTCTTTACCCAAAGTATTTATTAAATAATTTTTAATTACTTTCAATTTTAAAAAGCTCCTTTCAGCGGATGCACTAATTACAAAATTCTAATAACAATGTAAACATTTCTTTCAAATCGTTCTCTATGATATATTGGAGCAGATGTTTCACGTCTTTAATAGAGTTGGGTTAATTTGGGATCATATTTTGTAACTCCTTATACAACTCATAAGGTTGGAAGTCACTGATCTCACCTACTTGCAGGACTGTGTGTAAATTCTAAAAGTTTTTCAGTATTTGCTCTTTTGGAATTTTTAAGTGTTTAAGTCATAGAGAAAACCAAACATGTCTTTTTTGACACTTTCTGGCTGTTCGTAAAGCTATGCAGTGCCCCATTCATTTGTTTTTCTGCCAACACCTTTCGCTTAATGTCTCTGTCATACTTTCCACCTCTCGTAAACTTTGAGCCCAAGTACACAATTTCATTTACTTGTTCAACTCTTTCTCCCTCAATCAAAACTTTACAGTTTCTTATGCTTTCTTTTCTTTCAAAAACCATTACTTTCGTTTTGCTTGCATTTATTTTTATCCCTCTGATTTTTAGGGCATCATGAATAACATGCAACTCCTCTTCAGATGACGCTAATATGTGACGTCATATAGGCAAAACTGTCAGTTCACTGTAAACAACTAGGTACATATCTATCAACTTTAACTTCAAGGAGTAATAATTGTGTTATTTTTTTATTAAAATGCAAACCGGTTTTGTAAAAGCAGATAGTAGGAATCTGCCAAAAGTTGATTCAATGATGGTTGCATATATCTGTTAACGTTGAATGAGTGCCGGTTATACATACACGTCTGTTGTTTTTGCCAATATTACGTCACCAAAATGGCTGACAGCGATTTCGCGGGAATAAAAAATGTTTAAAATTTAATTTCATTTTATGGCAAGAAAGCGTGTTTATTTTGCCAAACTATATTTTTTTGTGGTCATTTCTTAGGAAAATCAACATTTTAAAGTACTTTTTCAAACATAGTAGAATACCCTATTATAATAGTTTGTTTTTTAGATACTGGTTCAAAAAACTTATCTTCAACTGCAACCAATTGGGTTCTTATTTCTCGTCGCTTTTGCAAGTCTCATGGGAGTGCAGTTTGTCGCCATGTTCGTTCATCGTTTCGGTACTTACTGTCAAATTATGTCTAACACAAACATCGAGTTCAACCTTTTCGGATCAGAAAAGGCAGCAAATTTAACAGAAGAATCGCTGCTGGAAAATGATCCTGTCAAGATATTCAAAAAACTTATCAGGTAAAACATTTAAATATAAAACATCAGGAAGGAGCTTAGTCTCAGATAAGTGTTGATCGGAATGGAGGGTGCATATGGCCGACTTCTGCTTCTGTTTTTACAGAGGCGTAGTGCTTTAAATTATAATAAAAAGAACAAAAACTCATAAATGTAAAAAAATATCAGTGGTCTTGGTGCGACCCGAGAGGTCCACGCGACTAACTTCCCAGTGAAAAGAATGACATAATATCATATGTTTGTCGTTATAATTATTATTATTAAAAACGATTTCAAATTGTTTATAACAAATTATAATTGTCATTAACAATATTCTGTTTATGTCAACCGTATTTTTTCAAACTTTTTCTTATCATTTCATAAGCGGTTAGTAACAATATTCAATTGTAATAAACAATGCTTGATTATTACTAACAATAATTTTTTACTGTTATAGCCATCCACAAGATGAACAACTAACCATATTTGACGTTATTTTCTCAGTAATATAACAAAGTTTTAGCAGCAATTTATTTAGATAATGGTTAACTACTAAGTATTTACACCAAAGAACACAACAGAGCCTTGTCCCACTAATTCTAACCGTCATTAAAACTTTAAACTGCTAAAATCTATTAAAAATTTAACTTATTGACACGCTCACTGGGAAATATTCAATGAATCAGTAATAAGTGGAGGGTAGATTGTAGATTTGTAGATTGTAGGGGTGGTCGTAAAGGCTATGCTGCCTCTCAAGCACTTCGACCTATCAGATCTTTTGTACATAACCCTTAATCTATTAAGTTTATTAGTTTCCTGAGAGCTAAGTTCCTGACATTGGAGGGCATTAAAAAGGCCCCTTCCAGAAACTTGAGCCTCTTGCAGAAAAGCAAATGTTCTGCAGTTTCAGCGAAGTTCTCGCAGTAGCGGCAACTATCACTGGCCACGTCTTTTTCGTTCTCTAAAGAGTACTCTGCTAGCGGCTTCTCTACTGGCAAATTATGCCCGAGCTCAGCCGTAGAGGGTAGAAGAAAAAAAATATTAAAGTAAGCTGCGCCACCGACTTAGACGGTATAAACCGGAAACCCCTAGATCTTATAGACACTAGCAGAGCTACAAGATAAACAACTATGATTATGGTGAACCAAATAAATAAAATTATAGCAAAAATATGTTGGATACTTTACTCACACAATAGATAATTAAGGTACACAGTTCAATAGCAACATCATAACAAATATAGTCAAAATTAACAGCTATGGTAAAATTTTCTTGCTAAAACAAACCAAAAATGTAAAATTTACAACTTTATAAAATAACCAGAACAGAAGTAAGAGTAACAGACTTTACCAAGTTACAAAAAAAGGTAAAACATATATAAATCAACTCATTAATAACACTAATTCAAACGCTTACATAAAGGCAAAGAACAAAAGGTAAAACATATATATCAGTTAACTCATTAATAACACTAATTCAAACATTTACATAAAGGCAAAGAAAATTCACTAGTTAACCGTTTACATAAAGATTTTCACTGCCAAAACAATCGAGTTCATTTAAAAATATCTTTACAATGGTTGTCCTTAAAATATCAAGATTGTAGGATATTTACAAATAAGTAGGAAGAAAATATATTTTTACTTGGACATAAAGAATTATTGAGAAGGTTATTTTAATCCAAGTTTAGTTTTGGCATATTATCTAATGCAATATATAGTTTCCAACAATGTACTATATTAATAAACTAAAACAGAACGTAATAGTGGTGTCAGAATGAGTCACTGCGTTATATATTTAAAAATAAATCACTGATAACCTTTGGGTATACGAATTCACATGTACTCCTGTGGCCTACTCCTAGGCCTACTCCTGGGGCTGGTTTGATTATGGGGCGGCACCGGCTAGTTAACAATGGCTTCCCTCAAATAAATCCCGACAACGGTTATTTAACTCGACACCAAAACTCCAAAGGCAAGACAAAATGGTCAAGTTAAAAATCAAATGGTTTTTCTTCAAGATCCAATTAAGATGGCCCAAATACAGCCAGATATGAAAGAAATCCCATAGAGGTTCCGCACACGTGCTAATAACACACCGTCCCCAAAAACTTTCACCAACACCTCCGACTTCGATGAAGCTCCCCAAACGACTGACGCTCCTATATCGGAAATCAAGAAAAATGGCGCGGAATAAACGTCAACGCAATATCGCCTCGTCCGTGGGGATATCCAGTCCCATCCACACAGAAATTGCAAACCAACTTGCGAATCATACCCCTACAAGTTATGCAACATTATCTACAACGAATGATATATTCGAGTTACCACAGAGTACGGTATGCAACAATCAATACGATACTATAGAACTGTGGAAGAAAAAAATAGGCACGTGACACACTCTCTGTTTTGCCCATATCTCGTCACCAGTTTCAAGGGTTCTGGGCCGCAAAAATTGTGTATTTGCTCCTTCTTTGGTAGTGGAGGGTCATGGAGTATTAGTGTTAATGTACAGTGTAGGAAACATCAAAAGAAGAAAAACTGGCTATCTTGGACACATACTACGTGGAGAACGTTATCATTTCCAACGTCTTATTCTCCAGGGTAAAATAGAAGGAAGGAAAAAGAGGAATGGGTAGAAGAAAATTATCCTGGCTACAAACATACGACAATGGACAGGAATACGGGACTTCCTGACTCTGCAAAATGCTGCGATTAATAGAATCATATAATAAGAGAAACGATGGACGCCTACGCAGGAATCTGCATGGCACTTTAAGAAGAAGAAGAAGACAGTGTAGGCCATACATTGTTGCACTTTTGTATTAATTAAATTCCAGTAGACCAGCGTGACGATCAGTCAAAAGCAAACGGGGCGACCGCGAGGAGTAGGAGAAGCGAACCTAACCATTGTCAAAAGCGTATAAATAATTAATGAACCCCCTTCGCTGTACATTGGAATTTCTCATTAAAAACGTATGTAGTAACATCTTTTTTATTTCAACAGATTGCAAGGCGTAAATGACGACGAGGATGATGACCAGAGTCTCTCTGGGGTTAGAAGGGATACGGCACATTGGTTGGCTTTAAAGAGAGAGAAAAAACCGAAGCCTGTCATTGCTGATTTGGATGAGGCATTTAATAAAAGACTGAGTCTAATGAGAAAAAGAAAAAATAAAGGTAAATTTATGATATATAGACAGTGTTTCCAGATTTAAATTTTATTTTTCCGCCTTTTCAAGTTACAACAATAATTATTTTACAGATATAGAAGTGCCAAGAAAAACTATGCATTTAATAGAACAAAGGAGAAAGACGGTTCTTGGAACAAGATCACAAAGGCCACAGTTTTCCGGCGGAATGTCTGATGAATACAACAGACCATCTAGTGCAGTGACTTTTGAAAATCCAACATACCTAGAAGGGGAAGAACCTACTTCGACCTTTTAATCAAATAAATTATAAATTGTTGGTGTATCTCACCAGAAAACGAATTTATTTTAATTATTGTAAATAAAAGTGCCTTTTTTTATTTTAATTTGTCAACAACTGCGATCCAAAGGTGAAAAAATGGATGCAACATTAAAATAGAAACTGTGTAAAGCCCCAGTTTCACGAGAATAGTCGTGACAAACTACTAGTAGAACTATATCACGTTAAAATATTTATCATCTGACTTATTACCTACAAGTTTTGAACCCATTCTGTAAATAATATTTTATTGTATAATATACATATTTTTATTTATATTTAATAGGTTTAAGAACCTAAGAACAGTCTATAATACTCACAATTGTCCTACCACAGTGCTAATAATTCTTATTATACAGATATAAAAAAGATATTTGTGGAACATAGAAATTTCAATGCAAAAGAGTGACCTGGACGGTATCCAGTCGACCAACACAAATTATAATAAAAAATACTCGCGATAAATAATCAAGTAATTAACTACACCAATTTAAATTGACCCCGTTTTGTCTAAAGGTGTTTACGACGTTACTAATCGGTATGAAACTGTTAGAGACAGTGTGTACGTCTGACTTATCATCAAAAAAACAACTACGACGCATGCAAGAGATCAAATGATTTATCTTCTAAAAATGTGTTCGTTTTTACCATAACGGCTTTGAAAATGAAATAAATATTCTGCGAATTTAAAAACATAACATTAACTTCTAAAAAATTAACTAAAAATTTGAACTCTAAAAAATAAACATTAAAATTCTAATGAATAAAGGTTCAAATGTTACACCTTGTTGTGTGCCAAACAATAGCCAAATCTGTGAAACAGATTTTTTTTTATTGTCTGGTACAAGGTGGTTTATTTGAAACTTTATTGGGTACATTAGATTTTTATTTATGTAGATATATATATATATATATATATATATATATATATATATATATATACATTCTTCATATAAAAGTAACAGAGAGTAACATCATTGTTGGCATTAAAAATTAAAAATGAACAAAATAAAAATCTTGAAAGTTTTAAAATCCTAAAACTTATACATTTTACTTAAAGTAACAAGCGCACGAACATAATTTTTTTTATTTAAAACGAATTTAGTGATAAAACTTAAACGTGAAAAAATCATACAAAAAAACATAAAATAACGAGAGAAGTATAGTATAACATTTTTTGGCAACAAAAGCTTAAAAATCTTTAATAAAAGTATAAATCTAAAGATAAATTCAACAAATATAAAAGGTATAGGTAGATATAAGGTTTTAGGAGCAAGTCTGTTTCTTCTCGAGTTAGTAGTTGTCCCGTTTTTGAAAAAACTCTTTCTATTCTAATGGTGAAAGACGCTCTCCGCAACAAGTATAGGCAGTGACTCCCGACAGATCTGGTTTTCGGAACTGTCGGGCAAGAATAAAGTCGCTGCTACTAACATGCTTGCTGTTCCGATCCTGCTCTACTCCTTTGCAGTAATGAAGTGGACTCTAGCTGAGCTGCGCCAACTTGACGTTAGTACTCGCAAGATGATGCACCTAAATAGGAGTTTGCATCCAAATTCGTCCGTTCCACGGTTATATCTCCCAAGAAAGCAGGGAGGCCGTGGACTCTTAAGTTTGGAGTATCTCCATAAAAGAATGGTTCTGGATGGCGCCTTCGAAGTCATCAGGAGTTTGTACCCCCTCCTGCAAATGGTCAAAAGCCATGAAGTTGAAGGAGTAGGAGCATTTCTCTTCAGAGCAGCACACCGAGCAGCTGATGAACTCTCTTTGATTTTCGATTCCGAGCGAAGAGCGCTTGACTCAGTCACTGAGCTTGACCCCGCTTTGAGGAAAGCCCGCATCAAAGCTGCAGAAGTTGATAAAACTCTGCAGCTCCACATGGATAAGCCTCTACAATCTGTCTTCTTCAACGACATCGAAAACAGGGGCTTATCCAAAAAACTGACCTTTGCATTACTAAAGTTAAGCGGGCTTAGGTCGGAAACAGAGGGGTTTATCATGACATGCCAGGATGGAGTTTTCAATACCTTACATTACCGAAGCCGAGTCATGGGTATAGAGGTCCCTGATGTAAGATGCAGGGCCTGCCGTAGGGCGCCGGAAACTCTGATGCACCTGCTTTCAGCATGCACGGTGTATGCAGTTTCGGCCTATATCCATAGACACAATGCGGCATTACGAGTGCTATACTATCATCTGAGGCACTAGTATGGTATTGATGAAACTCCAGTGCTGCCCTATGCTCCGGGGGATATTGAGTCCGTTGTGGAGAATGAGAGGTGTCGAATTAATTGGAACTTCTCATTCCCCACCCTCGGGCAGATACAAGCCAATAAGCCTGACATAATGCTCCTCGACCACCTAACTAAGACGATGTTCGTGATCGAATTTTCGGCACCAGCCTAATCGAACTTCGCCTTAAAGGAAGAGGAAAAACGGACAAAATATAGAGACCTGCTCTTCGAACTCCGCAGACTTTATCGAGACCACTCTGTTGAACTATGCATCCTGATAGTAGGCTCCCTCTGTGGTACACGACACACACTGCTCTCGGAACTCCAGAAAATACCAACTTGCGACAAAAGGCACACGTTTTAGCTGGGGCAATGCAAAAGGCCGTCATCCTGGGATCATTGCGTCTGCTCAGGGCACACGATATTAGGTCCCAGTGATCACTCACCTCACGGCGTAAGAAGTGGTCACTGAATTCTCTCCAGCTCCGCTCTGTGAGGAACTGCAGAGGCGTGACTGGGATTTAATAAATTAAATCAATAATAATAATAATAATAATATTACACAAAAACTGTCGCGTCAGCATGTCTCAGTTGAATTGGGTAGCAATTATTACCTGATAATAAATATATATATATATATATATATATATAATATTAATAATGAAAATTATAATATTAATAATAATATTTTACAACTTCGCAGAACACATCACAAAAAATGTCGCGTCAGCATGTGTCATTTGTATTGGGGAAGGGAGGGGAGTCTATATCAAGAAACGAGAATCGAGCGGTTGGCTTTCTACGTAGCGATCGAGTGTGGAATCAAATAATTTTCGCTTGAAAATATTTTGAATTTGTTTAGTAGGTAATTATATTTTTTTACCAATAACTACCTGATAATAAATATATATATATATATATATAATATTAATAATAAAAATTATAATAATAATATTTTACAACTTCGCAGAACACATCACAAAAAGTGTCGCGTCAGCATGTGTCATTTGTATTGGGAAAGGAAGGGGAGTCTATATCAAGAAATAAAGTGCCACGCAGTTCATTCGAGCGGTTGGCTTTCTACGTAGCGGTCGAGAGTGGAATCGAATAATTTTCGCTTGAAAATATTTTGAATTTGTTTAGTAGGTAATTATTTTTTTTCAGCAATTACTACCTGGTAATAAATATAAATATATATATTGTAAATTTAAATATCCAAATAGTTTAGTGACTTAGTTATAGTTATAATAACAATAATAATATTAATAATAATAATAATATTCTACAACTTCGCAAAACACATCAGTACCCACAAAAACTGTTGCGTCAGCATGTGTCAGTTGTATTGGGTAAGGAAGGGGAGTCTATATAAAGAAATAAAGTGCTATGTGTATCATTCGCGCGGTTGGCTTCCTACGTAGCGGTCGAGTGAATTTTCGCTTGAAAATATTTTGAATTCGTTTAGTAGGTAATTATATTTTTTCAGCAATTACTACCTCATAATACATATATATATATAGTATATTTATATATCCTAACAGTTTATTGACTAATAATAATAATAATATTCTATATCAAGCATCTGTCAGTTGTATTAGGTAAGGGAGGGGAGTCTATATCAAGAAATAAAGTGCCACGCGGTTCATTCGCACGGTTGGCTTCCTACCTAGCGGTCGAGTGTGGAATTTTCACTTAAAAATATTTTAAATACGTTTAGTAGGTAATTATTTTTTTTTAGCAATTACTACCTGATAATAAATATATATATATATATATATATATATATATATATATATGTAAATATATATTGAAAATTTATTTATCCAAACAGTTTAGTAATTTAGTAATAATAATATTAATATTCTACAACTTCGCAGAGCACATCATTACTCACAAAGTGTTGCGTCAGCATGTGTCAGTTGTATTAGGTAAGGATGGGGAATCTATATAAAAAAATAAAGTGCTATGCGGTTCATTCGCGCGGTTGGCTTCCTACGTAGCGGTCGAGTGTGGAAATTTTGCTTGAAAATATTTTAAATACGTTTAGTAGGTAATTATATTTTTTTAGCAATTACTTCCTGATAATAAATATATATATATATATATATATATATATATATATATATATATATATATATATATATTGTAAATTTATATATCCAAACAGTTTAGTGACTTAGTTATAGTAATAATAAAAATATTCTACAACTTCGCAGAACAAATCATTATCCACAACAACTGTCGCGTAAGCATGTGTCAGCTGTATTGGGTAAGGGAGTGGAGTCTATATAAAGAAATAAAGTGCCACGCGGTTCATTCGCGCGGTTGGCTTCCTACGTAATGGTCGAGTGTGGAATTTTTGCTTGAAAATATTTTGAATTCGTTCAGTAGGTAATTATATTGTTTCACCTGATAATATATATATATATATATATATATATATATATATATTTTTTATTAATTTATGTAACTAAACAGTTTAGTGACTTGGTAATAATAATAATAATATTCTACAACTATGCAGAACACATCATTACCCACAAAAACTGTCGCGTAAGCATGTGTCAGTTGTGGAATTTTCGCTTAAAAATATTTTAAATTCGTTTAGTAGGTACTTATATAATATTTTAGCAATTCATACCTGATAATAAATATATATATATATATATATTGTAAATTTATATACCCAAACAGTTTAGTGACTTAGTAATAATAATAATAATATTCTACAACTTCGAAGAACACATTATTACTCACAAAAAGTGTCGCGTCAGCATGTGTGAGTTGTATTGGGTAAGGGAGGGGAGTCTATATCAAGAAATAAAGTGCCATGCGGTTCATTCGCGCGGTTGGCTTTTTACGTAGCGGTCGAGTGTGGAATTTTCGCTTGAAAATATTTTAAATTCGTTTAGTAGGTACTTATATTATATTTTAGCAATTACTACCTGATAATAATATATATATATATATATATATATATATATATATTAATATATTGTAATTTTATCTATCCAAACAGTTTAGTGAGTTAGTAGTTCTTTAATTTTTCAATTACCTTTTTCCATATTTATACTTATAATTATAATAATAATAATATAATAAAAATATTATTGTTATTATAAAAAAGAGGAAATATTTCATTGTTTTCATTGAATAGGCTTCGAAACTACTGGATCGATTTAAAAAAAATGTTTACCGTTGGGAAGCTAAACTATCCCCGGGTGACATAGACTATATTATATTTTCAAAAAATTAGGGATTTTTACTAAAACTTTAATAATATAGCCCGAGGTGTAATAAATTGACCTAAAAAATTTCTTACTTCCTTACTTATATCCGAAACTATGTGAGACCAGACTTATTTGTCACTTTTACGTGTAACCATAAATGGCCTTAAATTAATGCGGAACTATTATCTGTTCAGAGGTCTTTTGATCGGCATGAGATAACTTTAAGGTATTTCATATAAAGATAAAAAAATTCATAAAATTATTTACCAAAGACGAAATATTTAGCAAAGTGAAATGTTACATGCCAAGTGTGAAGTGGCAGTAGCAAAGTTTTACCACACTGTCATTTGCTGTTTTGACTGAAAAGAAAAATCCAGCCAGACGAAATTGTTAGTGTTATAGTTGCGGAACCGCCAAACCAACAAAGAGATCCAATATTGTACCATATCGTATTTTGGATAGTCTCCAAAACCACATTCCCTGTCCAGTTGCTGACTGAATAAATTTTTTGTTGAACTATTTTTTTCCTATGCTTTACCCAAAATCATGTTAAACTTTTATTAGTTGCAATCTGAGTAACCTACTATTTTTTTCTCATATTTCTGTGTTTATTCAAGTTATCAACCAAATGGACGAAGTTATGTTTTGGATATTCTCCAAAACCGAATAAATTTGTTATAAAAAATTTCTTTTCTATATTTTACCTAAAATCATGTTCAACTTTAATCAGTTAAAATCTAAGTAACTATTTTCTGCTACATTTTTCTCATATTTCTGTTTCCTATGTCCAGTTGCTGGCTGAATAAATTTTATCTTAAACTATTTTTTCTCATGCTTTACTTAAAACCATGCTAAAATTTTATCAGTTGCAATCTGAATCACTGGGGTTCAAATGGGGTAGTGCATGCGCACCGTACGATGCTGCTTACTGTAAGCATCGCTTAGCCTCTCCTACCCAATTCCGACTCTCACCTCCTAGTAGCCTTTATATGAATATAATTGTGGTGAGCCCCGGGAACCTGAGCAACCTCACCGGAGATCTGGTAACCAACCCAGGTGGAAAGTGAGTCAGGGCTGACGAGAGCGGGAGAAATGGCCCTCCGAATAGGGGGTTGGGCGTGGGGTCAACAACCCCACCCCATAAAACAAAAATTGTTACGGAAGCAGAGCAGGCCAAAACCCACCCCGGGTTGTAGTGCCAGCCGAAGAAGAAGAAGAATTTGAATCACTATCTCTACTATGTATGGAAATATTTGTCAAATTATTTGAGTAAGCAAGGCGCTGAATGAAGTTTTAAAATATGTTTTAAAATTTTTTATTTAAAATTACACAAAACTGATGAGCGAATTGAAACTAAAGACCCCATCTACAATTTCCTTTTTTATCCTTTAAATTGTTAACCTGTTTTTTTGTTAATTGATTATGTAGATACTAATGTGTATGTTTTTTTTTCAGCGATAATATTGAAGGCACCTACAGTATTTGTAACTAGACCGTTGAAATGATGTATATTTAAAAATATAAAAACATTTCACAGGAACGGCGTCGTTATAAAATCGTTACCAAAATTATCACCAGAATCGTCTTTATATCCCGATGGACTAAACAGCTATAAATAATTTGGTAGCAGGACTCTTCGTATTCAAAGTATGTATAGTAATCTGCAGAGTGTCTTCTACAGGTTTAAATAGCTTGATGATTTTTTTTTAGCTCCCCGCTACTTATCTCGGGCCTCTGTGTAGTGCCTTTGTATTTTAAGGGGGTGAAAAGCTATCAATAATTTGGTAGCAGCACTTTTCGTATTCAAAATATGTAATTTTTTAAATTTGATTAAGTACCTGAGAAACGGGTTGAAGTATAATTTTAACGATGTATACTTTAAAATATAAAAAGTATCTCTTACAGTAATCACCCCAGATGTGTTGAAACAGACCGTTAAAACTGGCACGTCTAGTTAATGGCTGTTTGCGATCGGTACATAGTGACATTCGACGCTTTATCGACACTGGGGGCGAAAAGCTAATAAAGATCACTGTAAGTTTCTGTTAAAGAAAGCTACTGACCTCGGGCCTCTATGTAGTGCCTTTGTATTCCGAGGGGCTTAAAAGCTATAAATAATTTAGTAGTAGGACTTTTCGTATTTAAAGTATGTATGGTAATTATTTATAGTATAAGAGTATAATTTTAACGTTGTAAACTTTATAATCTGAAGAGTATCTCTTACAGTTATCACCCCAGATGTGTTGAAACAGACCGTTAAAACTGGCACGTCTAGTTAATGGCTGTTTGCGATCGGTACATAGTGACATTCGACGCTTTATCGACACTGGGGGCGAAAAGCTAATAAAGATCACTGTAAGTTTCTGTTAAAGAAAGCTACTGACCTCGGGCCTCTATGTAGTGCCTTTCTATTCCGAGGGGCTTAAAAGCTATAAATAATTTAGTAGTAGGACTTTTCGTATTTAAAGTATGTATGGTAATTATTTATAGTATAAGAGTATAATTTTAACGTTGTAAACTTTATAATCTGAAGAGTATCTCTTACAGTTATCACCCCAGATGTGTTGAAACAGACCGTTAAAACTGGCACGTCTAGTTAATGGCTGTTTGCGATCGGTACATAGTGACATTCGACGCTTTATCGACACTGGGGGCGAAAAGCTAATAAAGATCACTGTAAGTTTCTGTTAAAGAAAGCTACTGACCTCGGGCCTCTATGTAGTGCCTTTGTATTCCGAGGGGCTTAAAAGCTATAAATAATTTAGTAGTAGGACTTTTCGTATTTAAAGTATGTATGGTAATTATTTATAGTATAAGAGTATAATTTTAACGTTGTAAACTTTATAATCTGAAGAGTATCTCTTACAGTTATCACCCCAGATGTGTTGAAACAGACCGTTAAAACTGGCACGTCTAGTTAATGGCTGTTTGCGATCGGTACATAGTGACATTCGACGCTTTATTGACACTGGGGGCGAAAAGCTAATAAAGATCACTGTAAGTTTCTGTTTAAGAAAGCTACTGACCTCGGGCCTCTATGTAGTGCCTTTGTATTCCGAGGGGCTTAAAAGCTATAAATAATTTAGTAGTAGGACTTTTCGTATTTAAAGTATGTATGGTAATTATTTATAGTATAAGAGTATAATTTTAACGTTGTAAACTTTATAATATGAAGAGTATCTCTTACAGTTATCACCCCAGATGTGTTGAAACAGACCGTTAAAACTGGCACGTCTAGTTAATGGCTGTTTGCGATCGGTACATAGTGACATTCGACGCTTTATCGACACTGGGGGCGAAAAGCTAATAAAGATCACTGTAAGTTTCTGTTAAAGAAAGCTACTGACCTCGGGCCTCTATGTAGTGCCTTTGTATTCCGAGGGGCTTAAAAGCTATAAATAATTTAGTAGTAGGACTTTTCGTATTTAAAGTATGTATGGTAATTATTTATAGTATAAGAGTATAATTTTAACGTTGTAAACTTTATAATCTGAAGAGTATCTCTTACAGTTATCACCCCAGATGTGTTGAAACAGACCGTTAAAACTGGCACGTCTAGTTAATGGCTGTTTGCGATCGGTACATAGTGACATTCGACGCTTTATCGACACTGGGGGCGAAAAGCTAATAAAGATCACTGTAAGTTTCTGTTAAAGAAAGCTACTGACCTCGGGCCTCTATGTAGTGCCTTTGTATTCCGAGTGGCTTAAAAGCTATAAATAATTTAGTAGTAGGACTTTTCGCATTTAAAGTATGTATGTTAATTATTTAATGTAGGAGAGTATACTTTGAAATCTGAAGAGTGTCTTCCTTTAAATATGAGTGTGCAGAATTTAAAGTGAAAATGTTTATGTGCAAACACATACACGCTGTTGCCTTATTTGAGCAGAGAAGCGAATCTGTTTCAGTTCTTTTAAATGGAACTACAACAAGTTCTGAAGAGGATGAAGAAGATGTTTTATTAGCTGATGAAACTTCCCCCAGGCAGAATAAATACCAGCAGAATTTAAAACTGTTTTTAGAAGAAGCCCATCAAAGTAAAAAAATTATATTAATTTAAAAAGAAAGCTTGAGGTATGTTATTCAGATTTTATATATTTTTATCCAATTATTTAAGTACTAGACTGTTAAGTATCAATTTCGTTAATTTTAATCTATAAATTATCTCACCAACTTGGAAGATAAAATCTTTGAAGAATTTAAGGATATGGTAAGGAAACATAAAAATAAAAATGATACCAATACATGTAAAAGAAGAAAAGTAGAGAGCCAGTTATATTTTTCAGACAACAAATAAAATTGAACAGGTTTGTTTACAAAAAAAACATTTTTGGTTTTTATTTTTCTCTCTCTCTCTTACAGATATTTTAATTAATCTTTTTTTTTAGGTTTAGAATTATTTACTTAGCTACAACGTTTGTAACTAACATTTCTTATCAACATTTCTAACTAACATTCCTGATTTTAACATTCCTTATCCCAATTCCTTGGCGAAGGATAAGCTCTTACCTCCTCGTGGTCTTCGCTGGGCAGTGACGATATAAAATATTAATAATCAAGAAAGTAAGGGTTGAGAGACAATAAATGTTTCTACTCTGAAATTGTTTCATACCACTTTTTAACTAACAATAAGTAATTATTATTTTACATAAAAAATATATGTTTACTCCACTCACACATATTTGGTAACATAATTTTTTTTTTATTTTGTCACTGGCAAAAAGAGCAACCATTAAGGATCTCAAAAGTGCAATTTTAAATTACATACTTTTGATATATTCAAGTTTTTTTAAATTGTTTTGTTTTATTAACTTTTAAATATATTTAATATTTTGTTTATTATTTTCTTCCTTCTGCATACAAATTTCAATTTTGAAAAAATGTCATCAGGTACCAAGTAAACCAATTCATTTTTTTATATTAATTTATTTTAAAATATTTAATTACCCCTACCGTGAACAACTCTTTCATTAAATCCTACTAAACGTTAATTTGTATTCCTAGTGTTACAAATCTGGTCCTGTCGGCAACCGAGGATTTTGGCCGCCGGACGGTCTAGCAAAGTCGAGCATAGAAGACAATGGATAATTCGAGAAATTACTGGACCCTTCTCGTGGTTATTCGTCCAGGTATAAAAAAGAGGGACAGCGAGCGGAAAAGGACAGTATCGGCTTATGTGTTTATGAATTAATAAATGTAAATAGTTATATAGAGTTGTAAAAGTTGTATAGCTAAGTGAATATCTAAGTGGCTTATGAAAATAGAATTTATTGTATTGAAATAAACATTGTTTTGTTACTGGATCGAGAGTTTTTAATCGCCGAACCCACAGAGGAACTAAAAAGTTGTAACAGTGGTGCCAGAAGTGAAATTTTTTTATAGTGAATACAAGAAATACGCCTCACGACGACATGGAGGACGTTATAAAATTTATAAAAAATCAATTTGAGGAGTTGGAAAGCGCCGTTTTGGAGGACTAAAAACGACGACAAGAAGAAAAATTGGAAGAAAAATTTATGGAAGACCAAAAGAAAGAAAGAGAAGAACAAAAGAAACTCCTAGAACAGCAGGAAGGGCAAAGGAAAGTAGATACCCAAAAACTTCTAGAACAGCAAGAAAAGTTCTTCGAACAAGTAGTGCAGAAAACAGATGAACAAATTGTTGAATTAAAAGAAGATGTCAAGAAGATCGGCGGAGAGTTAAGAAAGGAAGTAAACACAGTACGAGATAAAGTGAAAGATATCAAGCAACAGATCGAACTTGTTCTCCAGAAGGAAGTAGTCACGGTACAAAATGAAGTAAAGGACATCAAGAATAAAATCGACGCTGTTCTCAAAAGAGAAGTGGACACAATAAAAAAGAACGTACAAAACCAGATTGCCTCACTTCAAATTCAAGATCGTCGTGACAGGGCTGCCACATCAGGTATTTCAGTGAAAACACCAACTTTTGATGGACAATCATCCTGGTCTATGTATCGCAGACAGTTCGAAGCTGCAGCCTAGTCCAATGGGTGAAACGATGAAGAGAAGGCTACTGCACTCATAGTGGCCTTGAGAGGACAAGCTTTGAGAATGCTGCAGACAATCACTGCCGACCAATAAGGCAAATATGGAGACCTAGTAGCTGCACTGGAGTTAAGGTATGGCGATCAACATCGTGAACAGCTATACCGGGCGCAGATGAAAACACTGGTGCAGAAATCTGGCAAAAGTCTGCAAGAGTTCGAGGCAGATGTGAGAAGGCTGATCCAGTTAGCGTACCCACAGGTACCGGAAGACTTCAGGGAGCAACTGGCCGTCCATCTATTTATTGATGGACTTAGGGATCCAGAGATCCAGAGGACTCTTCGACTGACGAACTTCAATAGAAGCTAATAAATGGTTTAATTTTGCCCCGAACTTCTCCAAGGTATTAGTTTGAATGTTCCCGTCAGAAATTTAAGACAATCAAATTTATTCTATATTTCTTTTCACCATACAAATTATGGTATGCATTTGCCTATTGAACGTACTTTAAAAATAATTAATTATAAAAGCATACATATTTGGTGGTTCGTTAGCTATGTTCAAGAATCGGTTAAAGAGAGTTTAAGTTGTGAAATTTTTATTTTAATGTTAGTGATTTATTTGTTTAATTTTATCTTAATTTAGTATATAAGTTGATTGATTAATTTTTAATTAAATGTATACACAATTTGTTGTAATGGGAGTGATCCCGTATATTAATAAAATAAATAAATAATCAATTATAAGCAGCCTTCACACATATTTCAATGTATATTTTCGAATCTCTCCGTATATATGTAAAATTATTAAAATTTTGGCAAACTGATTTCGAAAAGCAGAGTCTGTATGAATAATACTCAAGAAAAAGAAATAAAAAAGGTTACCATTTTTGTCCACCTTAGAAGGGGATGAGAAATTAAATCATTTTTAAAATATTTTACCAGTATGTTCTCTTAGGTTCCGTGTAGAGTTAAAATCCATATGCAACGAACTATTCCGCATTCAGACCCAGGTAATAATTGACAGTGACAAATTTTGTTCGACTGAAAATTCACAATTAAAAGTTGACAACAAATATATTGGGCAACTCCAACCCTGCTCTTACATTGAACCATCGTTGTTGTCTGGGAATGGAGTTAAAATAGCAGAAAAGAAAACTTTATGACGTGTTTTGTGTAAAAAAGAAACCTGTTGCAGTTTCATGTAGTTCCTCTCAATTTCCACATTCTTCAACGAGGGCGCATCAGTACGAGATCAAATTTTCCATGTTTGACAAGCTATAACGCTAGATGGCAGTCACGTAAGGCTCCAATACCTATTACATTGCCATTAACCAACTATCTATTTTTTAAGCAATGCCCATATAAACAAATGGTGGTGATTAGGTTGTTCACACCTCTAGAAGTTTATACTATCAATAATAGATGTCACCCACTCCGTGATTTTTCCCTACAGCGTTCTATAAGAGTCCTCTCTTTATAACCACTTGATTAATTCGTTCCAAAGTATTATTACAGATGTCGTGTAATGCTTGAACCTTTATTTATGGTGATGTGAAATTGTAAAAGGTGAAGTTAGGGATGTTTTAATTTTAAATGGGGGTTTCACTTTTTATTTCCTTAAAGAATTATTTATAAATGAAATGTACTACCCTGACCAAATCAAGCACGCCATAATTAAAGGCAAATTAATATAATAAACTAAAAGAAACATATTTAATATATATTTTTTTTAAATATTAATAATTTTCATCAGACTAATAGTCCAGTAAATAAGTAGAAAAATAGGGTTTCACCATTATGGGGTTTTACATTCATTCTTCTTTTTTTAATTTAAAACGGGAAACATCCTGAAACTTAATTAATCTTTGCAAAAGTTATAATTGTTTTTGTAAAGGTGGTCTTTTTCTTTTTTAAAAAAGATTTCAAACTGTTTCATTTTAAAGCCCATGAACTGGTAAGAGAAAAAGAAAATAAAAAATAACTGCTAATGCGCAAGCATACTAGTCAGTTAATTTAAAGAAGAAAAACAAATTCGGAGTTACCAACCCAAATTATAGAATGCACTTTAGAAATGTCAGTTGTGTGAAGTAGCAAAGTAGAACTGTCAAAAAACGTGTAAAAGAGTACCTAACATGAAAAGTTCAAAACTTCCAAAAATTCGGTAGAAATGTGAAACAGGTGGTTGTTGTTATTGTGTAAATATTTTACAATGATTCTCTATTAGTGTTAACATTTTAAAAAATGGATTCTTTCGCAGCAGATTTAGCAATACAAGCAATTTTGGGTAAGTAGTGTAAAAATAATAACTAGGTACTGATATTCTCAAGTTATTCATTTATATCAATAATTATTGCAAAGAGTAATTGTGGTATAGTTTTTATTGAAGATAGTTATTCATTTTTGTATTCTCATTAAATAATTGATGCTAATAAAATTATATTGAGCAAATAATAAGGGGAGGACTTGTCTTTTTGTTTTGACACGAAAATCTAGGTCTTTGAGCTTGATTTCTAAACTAAATAAAGTATAACATTTTATTCGATAACATGTATAAAGTTCCATAAAATAACTTTTTAACTGTGATATCAACAGGTGTCATAGTAACACATTATATATTTTACCTATTTTGGCTATTAAAAATGTTGTAAACATTCACTTTAAATATTACATTATTTAATTTTTAAGGCAATGAGACCATTTACTTTTTTAATGAAGGTTAATAATCTGTTGAAAAACAAGTCTGTGATATATCAATGAGAATTATTTGATATATAAATTATAAATATATTTCTCTCTTTATATCTGTTGTAGTGCACATGTAAATAAATATTGGTACAAACTTGATAACTTTAGAAGTAAACCTAATATGTCAATGCAGCAATGATTTAGAAAAAGTTCACTGAATTTTTAGTACATTTCCCAGCATGAGTTTTTGCATGATTGGTTATTTATATATGCTTTGATTTGTATTTGTGTTTGTTTTTATTTAGAATGGAAATTATTATTCACTTAGACAATAGTCATGTCAATACATATATGTACTTAAATATTTTGGTTAGAAACAATAGGTTTGAAGGAAATTATGAAAGTTATGTTTGTTAAATAATGATAATCATGTGTAAAATAATTTTTATTGTCAAATATTAAATGCATATCAAGGTACAAAATTATTAAATATCAACAAAATACTTAAAGAAACCTTGTTATATTTATGTATACATTTGAAAAGGACCCACCTTTAATATTTCAGAAATGTGACATATTAGAATGAAATGTCAACTTTTAACTTAGGGGGGAAACTTTTTAGCTCTAATGTCATAAACGTCAGATTCACCCTGTACCTACTGGAGATACCTCTTAAATTATTTCAAATGGCATTAGGTATCAAGTCCTACCTCATTTAAAAGGTCTGGTAAATCTATTTAATCATATTGTTTTGCCTTTGATACAGACTTCCATTGTTATTTAATCGTTGTTTAAAATTATGCCCTCGTATTATGACAATTATGACAATTCAAAAAGTCATAGTACTTAACAGTGACAAAAACAAAAACAATAATGACAATTAAAAGTCATAGTGATAATTACTATAACAGGATTTAGTTTTGTGGGGCATATGAAAAGTTTAAAGAGAGCCAATTTTAAACAACAATTATATAACAATGGAAGGCTGGTATCAAAGGCAAAACAATATGATTGAATAGAGATTTACCAGACCTTTTAAATGAGATATGACTTGATATCTAAAGCCATTTAAAATCATTTAAGGGGTATCTCCAGTAGGGAGGGGGTGAGTCTGATGTTTATGACATTAGCGCTAAAAAGTGTCCCCCTCAAGTTAAAAGTTGATGTGTTTCCGCATTTCATTCTAAAATGTCGCATTTCTGAAATATTAAGGGTGGGTCCCTTTCAAATGAACACTGTGTATAATAAACATACATACTTAAGTACATATATGTCAAATTGTTCAATCCTGACAATTATTATTACTTAAATTTAAAATAGATTAAGTGATAAATTATTACATAAATAAACATTCCTTATTGTTTTTTCAAATATATATAGTTAATAACTATGATTACAATTTTTAAAATATATACATATCTTAGTATTAAATTAATAAATAACAAAATAAAATAATATGTTTGTTGTCTCTTTACGTTTTAGTTTCTAGATTAATAGACATACTATCAATTTTTGAATAGTAATGTTTATTTTAGATTACTTTTTATTGAAAATTTGTAGTGGTGTCTAATATCATGTAGAGATGTATCAGTATTCAAATGCTTTAACTTTTTTATTAAATATCTACTGCTACTAGTATGTTTCTAGAAATTTGTTTGTTGTGTTTACACATAACAAATAAACAGCCAGTTTTAACGAGTCTAGATTATAATTTTATCCCATTTACTTAGAATATGTAAGTATTATATCTTGGATACTTATTCAATTAATATTTTAACTGTTAATGTTTTAAATGGAGGTTTAGTTGTAACTAAATGACTATATGCAATTTTAAAGGGTACATTTAAAATAAAATAAAGAGGTTTTATTAAAAATCTTCTGTAAAAGCAAACTTTTTTTTTAATCGAGTTTATGAAAAATTGGCATAATTCATTCTAAATTGTATTTTCATTTATTTTCTCTAGTGCCTTAATGAAATATTCAAGCGATTTTTTTGAAATTAATTTTGTTTAGTAAGTACATATGGCTTTTTAAAAAAGGTGTTTTTTATAAAAAAAATAACCCCCATGACGGCAGCAGGCAAATTCTCCGATTTGGATTTTGAAAGTACCTTATTTAGGTGCTAATTTGGTGCTGAGTTCATTATTTTCGTGCTCGTTTTTTAGAAGTAGGGGATGATTTTGAAAATTCGTCTGCTACCGTAACCGTAATCAAAATCAAAATTTTGAAAATTTAGCAAAAAATTTTGAATTATTCGCAAAAATTTATCAATTTAATCATATTATATCTATTGTTAACATTTATGGTACTTTTTGTACTTAGGTATATTATATTTAGATCACGAAAAGAGTACGCCCCTAAAGACAAACATTCAGACATGGGTGTAAAATAAACTTGAGGTATTGTGGACTTCACAAGGGGCTATCCTCAAAATAGGAGAAATCAATATATGCTTTATTAACGTTTCAAAGTTTCAAAACATGTTGGGAGTTTTTTTAGTTAGTAACAATTGGCTTAAGTTTAGCAGAACTTAGCTGTAATCAAACACAACATATAGTCACGCCTTTTTCCCGTAGGGGTAGGCAGAGACCACTTTCGCTACGGTTCTTACACACATCTTTTGCTTCCTATACTTTCATCAGTGCTCTCATACATGCTCGTCGGTTGTTGGTACTCTTGACAGGTGGCCTTTCTTCAAAACAATGTTGAACTGATCGAGATATGTTCGCTGAGGTCGACCTTTACCGACTTGTCCATTCACATTTGCCTTATAAATTTATTTCGTCAATCTTTCTTCATCCATCCTTTCTACGTGGCCAAACCATTTAAACATTCCTTTATCTATCTTTGTAACCACATCTTCTTTTACACCACAGCGTTCTCTTATCTCACTATTATTTACTTTATCCAACCGAGCCACTCCGGCTACACTTCTCAGACTACTCATCTCCGCAGCATTAATCCTAATTCCATGCTTCTTTTTTTTTTTTTTTTATGTTCTGTTCCCACGAAAAGGGATATCATGTAATGTTCTTCTTAAATTTCTGGAGGTTGTATGCCTCGGGGAACACCTCCCTAGGCAATGAGTTCCAAAGCCTCGCAATTCGTTGGATGAATGAGTCTTTGGAAAGTGATGTTCTGCAGGTCTCCAAAGTGACCACGAAGGGGTCTGAAGACTGAACTTGACGGGTTAATCTCGAAGAGACTGTCAATGGAGGAACGATTGTTGATATTTCAGAAGAGCATCGCCCATGAAAATATCTATAAAATAGAGACAAATCGCCAACTTTTCTACGGTGTTCCAGACAAGTGAGCGAGTTTGTAAGCGAGGCATCACCGACGAGACGAATTGCCCTTTTTTGGACAGAATCCAGTAGCTTCAGGATATGTTTAGGTGCTGCACTCCAAATATGGGAACAGTACTCCAGTACAGGTCGGATCTGTGCCTTATAGATCATAAGCAGCTGACTGGAGGTGAAATAGCTCTTGGCACGAAACAAAAAACCAAGTTTTTGGGATGCACTTTTGGCAATGGACCTCACGTGATTTTCCCAGGAAAGGTTATTGCTGATAGTAATACCAAGCATCGATATGGATGACTTCAGTGGTATGGTTACTCCCGACAAAGTTATGTTAGGCACAGTGAGATCGGCTTTTCTAGAGAAACCCATCATTTACTACCAGACATAAGTGTAGGAACCAACACACCTCTATGCACAGCCAGACGTGCCATTTTTGACACTTTCTGGCTATTGATAAAGCTATGCAGTGCCCCATTAATTTGTTTTCCTGACAACACCCTTCGCTCAATGTCACTGTCATTTTTTCCATCTGTCGTTTCTCCTGTCTCTTTCTCCCTCAATCAGAACTTCACAGTTTTTTATGTTTTCTTCTCTTTTAAAAACCATTACTTTCGTTTTGCTTACATTTATGTTTATCTCTTTTATTTTCAAATACAAGATGGATACAAAATTGGAATCGTATTTTAGAAAAAGAGGAATAAATTTTTTTATTTTATGATCATCTAACTGCCCTTAATTATATAAACATTGTATTCGATATATCAACCTGACGAGTGGTAATTTATTATTCACCCCATTGCGCTTAATCAAAAACCCCCAAAATTGCTTTTTCCCATTTTAATTTATCCCATTACCCATTACTGTTATTATCGATATAATAGCTATAGAAATCAGTGAACCGAGAAATGCACCTTTGAACGTTTTGTTGCTACTAATACCTTATCCATCTCTTCGTGTGTCTAGGAGGGGGCGGTCAATGATTGGACAGGTGGTGGTCGCACCGGAACTCTTCGGACAATAAAAATTACACTTAAACAATTATTTCCTGTCACCTTGTTTCACGATTTCTGTTAAAAATGTAACATTTTCAATTTCATTTTGATAATCATTTTATTTTTATTAACATGCTTAACTTATTATGTACCTATCACATAATATACAGTGACAAACTTAAACTATCTGTTCTCACATTGAAAATTTGTGATCCACGATCCAATTTTGAGCTCGTCGTGTAACACGCACTGTATATTCAGCACAACCAACACTAAGAATTATGCGAATACGCGCATTGGTAACAACAAGTGTATGCATATGCGGATGATATTGTCTATCGTGCCGTAAAAAAACGACGCTACAAACAACTTATACTAAATTAAAAGACCAAGTTAAAGAAGTGGGCCTAACGGTTAATACTCAAAAGTACATGTACTCAAGTACATGAAAACCACCAGAAGCTGTTTGAACCAAGATGGACTTGAAATAGACGGACACAATTTAGAAGGGGTCACTAGCTTCGTCTATCTGGGTTCCAAATTAAACAATAAGAATGATATGAGTAAAGAGATTAAGACCAGATGCATAGCCGGAGCCAAAAGTACATACTGTTACGAAATTTACTTCTTTCTTGGGTTCGGTGATTTTAAACTCTCGATACAGTAACAAAACAATGTTTATTCCAATACTTTTACACAATAAATTTTACTTTTATAAATATCTTGGATATTTAACTAATTACAACTATTTAAATTTCATAAATCATAAACACTTTTAAAACTAAAACTGTTTCGCGACCGCTGTCCTTTTTATATTTCCAAATCACAATTCCATACCATTCCACCTGTTTCTCGAGAGTACGGTGTTCTAGACTTTGCCAGACTGGGAAGGGAAAGAATTTTCGAAAGAAGAATACTCCGCAAGTTATTTGGACCCGTGCAAGAAGCGAATGGATCATGGAGATCCAGAATGAATCATGAACTAAATGCGTTAACCCGTGGAGAAGATATAGTTAGGTTTGTGAAATCACAAAGAAGTAGATGGCTAGATTGCTAGATGGCTTAGATGGATATACAAAGAATGGAGTTAGAAAGATAAACGAGAAGGAAAACTGAATGGAAATACTACGAAACGAGACACAGAGGCAGACCTAAGAAAAGGTGGAAAGATGATGTAGTGGAAGATCTTACGAAGCTTAGATGCAGAAACTGGTGGACCATAACTACCGATAGGAAGAGATGGCAGACTATTGTAGAGCAGGCCAAAACCCACCCCGGGTTGTAGTGCCAACCGAAGAAGAAGCATTGGTAACTTTAATTATTTCTTTGCACCCTTTTTTGTCGATAGACTTTTAAAACTTTCTTCCATTTTGTCGGAAAGATTTTCAAAAAATATTTCATTTTTATTTTATTTTGTTCGTTTCCATTAAAAATTTAGTTGATTAATGCTACGTTGTTGGCTGTATGCAGTTAGATTGTTTTTTTTTATCGTATTAAAAAATAATTCTCAGGAAGTAAACAATTTGATAAACTTTATATGGAATTATTCGAGTCATGCGTTAATGTTCTTAAACATAAATTTATTTTTATACTACCAAGATAATAATTTGAATTTCAGTGTAAATCTGAGATTTATGAGTACCGTTGAACATATTGTTACGATATTTACTCTTCGCGTTCGGTGATTCTAAACTGTCACTACAATAACTTAACAATTTTTGTTGTGGTATTTCTACACAATTATAAGGAAGTAATAGAAATCATGTTATCAAGAATAACATGAAATCAGAAGGCTTTAAAACAAAAGAGGGTCTGAGACAAGGCGGATCATTAAGCATAATGCTGTTTAATATTTTCATGGACGACATCATCTAGGAATGTGAAAGAAATATCAAAAAAATGTGCATTGGATACAAAAACATGCAAAGAGTGGAGATACCTGAGAGAGCATTTGCAGATAACATAATACTGATTGCTGAAAATGAAAAACGATTACAATATAATATATATATATATATATATATATATATATATATATATATATATATATATATATATATATAGCTTTACAGTCAGTATAAACAAAAATACACGTAGGAAAGTCGTTCAAAGTACTCTTTCCGGAGAGAGACGAATGGATGAGGGGATAAATCCTCTTCCCAGACCCAGAGACTGAATACGTAATGTACACAGACGGCTCAAAAACCCCAGATGGAGTTGGGGCCGGTGTTTTCAGCAGGAAACCAAAGATTGAAATATCTACCAGTCTTGGCAGGTATGCCACAATCTTTCAGGCTGAAATATTCGCTATCGCATTGTGTGCAAGAGAGTTGACCAACAGACCTCTAGCAAACAAAAATATAAATATAATATCAGACAGCCAGGCCGCTTTAAAATCACTGAGCTCCAACAAGGTAAATTCTAAACTTGTATGGAATTGCATCGAATCCTTAGAGTACCTTGGTGCGAACAACAGGGTGACCCTACTGTGGGTACCTGGGCACCAGGGGGTGGAAGGATACGAAAAAGCCGACACCCTTGCAAAACAGGGGGCTGAATATGCGTTCACTGGACCAGAACCGGTTTTTGGAGTCACCACAAGTGCCGCCAAAACAATTATTTCGGACTGGGCGGAGAGGAAAATACTCACGTATTGGTCCGACATACCAGGGCTAACCCACTCGAAGGCGTTTTTACCGTTACAACCCTCGAGAAACACAACTAAGCAGATCCTAGAATGGAGCAGAAATGACCTGCGTATTCTAACAGGACTGCTTACGGGACACTGTCGTCTGAGATACCACCTCAGAAAGATAGATCTGAACCAACAAACGGACTGTCGGTTCTGCTGCGTGGAAGACGAAACTGCTGAACATATACTATGTTCATGCCCCGGCCTGGGAAGAATAAGGTTCAACATATTTGGTTACACTAACCTAGAACCTACCGATTTTAAAAAAATCTCACCCTATACAACCATGAACTTCGTAAGAAGGGCTGGATTGTGCGGTGTGTAGCCTCTAGGGGTGAGCCACAATAGACCTACTAAGGGTCGCAGTGGAGGGGCGACCACGCTCCACTCACATAAAACCTAACCTAACCTACAATATAATATAGAAGTATGGAATGAAGCACTAAAGAGAAAACAGATGAAAATAAATAAATATTATAATAGATAATATAAAAATAGAACAAATTAAAGAGTTTAAATATCTACGAGTAACAATAGACGAAAAGGGAAGACAAGATGCGGAAATCAACGACAGAAAACGAGAGAAAACCATAAAACTGTATTATGCAATGAACAGGAAATTTATCAACAAAAAATAATTTTCAAGACATACAAAACTAAAAATATTTAAGACAATAAATAGACCTGTATTAACATATGGATGTGAATCTTGGATATTAACAAAAAAAAAACAAAAGTAGAATACAAGCAACAGAAATGAAATATCTGAGAAGAATTAAAGGAGTGACAAGGATAGATAAAATAAGAAATACAGGAATAAGAGAAGAACTAGACATAGAAGATATTATTTCATTCGTAAAACAAAAACAATTGGGATGGTGGGGACACATACAGAGAATGCCAAACAGTAGACCTATTAAACAAATCTATGAAGCAAAAACACAAAACAAAAGAAAAAGAGGAAGACCTAGAAAAAGCTGGAACGACATAATAGGAAATATTTTTCAAGCAAGAAATAAAAAATGGAGAGAAGCAAAGACATTGACAAGAGACGGAAAAGAATGGAAGACATTTATAAAACAAGAATAAAATTATAACACGACACCCGGAGGGTAAAAGGGTTCAAGATTATATATATATATATATATATATATATATATATATATATATATATATATATATTTCTACACAATAAATTTTACTTTGCAAATCACTTAGACTGTATAACACTTTATAATTATTTTAAATACTTGACTTCAAACTAAACTATTCTTTTTTGCGACCGCTGTCTTTTTTTATATTTATCCAAATTGTTTCTAAAAGAAACGTGAGTTTTCGACAAATCGATGCCTCTTTGAACGCTTTTGGACTTTTCGAAATTCATCCAATGTCTTCTATTTTGCTTGCGGCTCATTATGCATTCCCCTAATTGTGGTCGATGCGCTGTCACCTTAAGGCAAGTTCGGCAGAGCCGGGCTCGTAACAATATTTTCTCGTAAAATTAATCTTCCTTGAAAGCAGAATGTGAATAAAACAGCAATTGACAAGATGTTCTTTCCAGAAAAGTTTTAAGCATTGTTAATCTGAATTTCCTAAATTAAAATCTGGGATGTATTACTCTGAACATATTTTGTTATAAAATTAATCTTCCTGAAAGCAGAGTGTAAAAAAAAACAAAAATTAACGATACGTTCTTTCCCGAACAGTTTTAGGCATTGTTAATCTGAAATTCCTAAGTTTAAATTTTGTTGTAAAATTAATCTTTTGTAAAAGCAACATGTTCAGCATGTTCAGCAAAATTTGAAACAACCGTCACGGTGAAAATGGTGCCATTCGACGTGTAGGGCCATGAAATGTGCAGCGCACATGGTTTTGACGATTTTGATTTTTGGGGGTAAACCAATTCTTTTTCTTTTTTACCCTTCGGGATATGGTTAGTAAAAAAGGGGTATGGGACAATTTTAACGTTACTCGAACAATGTTTGCTCATACCCTACAAACAGATTTTAAAAAAGTTATATTATAACGTTGGATTGTCTTTTTAGGAACAATCTGGTAAGTTTGTTAATTTGTATAAGTTAGCCACTTGCGATCCCTTTCAATAGGAAATCGTTTCTATCTTAGTCTTCTTGACGTGAATATTATTTGAAAATGTTAGCATGTTTTTAAATATTGGTGCAAATGGTAATATAATTGGCGTTTTATATACAACCGAGCTTGATTAGTCATTCCTACAGCCCTCATTTACATATTAAGGTGATACAACCGTTTATCTCTTTGTTTGATAACGTGTAGGTAGAACCCAAGTTGCGTTGAACCGCAGAAAAAAATTGACTTAAATATGTTTCATTAACATAATTTAGTTTGAACGAACATTTCAGCTTAATGACAGTTATACAAATTTTGGTCCAGTCTATCCTTCTAATATGCAATTTTACATTTTCTTGTGTGCTTTGTACAAATCGCGACAAAAGGATCAAAGAAGCTTCCCAATTATAGCGCTCATATGTATTCAGAACGTTCAGATCAGAAAACTCACATTATGATGAATTTTTTTTTCCGTTTTCCCACTTAACTTCATAATAAGTATTAACTAGGACTCACATCGCGTTTAGTTGGTAGTCACCAACCTTAGCTTCATAACACGTTATAACTAACTCTCATTCCAGTTAGTCAATAATGGCAGTCAAAGTGTTAGTTAGTTAGTTATTGTGTAAGTCCTCAAAAAACAGCTTCTAACGGAGGCTATGATGGAAATACGACTGATTTGGACAAAAAAATATGCTCATAGGACAGAAGAATCCTGGAGAAATGTCTTTTTGGTGCTGGGGTACCGATCAAAGTTCGTGCGGAAAGGCGTGGATGAAAAGTTGACTATAGCTCACTTGGTCCAAACAGTGAAACATCCAGTCAAAAAAAATGTTTTGGGGCTATTTCTCATATCAGGGAAGAGGAAAACTTATAACCGTCGAAGACAGGATGAACATTGAAAAATTTAAAGAGATGTTAGAAAGGTGTTATTTGTCCAGTGAACTGGAAAAAGTACAAGCAGTTGGCGAACCAATCTTCCCGGACAGCACGAACTGCGACTATATAAGAAGGGGGAAGGATTATAGAAAGCAGATGATTGTGGACCCTCTTTTTGATAAATTGCAGGTCATAGTTTTCTGGAAAAACTGATTTTGGAAGCTTGTTTCATTCTGTAGCAGCCATGTAAAAAAAGGATTCTTGATGGAGATTGGTCCTTGTAGTGTCAATCTTGAGAGTAAATGGATGAGACTGATCAGCGTGCCGAGTTCTTCGGCCGAATGTGGCCAATGGTGGTAAAAGAATTTTTATTTCTCTGGAGCATCTGCCATGGAAATATCTGTAGAATAATGTCTGGTCTGCAACTCTTCTTCTATGTTCTAGTGGGTGAAGGGTATCTGTGAGAGTTGAGCTGTTTATCAACCGAATGGCCCTTTTCTGAATGGAATCTAGATGACGAAGAGAATGCCTTGGTGCTGAACCCCAAATGACAAAATCATGGAGAATTGCAAAAAATTAATTGGTTCTATGCCAAAACGAGTTCAAGCTGTAATAAGAGCCAAAGGGGGACATATCTCTATATTAAATAATAGTAACATATTTATTAACTAGTACTGTTTGAATTTTTTCCTGTTAATAAACCATTAAATTTTCAAAATTCTTGGTATTTATGAAATACCAAGTTAATATAAATATTTAAATAAACAACTTAAAAATGCTGGCAACAAACTCGACCTTTGGTTATATTCATTACCATAAGAATTTGGAAAAATGAGATAAAATAATATTGCAATTTGACCTTTAACATTTGAATTTCAATAGAATTAAGCGTAAATTAGTTACATTAAATAGAATAATGGCTTTAAAAATAAATACGTTTGTTATTTGTTTAATAGTATAATCATATTGTCTTTTTTTTTTCAACAATAATCCATGAGTGTATAAATTTTAACATCGTGTGTATACTTAAGTTTCAAACTATTTACCTTCAAATGATGTTAATTACTTCAGCAAACAAAATTACCGAAAAAAATCCACGGTGAACATTTAACAGAATTATTAAAAAACGATATCTAATAAATTTCGTAATTGAAATATATTATTTTTTAAGAAAGTTCTACAAGAGACCGTACTATCGGAGATCGGTCAGGTCATCCGTTTCGCCCACATGTAAACTTTACGTTTTGTGTTCTCCGCTTGCGTTGCCTGTCTTTCGTTTCGTTTTATGTCGTGCTTTGACGTTTCAGTGTTTTGGTGTCTATGTGTGAGTAGTTTTTGTGGAATCCAACTTTTTTATTTATTAGTTAATATTTTTTATTGTAATCTGGAGAAGCATATCAATTTTCTAATTTACTGAAATGTCCTCAATCAATTTGTTGTGTAGTGCAGTCGAAGAGGATTGACAACGGATATTTTCTCATTTAATGAGGTTAGAAAATCGATTTTGTCACTTAATTTTATTTATTAAATTATTTCATTTATTAATATTGGAATGCTATTTTTTTATCAGTAGCTTAGTAGCAATAATTTGCATGTTATGGTTACACATTTTCGTAGCTATGAAATGTTGACCTTTATGAGACATACCTAACTGTAAATAAAGCCGATCTAAATAAGTTCTTTGTTAAATTCTTCTAAAGACACTTAAGAGCATTGTTATGTTATACAGGAAATTAAAATAGTTCTATTATTTAATAATGTGCTCATAAGAAGCATTCTGTGCTTGTAACAAAAGAGGTCAGTAAGGGTCAAATTCATAAAAAATTAAGGTCCACAAATTTGTTTTTGTATTTCTACTTATGCTTTGACAACACACTTGATGTAAATTGCCTCGTCAAATTTTGGAAGAATTTTAATTTTAGAAGTTTTACCATTTGGTTCGATTTATGCACAAAGGTTACTTTTTAAACCTTTCTAAATTGCAGCACTTAATATGTACTTCTAGCTTAAAAAAAATATGTATTAAAAATAGATCAATAAAGTCATATTAAAATACAAAATCTAGACAATAAAATGCAACTATAAATAAAAGACCAAAGGTCTGCATGTATATTTATTGAGTACCTAACATTTTTATAATCTTTAAACTCTGAGGCAATTTGTGTAAAAGGTTGATCCAAGCTTGAGAATCTAAATATTATATTGTAAAAAAATTATATCTCATCAAAATAATTTTTTCAGGATTCTAACATATTAACTTCAAATGGCTGCTAGAAACAAAACAGGAATAAAACATGATGAGCACAGTGTGGAAACTCTTGCAGAAGTTTTCCGTTGCTTTATTTGCATGGAAAAACTAAGAGATGCCCACTTATGTCCTCATTGCTCTAAATTATGCTGCTATGTATGTATTCGTAGATGGCTTACAGAGCAGAGATCTCAGTGCCCCCATTGTAGGGCATCTTTACATTTACATGAACTTGTAAATTGTAGATGGGTAGAAGAAGTCACTCAGCAGCTTGATACTTTACAGGCAGTTAGTCTTAATGGAAATAGAAGTGATGATAATGATAGAGATAAGTGTTCAATCCATCTTGAAAAACTTTCAGTATACTGTTGGACTTGTCGTTGCTGTATTTGTCATCAGTGTGCTCTATGGGGTGGTACTCATTCAGGTCACACTTTTAAACCACTTGATGAAGTTTATGAACAGCATGTTACCCAGATCAAAGATGATGTTGCTCAGTTAAGAAGAAGATTAATGGAACTTATTAGTATTGTACAAGAAGTAGAAAGAAATGTAGAATCTGTCAGAACAGCAAAAGATGAGAGAGTACGTGAAATAAGGAATGCAGTTAAAGTAATGATAGCACGTTTAGATTCTCAATTAAAGACAAAATTACTTACTCTTATGGGACAAAAAGATTCACTAACACAAGAAACTGAACAGCTAGAGCATTTACTTCATGAAATTGAACATCAGTTGCATGTTTGTTCCAGATCAGAACTGATATCTAAAAGTAGTGAGGTTTATAGAATGATTCATGCAATAAGAAAAAAACCAATGACTAGTTTTGTAACAGCACCGGTTCCTGCAGATTTTCACAGTGAAGTTGTGCCTGCTTATGACAGTTGTACTTTTGTAATGCACAATTTTTCACGTTGGCAGCGCAAAGCTGATCCTATTTATTCCACACCATTGCATTGTAATGGTTTATGTTGGAGATTAAAAGTTTATCCAGATGGAAACGGGGTAGTAAGAGGTAATTATCTCTCTATATTTTTGGAACTTAGTGCTGGATATCCAGAGACATCAAAATATGAGTACCGCGTTGAGATGGTTCATCAGGCAAGTAGAGATTCTTCCAAAAATATTGTTAGAGAATTTGCCTCAGATTTTGAAGTAGGAGAATGTTGGGGTTACAATAGATTTTTTCGTCTTGATCTTTTGGCTAGTGAAGGTTATTTAAATGAATCAAAAGATACTCTTGTACTAAGATTTCAAGTGAGGGCACCAACTTTTTATCAAAGATGCAGAGACCAACAGTGGTATATAAATCAATTACAGACTGTTCAGCATCAATATATTACTCAAATTAATGAATCAAAAGAACGTTTAGCTGCTGAAATATCCAGAAATGCAGTAGCATCTAGTCTAAGACCAAAGAAGCAAAGTGAAGTATCTAATCTTGCTCTAGTAAAAAATATATATAACTTACCTAGTCCTGATAGAGATACTGAATGTGGTGCAATGGCTTCCACTTCACATGAAGTTGCTGAAAAGTCGTTTTCAAGCGAGTTGGCTATTTTTGCTAAAAGTTTGGCTGCAGCTGAATTTAACTTACATGCAAAACCGGACGAGCCAGTTAATTCGTCTAAAGAAAAAACAAATAATTTAACAAAAAATCGTAACTCACCTCACCGTCTAGGTCTAAGTGTTTCGTTAAGCTCACCTAATCTCTTAAATACTGCAGTATCATCATTAATGTTGTCAAGTAGTAGTAGCGAAAGTGATATTAGTGAGCCTGAACCTTTGATAGAAGAATTAGAACATAGAGGGGGCACGTCAAATGACGAAAATGATGTAGATATAGAAACAATGTCTGGAGAAAACGACGTAGAATATGCGGAATTTTCCATGGCACAAAGAATGATGGAAAAAGATACTAGCTCAGCTAATAGCAGTGTTGTGGGTGCCACAGCTCGGGTTCCCTCTGTATTGGGTAATACCATAGACACTTTACAATTTGTAAACTTTTTCGATAATGCCCCACAAGCTCAAGTAGAAAATGCAAATAATTTGTTAGATCTTACTACTTCTAATTTGGATCTAGCATTATTAGGAGCAATTAATGTAGACAACGCTGTTTCAGCCGATGGTAATGTTACTCCCGAAAACCGCAAAAAACTTAAACATAGATTTAAGCATTTGGATATTTCTGGACCTGGACCTAGTAACATTATTAACCATGGTGAAATTTGGAGTGAAACTATTCCTATATCTCAGATAACTAAAGAATCAGTTATGGGTCCTTTGGAATCATTTTTACGTTCCATTAATTGTTATCCTGAGCATGATCAATCGCGAGCAAAAGAACCTCCGATGAAAGAGAAAAGAAAACACACTGCTTCTCAAACGAAATTTCCTATGGTGCCATCAGTTTCTCCCCCTCCAATGAGTGATAATGCTGAAAGTGTTCTAATCGAACCTGCTTCGACTACTTTCAGCTGGACGCCATCTTTACTGAATCAACGAAGGGCTAACAAGTCACCGAGGGCACCTCCCCTAAGTGATTTAGTTCTGCCTGAAAAAGAAGCCAGTAAATCATCTGATAATCAACTTCATTCCACTTAGTTTTAGTTAAATTAATGTAATTAATAATAATTAGGTTTTTCTGTTTATACTCTTTCCCCTGTTTATATAATTTGGAAAACATTAGATAGATAGTGTTTGAAAAACAATAAGCAGTTTTTTATTGCAAAGAGTTTCTTGGAATAATGAAGTAAAGTAATAATTAAAAATGGCGGTGTATTTATTTATGTTTTGTATTTATATTTGATGTTTGTATCAAAGCGTCAGTCACAGGTTAGAGTAAATTTAATTTTTATAAAAGTTTAGTTTGGTTTTATGGAATTTTGTTGTTGAAAATCATATTATATGGTATTAAGCAGTTGAGTTTGAGACTTAAAATTTAAAATATTTATAATCGCATTATTATATAATGTAAAGGGAATTGCTAAAAATTATAACTGAATTATTTTACAACATACTTGAGGAAGTTTGTGAAAAATTAATTATATCGAACAGGGTATTTAACAAAATACTACTAATAAATTTTACATTTATCTATTGTGCTAAGTACTTAAACTGGGAGGCTGGTCCATTAGTCATTTATTTATGCAGTATAACCAATTTCTTTAGTCCTTTTGAAAATGTAATTTTGATATAAAAATACAATAAAATATATCATTTATTTATTTAAATTCATTAAAACCAAACATACAAAAGGTAAATGCTGAAGTTTGTGTTAGATTTTCTTGTCCCATTCTCACTTATAATTTAATAAAATGAATACACATGATAAATGTTAATGGACTATATTTCGTCCCGTTTACTTACTTACAATTAATTTGAATTAAAATATTATTTATTATAATTTGTTCATAATTATTTTTGTATTTTTTTTCAATATAGAAATACAGGAAGAATGGTGTTAATTATTTTTTTAAATAAAAAACAGGTGCTAGATTTGAAATTATAATTTTTTTTTACACATGAAGAAGCCATCTTTTTAAAAATATTTTTTAATTTTTTCTGGAATCAGTAAAACATTTAATAGTTTTTTTTATTTTTTTTGGATGATTATTCAACAAGTAAAGGTTGAGTATTTCTTTTATTTGTAAAATGTTTACTTGGACTATGTTAAGAAGTTTATCCTATCCTGTATAGAGTTTAATACTCTAATTTGCTACTTTAATAATATATTTTTTTTTAAACTTTGTTCTTCATTGAATGGGTTTGTTCTTGATCTTGAAAATAAACTTGTCGCTATAAACTTAGGTTATCATATGTTTTGAATTTATTAGTTTTCAAATATATTTCTGTTTATTTTTTTATAAATAAAAAATAAAATAAAAGTACAATCAGATACACAATTAACAAAAAATCAAATTTGATAATATTTTACAAATTAAAGAATACAAGCCAATAAAATAACATACTTTTATTTACATTGGTACATATTTCTTTTTAATAAAGTAATTTTAATGTTATGTTGTTCACTTCAGTACATCTATTCAAGGAAAAACATTCAGTTTGTTACGAATAATCATGCATCCACTTTTTTTACTTAAAGCTGGGCTTTGAATAAACAACATTCTAAACTGGGGATTACTCCGAATTGTTGAGTCATTGTTTTTTCGTGGTTGGTTTTTCAAAAATATAGCGGTGTTAAAAAATATATAGAATAGAAATAATTATTTATAGTTAAACAGTGAAACAAGTAGCTTGTGAAAACCAAAAAGATTACCGAATTGAAAAGATACTAATTAAAGAAGCAACAATGCACTTTGATCGACAAGGCCGCCAACAGTGTATGTTTTGAGTAGCATGGAAATGTGTCATGGGCGCACAATTTTTTTTTATAAATGATGAATATCATGTTTTTAGAGTTATATAGGTACTAAAATAAACAAATTTCATTATATTATTTTATTATACTTGTAAATAAATAGAACGATGTTCTTCAAAGTTTATTCCACAAACATTTACGTAAGCCGATGTTGAATGTTGGTCAAACTGAATATTGCGGTGGGTGGTATCACTGCTTTAAAACATGTACGTCATTGATGACATGCATTGGATTTTGTTCTGTATTAACCATAGTTAGTATATGATTACGGAATATATAAAGGTTTGTTTTCATTTGCTTGTTGAGCAGATTGTACCATTTGAAATATAAGTATACGATTGGTAAAATTATTATTTTAAAAAATAGACAGATTTTAAGCCATTCAAAAAAAATCTTATTTTGGTGCTGTTGCAGTTATTTTTCCTATCCATAACAATAACCACGACGATGAAACTAAGACATTTTGAACCCCCACTTTGAAGTTAATAAATTTTTAGTGTAGTTCAGTAGCTCTGTTATCATAAGAGATACTAAAAAAATTATGTGTAAAAATTACAGGCAGCTTTAAGCTTCACATTTCAAATTTACTTACAATGTTACCGGGTGGTTCCATAATGCGGTGCCAGATCAAAGTTATGTTTTTTAAATGAAACACCCTGTATTTTATCTTAAAATTAAAATCCGCTGTACCTCCCCATTACAACAATGTAAGGTTATAGTATGTTATACAGGGTATTTAAAAAGTTATAACCAATTCTGTGGAAATATTTACAAGTTCAACGCCCTGTATAATAAGAATAATAATCTATTGGAGCCAAAGTTTTTTAATGATCGTCAAAGTTTATAAACACAAACAAATTCGCGAATATTTATTAAATCGAATACAGTGTAAGTCGAAACTTGAGTACATTATTTTCTCAGTAATTTCAAATGGATCACCTGCATTATATCGCTGTCGAAGATAACTATCACCATACTTCTATTTTTATTAACCATTCCCTATACCTAAAGTTATTAGTTTTTGAGATATTTCTATTTTTCTATGCAAAGTTAATCCATTGGTGTGTTACACTCTAAACTAGCAAATATGAATTTTACTCGTGACGAAATGGTAGATATCATCTGGATATTGGGAGAATGCAATTGAAAATGCATTACCATCAGTAAGAATTTATTATGAAAGATATCCTGAGAGGCGACAACTTACAACAGCTAGTTTCGAAAGATTGAAGGATCGGTTTGACCGCACCGGTTCAGTTACTTATAAAAAACAAGAAAGAACAAAAACTACTATAACAGAGGAAAACGAAATGAATGTACTTGTGGCAGTTAACGAAAATCCACATACAAGTGTTGTAAATATTTCAAAAGAACATGAACTTAATTACTACTGTGTTCAAAGAATTCTTTCTATAAATAAAATGCATGCTTAACACATTCAATTGCACCAAGAATTAACTGATAATGATTTTAAGAAGAGAATAGTTAATCAACAAAGAGATTTTTTTGACTTTGTACTATTCGGAGATGAAGCTACATTTCATAAAAATGGTGTACATGCATAACTTTCACTACCATTCGACAACTACACAGTCAAACTAGATGGTCGCTAAATGTGTGGGGAGGTATTGTTGGTAACTATGTAGTGGGACCATATTTTTTTGAGGAGCATGTAAATGAAGAGATGTATTTAGATTTTTTAGTAAATCAGTTACCCATATTATTGAAAGACGTTCCACTTTTCGTATACGTGAACAAATGTGGTTCTTGCATGACGGTGCTCCGATTCCCCATAATGCATTACTTCAAGGAGAACTTGATGTTTCGTGGAAGCTGGATTGGAAGAGGCGGACCAGACGGTGGTCACCAAAATTTAATAATATGGACTATTTTTTTGGGGTTATGTTAAGAACGAAGTGTAGAAAACATCTACAACAACAATGTGTGAAATGAAAGAGAGAATACGAAATGCATTTCGAAATGTTGCTATAAAAATGCTTCATAATGTAAGTAAATCTTTCAATGACCGCTTTCAGGCATGCATAGATGTTTTGGGTGGTCATGTTGAACACCTTAATAATTGAGACCTACTTTATTTTAGTATTAGTGTTGTTTTTTAATTTTCCGTGTATTGTTTCTCATTTCTTCCGAGTCTATTTTTTTAAACCTTATTTCTAATAATTTTATTTTTGTACTCCTAATTAAACTACCAAGTTACCAAACAGTAATACGTAACACTAATAAGCCCTAAAAAATATAAAAATTATTTGATACAGTTGCAAAAGCAAAAATCTCACAACTTATTTAACAGAGCAATATAACACTAAAGCATTGTTTGCCTTCATCCGCCATATTAAATTTGTTTTGACAAATCATTGGAATGCCCAATTTACGAATATAATAATTAATAACACGACAAGCATGTTTTGTTACAAATTTATGTACTCGTAGTAACTGAAATCACTTTACGAGGATTCCTCTGCTTGTGTCAGGATAAACGGAGCTTACACGGACTTGTTTAACATCGAAAAAGGTGTGAGACGGGGATGTGTGGCTTAGCCATTGATGTAACTTATACATAGACAATTGTTTAAAAGATTTGAAAGAGTTTTTATTTCTCTAGAGCATCTACCATGGAGTACCTTGTAGAGTAATGTTTGGTCTGCAACTCTTTTTCTATGTTCTAGTGGGTGAAGGGTATCTATGAGAGTTGAGCTGTTTATTAACCGAGTGGTCCTTTTCTGAATGAAATCTAGAAGACGAAGAGAATGCCTTGGTGCTGAATAAATGTAAGCAAAACGAAAGTAATGGTTTTTGTAAAAGAAGAAAGCATGACAAACTGTGGAGTTTCGATTGAGAAAGAAAGAGTGGAACAAGTAAATGATGGAAAGTATGACAGTGACATTAAGCGAAGGGTGTTGGCAGGAAAATAAATGAATGGGGCACTGTATAGCTTTATGAATAGCCAGAAAGTGTCGATGGCACGTCTGGCTGTGCTTAGAGGTGTGTTCTTTCCTACACTTATGTATGGTAGTGAACGTTGGGTTTGGCAGAAGAAGCATGGAAATAGGATTAATGCTGCGGAGATGAGTAGTCTGAGAAGTGTAGCCGGAGTGACTCGGTTGGATAAAGTAAAGAATAGTGAGATAAGAGAACGCTGTGGTGTAAAAGAAGATGTGGTTACAAATATAGATAAAGGAATGCTTAGATGGTTTGGACACGTAGAAAGGATGGATGAAGAAAGATTGACGAAACAAATTTATAAGGCGAGTGTAAATGGACGGAAGTCGGTAGAGGTCGACCTCGGAGAACATATCTCGATCAGATCAACATTGTTTTGAAGAAAGGCCAGGTCGAGAGTACCAACAACCGACGAGCATGCATGAGAGCACTGATGAAAGAGGAGGAAGCAAAAGATGTGTGTAAGAACCGTAGCAAGTGGAAAAAGACGTAACTTTATGTATGTTTGTAGTAACTGGAAATGTCTTTTTTTGGGAAAGAATAATGCTGCTTTGAGGTGACTTTATTAAAAAAAATATCAGCGCAATTATCAATCACTATGACAACACGATTGAGTTTAACAACTTCATTCCAACTAAATTTCAAAATGTCACGTTTTGGCAATGCGAATGTTCAAAGTATAAATGCGCTAATCAAAGAAAAAATTTCCAGAAATACAACTTACAGTCACAAATATATTTGGGGAATATTTATGGAATTTTGCTGCGAACGAGAATATGAATTAAATAAATATAGAAGCTTAGAAGAATTGGCGACGATACTAAAATATTGGGCGGTCAATATGAGAAAGAAAGACGGGATCGAATTTAAAGAAGCAACAGTGAAGACAATGTGGAACGTTTCGTGCAAACTTTTACAAGAAAAGTACTGTAATGACTATCATATTATGATCGACCCGTTTAACAATATAGTATTTAAACCAGACCGATCTTCTATAGTAGAGAACAGCATCGAATCTAATATTAAGTTAAATTTTAATAATTGTACTTTTAAAAAATAAATCGTTGTGTTGCGTTAAAAAAATTTCCGCCGAATATCCCTCGGACATTGACAAATGCCTCATCATTTTATGACAATTTATCAAGCTCGTTGCTTGGTAACAGCCCTTAGCCTTAGGCTTAGGTATCAAGGAACGAGATTTCGATTGTCATAAAATTATCTCGCCTATTATCAATGTCCTAGGGATATTACTACTGATAATGGATTTTTACAATTAGGTACTTTAAATTTTATTTGAACCAAATCGTTGTATTCTGTTATGTTTTGATAAAAGTTAATCCTGATAGTTTTTTATTTTATTCCCACTAGGATATAATTTCATTTTTTGTGCCACATCACGCTTGTGTGACTGACGCGTGTGCATTTACGTCTTATCCCCAAGGGATCAGTAAAATTAACCATCTCGGTGACTTTCCCTTGTACTCATCACAAAAATACACGTGTTAAGCTAACATTAATGTGGCTGTGTTCGACAGGTGATTGGCCATTTTGTTTTTTTGTTTTTTTTATTCATTTACTGTCCACGCTCTACCTTGCCCATATTCTTAACGTCTATAAAATATATTTTGCATTCAAAAATCTCATTTTTTTCCATCAATAGCTTTACCTGGTATATTTTCTATTGTTCGGGTAACTTTTATTACTTTGTAAGCGATGATATTTCGAAAAATAAAAACTCAAACAATAAATAATGACCTGGAATTATCTCGTGGATATATTGTCGTTTTCGTCCTGTTTATCGAATCCTCATCCCTTTATGTCCCATAAAAAATTATAAACGTTCCAATAAATCATCCCTTTCACGAACGCAGTCGAATCGTTAGAACGTAATTTGAAGATCGCGTGTTAACGAATCAAAATCTCGATGACAACTCAGTTTGATCGATAATTATTCGCGGGGGACTGGAAAAAGGAGGTGTAGAGGGTAAAAATGTGCAAGATTTCGTTTTACCGCCTTCCGGGCTCTCTCACGCCCACACACCCCCGAAAGTCCGAAGGTTGTTTCCATTCTTTGGTCCGTGATTCTTCGCTTGTAATAAACTGCTCCAAAAAAATTAAGGAAGTTCATAAATTCGGAGATTTTGTTTTAAAAAATTACGATTTTTGGTCACCAAGTGTTTATATGTTATAAATTGAATGTTTTTTCCTTTATGTAAGCGTTTGTTTGCAGTTTTAAACAACAAAATACAACAATTGGAGGTTGTGTACCATTTTAATTTTATCCAAAAATTAAAGTACACCCGTTAATAACGAGAATGATTTCCTCGATTTCCTATGATTCCCCCTCGAAAATTTCGTACTGTCCCATCAGCTGGTAAGATCATGGCTACAGAGTTTCGGGATTATGCAGGTTTAATTTTTGTGGATTATTTACCGCGTTGGCGCACCATAACAGGTGAATATTATGCGAATTTAATACCAAAAGTACGCGATGCGATCAGAAAAAAGAGAAGAGGAAAATTGAGTCGACGTGTGCTCTTCCACCTGGACAACGCTCCGGCACATAAAAGTTGTGTTGCAATGACTGCCATTCACAATGCGGGATTTGAAATTTTTGAACGGCCCCTTTATTCTCTCCCAGCAACTACCATCTATTCTCAAAATGAAAAGAATGGCTGAAGACTCAAAGTTTCAGAATTTTTTTCAAGAGGGTTTGAAACACTTCAATTCATACCAAGTGTATGAACGTTGCAGGTGACTAAGTTAAAAAATAAATTAGTTTCATGCTTTTTAGGGACAACGTACTATCAGAAAGATTTTGCTGGGTCTCAACACCAACAAAGCCTGTGGATCTGACGGAATCCCGCCGATTGTTCTCAAGAAATGTGCCCCCGAACTAACACCTGTTCTTTGCAAGTTGTTCAACCACTCTTACAATTTGGGAGTATTTCCGTCCAATTGGAAAATTGCAAGAGTACAGCCAGTCCCTAAAAAAGGCAAAAAGACCCTACCTAGCAACTACAGACCTATCGCACTGCTATCTATTATTTCAAAGGTCATGGAAAAAGCCATCAACATCGAGCTCATGAAATATCTGGAAGACTCGGGAATTATCAATGATAGGCAATATGGCTTCCTCCACCAGAGATCAACTGGTGACCTGCTCGCATACGTCTCACATATATGGCAGCTATCTATTGAAAAGTATGGAGAAACTTTAGCTGTGGCATTAGATATCTCCAAGGCGTTCGATCGAGTTTGGCACCAGGGACTCCTCGCCAAGCTTCCATCTTATGGCTTGCCCCCTCAGCTGTGTTCTCTGCTTGCTAGTTTTCTCTCAAACAGGTCTCTACATGTAGTGGTTGATGGAGTTTCATCTGACACTCTACTCATAAATGCTGGTGTTCCGCAAGGATCCATTCTAGCACCAACACTATTTTTACTTCACATCAACGACCTGTTGAAAGCAACTTCATGTCCCGTACACAGCTTTGTCGATGATAGTACCCTCCATACCGCTTTCTCTTCCAGGGCCACTATATCAGCCCGTGAAACCAGAAATGAACGAGGAAGAAATGTTAACAATATAAATATGGACTTAGCAACAATTCTTGAATGGGGATCCAATAACTTGGTAGAATTCAATGCAAACAAAACACAAGCATGTCTTTTCTCTAGAAAAGCCGATCTCACTGTGCCTAACATAACTTTGTCAGGAGTAACCATACCACTGAAGTCATCCATATCGATGCTTGGTATTACTATCAGCAATAACCTTTCCTGAGAAAATCACGTGAGGTCCATTGCCAAAAGTGCATCCCAAAAACTTGGTTTTTTGTTTCGTGCCAAGAGCTATTTCACTTCCAGTCAGCTGCTTATGATCTATAAAGCACAGATCCGACCTGTACTGGAATACTGTTCCCATATTTGGAGTGCGGCACCTAAACATATCCTGAAGCTATTGGATTCTGTCCAAAAAAGGGCAATTCGTCTCGTCGGTGATGCCTCGCTTACAAACTCGCTCACTTGTCTGGAACACCGTAGAAAAGTTGGCGATTTGTCCCTATTTTATAGATATTTTCATGGGCGATGCTCTTCTGAAATATCAACAATCGTTCCTCCTTTGGCAGTCTCTTCGAGATTAACCCGTCAAGTTCAGTCTTCACACCCATTTGTGGTCACTTTGGAGACCTGCAGAACATCACTTTCCAAAGACTCGTTCATCCAACTAACAGCGAGGCTTTGGAACACACTGCGTAGAGAGGTGTTCCCCGAGGCATACAACCTCCAGAAATTTAAGAAGAACACCAACTCCTACCTTCTTTACCTTGGTTCCCACGATGTTCTCTGAACATTACAGGATATTCCTTTTCGTGGGAACCAGAACATATAAAAAAAAAAAGTTCGTAAACTATCCTCGTATTTGGTCACATTAATTTTTTTATTTTGTCATTGGCGAAAAAACAACCTTAAATGATCTCAAAAGTATTCATTTATATATATTTTCTTTATAACTGTCAATTCCAATACATTTTTTGATATAAAAATATTCGGTAACCATTACAAAATATTTAGGTTACGCCAATGGTAACTGATTCGGTTTCAATCGTCACTGGAAGTGGCGCTGCTGTCGCGAAGAAGTAGGGTTGTTAAAAATTTGCCTTTCATTCCTATCTCCATTCTACGTTTAATTAATTTCAATTTACTGCACTATTCTTAAATAAATTTTCTAAACATATTTTGTTGTTGAATTTCATATTTTTTGTTGCTTATGTAGGATCTGAAAGATTTTACTTATTAAAATACCAGTATTTTATCTTCTATCATAACTTTAACGCTACTAAGTTCTTGGGACTTCTTTTTTCTTTATATTTGCTCCATTTTTTAATATTTGTTCACATTCTTTATCCTGTAGGACGTTTATAAGCTTACCCTTATTTACATACATACATACATACATATAGTCACGCCTTTTTCCCGTAGGGGTAGGCAGAGACCACTTCCTTCCACTTACTACGGTTCTCACACACATCTTTTGCTTCCTTTACTTTTATCAGTGCTCTCATACATGCTCGTCGGTTGTTGGTACTCTTGACCTGGCCTTTCTTCAAAATAATGTTGATCTGATCGAGATATGTTCGCGGAGATCGACCTCTACCGACTTGTCCATTCACACTCGCCTTTATATATCTTTGAAACCACAACTTATTTTACACCACAGCGTTCCCTTATCTTACTATCTGTCACTTTATCCAACCGAGTCACTCGAGCTATACTTCTCAGGCTACTCATCTCCGCATCATTAATCCTATTTTCATGCTTCTTCTGCCAAACCCAACATTCACTACCATACATAAGTTTGGGAACCAACTCTCTTCTATGCACAGCCAGACGTACCTTTTTTGACACGTTCTGGATGTTTATAAAGCTATACATTGCCCCATTCATTTGTTTTTCAATTAACACCCTTCGCTCAATGTCACTGCCATATTTTCCATTTCCATTTTTGAACAGTATACAAACTTATTTACTTGTTTCACTCTCTCTCCCTTAATCAGTTTGTCATGCTTTCTTCTCTATCAAAAACCATTACTTTCGTTTTGCTTACATTTATTTTTATCCCTTTGTTTTTTAGGGTATCATGCATGTAACATGCATAATATTAACCATCGCCTGCAACTCCTCTTCAGAAGACGCTAATATGACTTGATCATCGGCGTAAAGAAGGCATTTGACGATCAAATCATTCATTTTTAATCCATACGCACTCTCTTTCAAATCTTTTAAACAATCGTCTATGTATAAGTTAAACAGCCATGGTGAAGTCACACATTCCTGTCTGACACCTTATTTTCATGTCTAATAATGACTTTCCATTAATTCTTTATTAAGGTTAGTTAGTTTAAATTGGTAGAGTAACTCGGCCTAATAAATTTTTCAGCTCTCTCGACTTTTCCTAGTTCTTTTTGTTGGTGTTTACATTGGTAGAGTTACTCGTGAATTGGGTCCAGTAACTGGTGTTAGCACTCGACTAGTCGTCCTATTGTTTTCTGCTTTCGTTTTCATTTTAAAGTGGCGGGAAGGAAAGCAAGCCACTATGCTGCCCGCTCTACCACTCGACTTGCCTAACACAAGCCCGTCTATTCGACTGTTTCCTCGACCAACTATTTACATTTATACGCTTTTCTTTACTTGCCTCTTTACTCTACTATTCTTTACTGTTGCAACTGAAAGACATTTTGTTAATGATGTTTAATAGCGTCATTAAAACACTACCTTGTTTACTGTCTTGTTGCTGGACTTTTTTTTTCTTAATTCAAAATTTGAAGTAATCTGGATAATAAAAATAAGCTAAGCTATAAACGTATAAAGTTACATTGAAAAGAAAAACGGGGTGAGGATTTACAATGGTTTACATTTTTAATCCTCACAGAATATGAAGTTCCTATCTTTTTTAAAAAATTAATCTTAAAAGTGGTGCTTTGCAGTAGCTTAGAAAGTACGGTGCTTTCATTTCAAAACCAGCCAGTCCAAATAACTTTTGATTTTGCGTAAATGTAAGAAAAACAAAAAAAAAATCGAATTTTTCAATCAAGAGGGAGGTTTAAAAATATTCTGCCGTTTTCAAGTGGCATCCCCTTAAAATAAAATATAGATTAAATTGTTGTTTATATGGCTGGTTTGCATTTTTTTGGGTATTCATTTGATGTTTGGGATTTTTGTGTGATGAGTGTTAGGGAAATGATGAACAATTCGAATTAATGTTAACTACGTGTATTTATTGAAACGAAAAAAAACTTGGCAAGTGAGGCGATGTGCGTCAGTGTCGAAGTTCGTCGAGAGACTGTGTTGGAGGCCGTTGAGAGACTGTCGGAAACTGACTGACTCCGTGTACCTCTGTCCGTCCTTTTTATCTTCATCCCCCAGGTCGTTGGTTTTATGACGGTTCCTAGAGAATGCTTAACTTGGCAGAAAGGACTTTTAGAGTTATACAGATTTACATTGCTACTGTGAATGTACGTAAGTAGCTGAAAAGGAAAGAAGCTTCTGGTCATAAAGGTTAGGCTCGTATACGTGCTTTATTGAAAAGGAACAGAACTTGGGGTCGTCGGATTTTGAGGATTCAAAAATGCAAAAGTTTTGTCACGTCGTCTGTGCATAACCTGTCTGTAGGACACAAGATAGCGGTTGCTATTTGACATTTTAAAGAAGGTAAGGGGATGTTAAAGTGATGCCACTTGGAAGGAATAACATTTTTAAACTTTCCCCTTGATTTAAAATTCGACGTGTTTTTTGTTTTCCTTACATTCACGCAAAATCAAAAGTTATTTGGACTGGCCGGTTTTAAAACTAAAGTTATAATACAGACTGGCAGGACAACGTCTGCCGGGTTCAGCTAGTTGACTGTAAATTTAAACGGATTCAGCATACTTTTTTTTAATGACGCATTACGAATTGTAACATGGTCGGCCGACCATTTTAAATAAAAAAAAAAGAAAAGGTTATAGATACCGATGACGACTACATCTAATATCCTTAATACGAATATATCATGCGAAAGCCTTATCTTTGATCGCAAGGACCAATGAGGGCTTCGATCGATGAAAGTAGGGGTGTGGAGAGAACTTTCATTGGCCGAAAACTGTTTCTAGCGTAACCAATAGCGAATGCCGAAGCTTCCACGTATGCGATTACAACATTTTCCATTTTTTTTTTCGAGGGTGTTTTACAGGGTTGGTGGATTTTATTTATCGACCCTTGTACGTAATCGTAAGTTTGCAAGTACAACTATTTCTTGGAAAATGTTCATCTTGTCAAGACAAAACGGTTGATTTTTTAATTTTCCACTTGGGATATTTTGTTTACTGTACATTTGCAAGCAATTAACTATATAAAAAATAAAACCAAGTTCAGCTGTTCTGGTCTACTTTTTTGCTATATTAAATAATATCTGAACTGGCTATTTTTTATCTAGGCCATACTTTGGCCAATTTCATAGCATTGATGAATCTCAAAACATAACATTTGGTTAAATTCTTTGCTTCGCTGTCGGTTGTTTCGCTGATAGCTGAAATGACCTGAAAACTTGAGCAGAAGATGAATGCCTTAGTGATAAAAAAACTATCACTATCAGCAGAAAAAATTAAACATTTAGGAGTAAAAGACACCTTAGATGGAACATCGAGAAGCTCCCTTTATAGTCCAAGCAATACAGCATAAAAATGAGTGATTTTTTTGACATTAATTCTACTAATACTACTCGAGCGTTTCCGCGCGATCCGCCGTTTCGAACCGACTTTCCCAGCGTTTTTAAGGCACTTCCCATCATTTGAATTGATAACGAGAATATACGTTTTGTTGTACGGATCTTATATTTTTCAAAACCGTTTTAAAATTTAAAATCGGATTATCTCAGACGACCAGTCGGTTTTCAGGTAGTATTACTGTCACGATTAAATCCCTATTGCTTGGCCTATTATAGTTTCAAGTATCTTCGAAATATATTAAACACGTACCGAATGAAAATAATTTATTGCGCAATTGTAGAATCTCGTCTTACATATGGAATAGTGGGCTGTCACAATATCACATCTGAAAAAAATCTTAAAAATTCTCTTTAGCAGACTATTATAATACTCATTAGAAATTATGTTCAATTTAGTGTCCTTTAAGAATGTTTATTGCATTTTTTTCGGTTACTGATTTTTACACGAATTACAAAATTCCAAAATTGAAAAATCAAATTATAAAATCTCACCAATGTTCCAGACATGGTTATAGGAAAACGGTTCATCTGACAACAAAAATTTCAATCCCACCTTTTTTGTAGAGCATTTTATTTTCTTCTAGAAATATATTCAAAACAGTTACATTTACTTCGATGGTTTGGGAATTGAGACAGAATTCTGTAAACAGTAAAAAAAATCAAAAATTGCGATGATGGGCCTCTTGATGTTAATGTTTAGGGCTCAAATTTTCACAATAACTTTTTTTGTCATCCCAAATAATATTTTCTGATGTCCATAGTGTACATGTAGAAAACTACCATTTTACATTTTAATAATTATCTTCATATTTATTGCTTATTACGACTAATCATTATTTATAAATTATAAATTTATAAGGCGAGTGTGAATGGACAAGTCGGTAGAGGGCGAGAGCACTGGTGAAAGTAGTGATGTGCAAGCAGGATTTAGACGAGGAAGGAGATGTATGGATCAGGTCTTTTCATTACGAAGTGTAGTCGAAAAATTTTTGGCTAGAAGTCAGGTTTATTGCGCTTTTATAGACTTGAAAAAGCCTTTGATATAATCACTTTATGAGGATTCCTCTGCTTGTTCAGGATAAACGGAGCTTACACGGAGTGGTTTAACATTGAAAAAGGTGTGAGACAGGGATGTGTGGCTTCGTCATGGCTGTTTAACTTATACATAAACGATTGTTTAAAAGATTTAAAAGAGAGTGCCTATGGATTGAAAATGAATGATTTGATCGTCAAATGTCTTCTTTACGCCGATGATCAAGTCATATTAGCGTCATCTGAAGAGGAGTTGCAGGCGATGGTTAATGTTATGCATGATGCCCTGAAAATCAAAGGAATGAAAATAAATGCTGCTTACATCCCTGTCCGCGTTTCTCTTTAATTTTGCCCTGGAGATTGAGTTTTGGGATAGAATATCGGTCACCCCTAAGTATGTGGCCCAGAAAGACGTTTTTCGTTGTTTAACGATAAGGAGTTCTCTCTCTACTCCAGCTCTCAACAAATCATCGTTGTTTGACATATGCTCGATCCAGGAGATCCGAAGCATTCTCCGTAGAATCCACATTTCAAAGGATTCTATTCGGTTCAGTGTTCTGATCTCAAGCGACCACGTTTCTACACCGTTCAACAAGATGGGCCATACATAGCACTTGATTACTCGTAGTCGACGATCAACCGGTAGGGTTCTCTGTAGGAGTATGTTTTTCATCGTTAAATACGTGGCTTTTGCAATTTCGTTACGCGTTTTTACTTCTTCATCACAGTCCCATTTCTCGTTGACAGTTGTTCCCAGGTATTTGAATTTGGATACTCTTTCAATTGCTTCGCCATTGATTGCAAGTTTATGTTACCAAATTCCTGCCTGCTGATAATCATCATTTTAGTTTTGGAGATGTTAATGTATCTAATGTTGTTGATGGGTTTGCCGTTTACTTTTATTCCAGCAGCCACATTGTCCAGAGCTAGTTGGAAGATCTTCTCAACGTAGATATTAAACAGCATGCATCCATGTCGGACCCCTTTAGCGATGTTAAATTCCTGTGTCAGGAGATCTTTTCCGATTAGTCAGATTACGTCGTTAAAATGTTCTCTCGTTGTTTTATTCACGACACGATAAAATTGTCCGAAAAAGCAACAAGGTGTTTTAAATCGAAAAATGTGAAAAATTCGCTATGACTGCGTTTATATTTTGAGGTTCGTTATTTGGAAAATGTTTAGAATTCCATTTAAAATAAAAAAAAAAAAATGTAATATCTTATCACGGTTGTGAGTAACGGTAATCGTGAGCGTAATAATCCAACGCCCAAAATATGTTTATCTATTGAAAAAATATTTCCGATTCTACCCTACTTTTACTACCTTGTAAATATTAAACCGTAGCCAAGCAACCGGAAAGAGCGGGGCGTCCGCGGGGGGTGGTGGATATCCGTGGCGATTTTCTCCTATCCATGCTTCTGATGATATTATTTCGATAGAACAGTTAGCCAGACATTTTTATCGAGATACGACCGCGCGTTATATTTTGTCTTATCGAATTAATTTTTACAAAACGTAATATAATTAAAAACGCCTTTTTGACAATAATTATATAAACGATTGACGTAGTTGATTGTTGTCCGAAAGTCAGGTTGAACGATGAACGATATCGCGACATTCTGTTTAAAAATGTGCCAGTGATTCGAAATTATGGAATTTTGGGATATGGATGACAGGAGAGAAACGAGACATCGAAATTTGCAAGGTATCGAGTATTTCAAATATAAATAACAGATATATTAATCTGGCATAGCAAATGCAGCACACAATAATTTTGATATGGTAACTTATTAGAGAATATTAATCGGGAATTTGATCGCAGCAATTTTCAAAAATATAGCCAAGATTATGCTATCTTGACGGTCAAGCTAGCGCACTGCATCGGAATCGAAATTTTGAAAACGTTTTTGGTTAGCAAACATTAATCGCTAATTTATTATCACATCAGAAATTTTATCGATGCCATGGAAAGAAAATTAGGGGGGATTCTGTTAGCTTGTCAGTCAAGCTGTAACACTGCATCGAAATCAAAATTTTGAAAACGTTTTTGGCTAGCAAATATTAATCGCTAATTTATACTACATCAAGAATTTTATCGATGTCATGGAAAGAAAATTAGGGCTGATTCTGTTAGCTTGTCAGTCAAGCTGGAACACCATCGAAATCAAAATTTTGGGAACGTTTTTGGCTAGCAAATATTAATCGCTAATTTATACTACATCAAGAATTTTATCGATGTCATGGAAAGAAAATTATGGGGGATTCTGATAGCTTGACAATCAAGAAGAGAAATTTTTCACGGAGTAATGGATAACATTTTATTTCGTCTATATTTTATTGTAAGACATATCCAGCGTTATTATGTACTTTTTGGTAATATATTAGCGATCAATATTTGCTTGCCAAAAACGTTTTTGAAATATTGATTTCGATGCAGTGTGTCTATGACTTTAATGTAAAAATTGGAAACGAAAAAGTGAAAAACCTAGGCATCATAATCGATAATAAACTGAAATTCAGTTAACATGTATCTTGTATTCTTCAGAAATGCCAAATTAAAATTGCTACACATCAACCGACACAGTAAAACTGAAAACCCAGCTATGCGAATCACACTAGCATAATCATAATTACAGTGATGTTTGTGATTTCGACAAGGTATTTACACGCACACTAAATGTAAGATTTGAAGAGACTGAAAGCAGGTGTAGGTACAATTGAACGGCCTTTACGATTCCCAGATATTACAGATTTTGCAGCTAGATTAAAAAATGTATGGTGTGTATGTATCGTAAAACTAACTCAGTTATTGCTATACAGAGTAGATATTCTTATATTTATATGTGCGTCTATAGTAATACGTAGTCATCTGCTTTGCATACTTATTTATTGTCACTCGGTTAAAAAAGTAACCTACGTTTGTATTCGGTAGTTTTAAGCCTTTAAAAATAATTATAGTTGTGACACTTGCCAAAGAGGCGTCCAACCTGTATCTGGTAGTACTACCTCTGTCGAGGATAATAAAATGTTAGTTGGATTTATTCAGTGGAAAATTTTTTCCAAGAAAGTGAATTACTCAAATCATTTCATCACAATGTCCGGAAATACCTTTGAACCAAGTCCCTCCATCTCGATTTTGGGAGTCACGGTGTCCAATAATATGCCTTGGCATGAACATGTTGCTAACATCGCAAAGTCGGCAAGCCAGAGGCTAGGTTTTCTGTGGAAAGCCAAAATTTTTTTTATTCTTGATCAACTGTTGACGACGTACAAGGCTCAAATCCGACCTCTACTGGAGTATTGCTCGCATATTTGGGGTTCAGCACCAAGGCATTCTCTTCGTCTTCTAGATTCCATTCAGAAAAGAGCCATTCGCTTGATAAACAGCTCAACTCTCACATATACCCTTCACCCTCTAGAACATAGAAGAAGAGTTGCAGACCAGTCATTGCTCTACAGATATTTCCATGGCAGATGCTCCAGAGAAATAAAAACTCTTGTACCACCATTGGCCACATTCGGCCGAAGAACTCGGCACGCTGATCAGTCTCACCCATTTACTCTCAAGATTGACACTACAAGGACCAATCTTCATCAAGAATCCTTCTTTTACAGGGCTGCTACGGAATGGAATAAGCTTCCAAAATCAGTTTTTTCAGAGAACTATGACTTGCAACTTTTTAAAAAGCGTGTCCACAATCATTTCCTTTCTATAATCCCTTCCCATTCTAATAGTCGCAGTGCGGGCCGTCCACGGCACACACGATAGGTCTGCCCTTTTTGCAACAATTGTCATTAACAACAACAAAAAAATACTGTTATTTTTAAGTGTGTTTGTCCTTTATTCCATCACATATGTTTTTAATTTTTAACTTGGACATTACGATATTCTGGATAACCAAAGTATTAATGGAATGTCCCCTGTGGCACGTAACGTATCTTTAATGATTTTGTTGTTTTTATCACCGTAGTAATTCTTCATTATCAGTCAATTATTGAAACTTTAGTGTTTGATGTGTACCGTAAACATTTAATATCTAAATTAATTCCCAAATGGATGTTCAGTTGCGTCAATCGAAATTTTGGCGTCTATCTCCTGATAAAATTAATAAAAATATGTACCCTGTAAATTTAGAAAATATAATCCACTTGCTGATATTTTCTAAATTTACAGGGTGTACCAATTTTTACATTTTTACTTAATGACGTCACAGCCGTAGAAAGAAAGAAAGAACGAAAGAGAGAGGGGTGTGGATAGAGAGTGTAAGAGAGAGTGAGAAAGATAGAGAGTGAGAGAGATAGAGGGTGAGAGAGTGAAAGAGTGAGAGAGATAGAGGGTAAGAGAGTGAAAGAGATAAAGAGTGAGAGACAGAGAGAGAGGGAGTGAGAAAGAGATAGATACCAATACGGATTCAATTGTACCTTTGTGTCTTAAATTAATTGGTGGTTTTATTTTGATTTTATTTGCCCCAAATCGCAAGCTTCAATGGAGTTGTTCTTGTACTAAATTAGGTCCAGGTTTCATACTACATACATACATGTAGTCACGCCTTTACCCTGTAGCTATAGGCAGAGACCACTTGCTTTCACTTGCTACGGTTCGTACTTCCGTCTTTTGCTTCTTCTACTTTTATCAGTGCTTTCATACAAGCTCTTCGGTTGCTGGTACTTTTAACCTGGCTTTTCTTGCAAACAATTTTGATCTTATCGAGATTTGTTCTCCTAGGTCGACCTCTACCGACTTGCTCGTTCACACTCTCCCTATAAATCTGTTTCGTCCAGCTTATTTCATCCATCCTCTTTACGTGTCCGAATCATCTAAGCATTTCTTTATCTATCTATGTTACCTCATCTTCTTTAACACCACAGCGTTTCCTTATCACACCATTTCTCATTTTATCCATCAGAGTCACTCCGGCTACACTTCTCAGACTACTCATCTCCGCAGCATTGATCTTACTTTCATGCTTTTTCTGCCAAACCCAATATTCACTACCATACATAAATATACTCTATGCACAGCTATTCTTGTTTTTTTTTGACAAGTTGTGGCTGCTCTTAAAGTTATACAGCGCCCCATTCATTTGTTTCCCTTCGCTCAATATTATATCTACTAATTTTTATATTAAATAAATATTACAAGAAATATACCTATAAATGTAAATTGTTGATCCGTCAGATAATATGTTTAAAAACTCTCACCTAATTAAAAACACCATAATAATTTTTAAATAATCTATTTGTTATCATGTTCATTTGCATATTTTGTAGAAAAATATACAAATTTTTTTAGAGTTTTAGAGTTACAATCTCGGAATGTCAAAAGGATGTAAATACTAATATTGATGAGTTAAATGTTAGGAGAAAAAGTGATACAAACGACCATTAAGGTCGAGGCTTTCTTTGCATCTGGAAATCTTGTTTTAGTAATGAAGTATTTAGTGTCTAAATCTGTTTTTATTGGAACAGCCAGTAATCAAAATACAGTATATTAAATGGAAGTATTTGGAAACAATTTCCTTCACTGCTCTACAATGAAGTAATGATGAACAGCAACTATTTTCTTGTAGACTTGTAGTACTTATTAATACCTACAGCTAATAAAGGAACAGTCCATGAAAATAGCTGTAAAAAAGTCATGAATCTCGCTCTAAGAAGAGACATAGGTCTGGGTTGGTCGACCGTGGAACAATTTGTACAACCAGTGAAGAAACCATGGTAGATTTCCTTAGAATAGTCAATGTAAATATCTATCTTCTTCTTCGACTGCCTATCCGCTATTGTTGGATGTTGGCGACCATATTTCCATACATTTCTCTGTCGGTTGCTGTGTGTACCAACTCTCCTATCGTTCTTAACCCCGCCCAATCTCTTATATTTCTTAACCATGACATTTGCTTTCTGCCTATCCCTCGCTTTCCCTCTATTTTTCCTTCGACAATAAGTTTTAGCAGTTGATATTTTTAGTTTCGCATTATATGTCCAAAATACGATGTTTTCTTCTTTTTGACATTAAGCATTAACTCACGGTCTCTGCCGATTCTTCTTAGAATTTCATTTCTTCTTAGAATTTCATCGTTGGTTACTCTGTCTATCCATGGCACCCTTAGCATCCTACAATACATCCACATTTCAAATGCTTCTATTTTGTTGACGGAAGATGACTTCAATGTCCAGGTCTCTGCACCGTACAGCAACACCGACCATACATAACATTTGGCATAACGTAATCTTGGCTTTAATTTAATGTCACGACTAGTTAGCAAGATCCTTAGGAAAATATACGGAGGAGTCTGGGATCAACAAACATTGCGGTATAGGATGCGCACGAACAATGAGGTATATGAACTATATAATAGCCCAAGTATAATACAAGAAATTAAATCCAACAGATTAAGATGGCTGGGACATGTCCAGAGGAGTAATGACTCAAGGCTAATTAAAATGGTCTGAGAAGAAGCCCCTAACAACAAAAGACCACTTGGGCGCCCAAAACTTCGATGGCGTGATAATATACGCAAGGACCTGCAAACTTTGAGAGTCCTTAACTGGGAAGAAAGTACTCAGGAATGACATGAATAGAGGAGAATTGTTGAGGCGGCCAAGACCCACCCCGGGTTTTAGAGCCATGGATGGATGGACTAGTTAGCACGCTTTTATATTTAAAAAAGTTATTTCGAGCTGTTTCAATTCTGCATTTAATTTCTTTGTCATTATTCCAATCTTCATGCAACCAGCACCCTAGATATTTATATTGTGCTACAGGTTCTAAAGTTTGGCCGTCTGCTATTAATCTTGCATTGTTGTATTGAAGTTTACGTCTGCTTACTATCATGAACTTTGTTTTATTGCTATTTATTATAAGGTCATAAATATCTATAGACAAGAGAAAGGTTTACTTTCTTCCATTTAATATTACGAGTTTGTAGTAAGGTAGATCTTAGGGTGCTTCATTGGACATTCATTGATTGATATGATTATTTAAACAAATCGAGATCCTCGTTGAAAATGATGTTTTTAACGTTAACTAGAAAATCTTGGGGAATCTCGTAAAACTACCTGTTATACTGAATATAAACTAATTATCGCTGATAATGGCATATTTTATGTGTACGTGTGGTTAACATCGTGGGCGTTGTCATGGTGATAAATCAACAACGAGCAGGGATTTATTGAACAAACATTATTTGCATGTTGACCCCGAAAAATTCTCTGCGTGTTTCAGTAATAAAAAATGCATTTATAACAAACGGTTAAATGGATATGTACTTATCAATTTAGTCGTGAACACCAAGAAGGGTGATCAAAAAACCGTGTGGGGCTCCATGAACGCCCATATTACACGTTTAACAATAAATACGTGTTGTTATTAATTCAATTCACTATGATGTGAGAGTCAAAAATTGGGTAATATTTAACTTCCCAGCGGGAAGTTAAAGTAATAGGTCCGATTTTGCGAATCCCGAATTTTGACATATTTCCACATTTCAAGGTCCCTAGAGTCGAATACAATAGTTTTTAAGTGGACGTCTGTGTGTGTGTTTGTGTTTGTGTGTGTGTGTGTGTGTGTGTGTGTGTGTGTGTGTGTGTGTGTGTGTGTGTGTGTGTGTGTGTGTGTGTGTGTGTGTGTGTGTGTGTGTGTGTGTGTGTGTGTGTGTGTGTGTGTGTGTGTGTGTGTGTGTGTGTGTGTGTGTGTGTGTGTGTGTGTGTGTGTGTGTGTGTGTGTGTGTGTGTGTGTGTGTGTGTGTGTGTGTGTGTGTGTGTGTGTGTGTGTGTGTGTGTGTGTGTGTGTGTGTGTGTGTGTGTGTGTGTGTGTGTGTGTGTGTGTGTGTGTGTGTGTGTGTGTGTGTGTGTGTGTGTGTGTGTGTGTGTGTGTGTGTGTGTGTGTGTGTGTGTGTGTGTGTGTGTGTGTGTGTGTGTGTGTGTTTGTGTGTGTGTGTGTGTTTGTGTTTGTTTGTGTGTGTTTGTTTGTGTGTGTGTGTTTGTGTGTGTGTGTTTGTGTGTGTGTGTGTTTGTGTGTGTGTGTTTGTGTGTGTGTGTTTGTCTGTGGGTTTGTGTGTGTGTGTGTGTGTGTGTGTGTGTGTGTGTGTGTGTGTGTGTACGTATGTTCGTATATGCGTTCGGAATTATTTTTCGTGTCGATTATCTCGAGAACAAAAAATAATATCGACGTGGGACGAATTGCATTCTACGCATAATTACGTAACTTAGAACTTATTAGATTTTTAGCAAAATCGGTTGAGCGTTTTTATGGAGAATAAGAAAACTGAAAAAAATGGTAAACTACTTGAATTTTGCAATTTATACTATTTTCAATACAGAATTTTAAGATCTTTTGAATGATATGATTATTGCATGTTGGGAATGTTTGTATAAAAAAATATGATGACAATATTTCATAAAAAGAGAGTTTTAGAAAACAAAAATAGAAATTGGAGTATTTTAAACTTGTGTCAGTATTGAGAGAATAGCATTGAAGACGCTATAACAGTGAACAATTATTGTAAGTAATAATTAAGCATTGTTTATAACAATTAAATAATGTTTCTAACAAATGATTATTAATCATAATAAATAAAAAAAAATTTAATTGTTGCAAACAATATTAGATCGCTTTTTACATATAATTCGCCAGAACAGAAGTGTCTTCTTGTTGATGACTTACAAAAATTAAGAACAGATATTTGTGAAATTAAAACATAGTGTTATATAGTACTTCCCTACTGTGGGTACCTGGGCACCAGGGGGTGGAAGGAAACGAAAAAGCCGACACCCTTGCAAAACAGGGGGCCGAATCTGCGTTCACTGGACCAGAACCGGTTTTTGGAGTCACCACAAGTGCCGCCAAAACAATTATTTCGGACTGGGCGGAGAAAAAAATACTCACGTACTGGTCCGATATACCAGGGTTAACTCACTCGAAAGCGTTTTTACCTAAACCCTCGAGAAACACAACTAAGCAGATCCTAGAATGGAGCAGAAATGACCTGCGAATTCTAACGGGGCTGCTTACAGGACACTGTCGTCTAAGATACCACCTCGGAAGGATAGGTCTGAACCAACAAACGGACTGTCCGTTTTGCTGCGTGGAAGACGAATTTGATGAACACTATGTTCATGCCCCGGCCTGGGAAGAATAAGGTTTAGCATATTTGGTTACACCAACCTAGAACCTACCGATTTCAAAAAAATCTCACCATATACAACCATGAACTTCGTGAGAAGGGCTGGATTGTGCGGTGAACTGTAAACACTGGGGGTGAGCCACAATAGACCTACTAAGGGTCGCAGTGGAGGGGCGACCACGCCCCACTCACATGATACCTAACCTAACCTATATAGTACTTGTGAAATTTAAAAATAGTGTAAGTACTATTTGCAAGCTGGATATTGCATGTCATAAGTGACATATCAGTGTATTTCTAAAACAACGAATTCTAGATGTTTATTGTAAGGCCTAGTGTTCGCTCTATTTTGTTACAACTTGACCAAAATTCTAAGCATTTGTGTTGTGTAAATATACTAAACAAATTTTTTTTATTGCAGCTCGGGGTACAGATTTTGTTGGTGGAATAGATAACGAAGCCTTGGATTTTTCACAGTTAGAAGATTTCATCAACAGCGAAGGTTCGCAGGGCAACAATTCATATTTCGGAGACTCGCTAAATTCAACTCCATCCTCGGGCAAACTTCTAAATGTCATCGTAGAAAATAAAAGGAATAACATCGGGTAAGTAAGTAATTTTTTGCACGGGGGAAATTTTGGGGTCCCGCGTTGAAAGCCAAAACGTAACATTTTTTTTTTTTTTATGAAAATAGTCGCAAAAAGGGTAGACCTATCGTGTGGGCCGCGGACGGCCCGCACTGCGACTATTGGAAGGGGAAGGGATTATAGAAAGGAAATGATTGTGGACACGCTTTTTAAAAAGTTGTAGGTCATAGTTCTCTGGAAAAACTGATTTTGAAAGCTTATTCCATTTCGTAGCAGCCCTGTAAAAGAAGGATTCTTGATGAAGATTGGTCCTAGTAGTGTCAATCTTGAGAGTAAATGGGCGAGACTGATCAGCGTGCCGAGTTCTTCGGCCGAATGTGGCCAATGGTGGTACAAGAGTTTTTATTTCTCTGGGGCATCTGCCATGAAAATATCTGTAGAGCAATGACTGGTCTGCAACTCTTCTTCTATGTTCTAGAGGGTGAAGGGTATCTGTGAGAGTTGAGCTGTTTATCAAGCGAATGGCTCTTTTCTGAATGGAATCTAGAAGACGAAGAGAATGCCGTGGTGCTGAACCCCAAATGTGCGAGCAATACTCCAGTAGAGGTTGGATTTAAGCCTTGTACGTCGTCAACAGTTGATCAGGAATAAAAAACTTTCTGGCTTTTCACAGAAAACCTAGCCTCTGGCTTGCCGACTTTGCGATGTTAGCAACGTGGTCATGCCAAGACATATTATTGGACACCGTGACTCCCAAAATCGAGATGGAAGGACTTGGTTCAAGGGTTTTTCCGGACATTGTGATGGGATGATTTGAGGAATTCACTTTCTTGGAAAACGTGGCACTTTGTGTTTTTTGGGCGTTAAACTGAACAAGATTGTTGGTTCCCCACTCGACGATTTCTTCAAGATCTCTATTGATGGAATCAACCTGTTCCTAGTGTTTGTCCAGATCTGATAAGCTTTCTGCTAGTATAAGGGTGAGGTCTCATTAGTGCGTTGCTTTGCTTCGTCTCTATAATAGACATAGAATACATTATATACAGCGTTATCGGTCTCCTCTTTGTGCCGTGCTTCGTATGTAGCCTTACCCCACTCTTGTATAGTTTACATAGGCGTACGATGAAAGATATTTGTTACAAATGTTTTGTGTACATTTATGTTTATTTATATGGAACAGATTAATAAATAAAATTCAACTATTTTTACAATAAATCTTGCCGTTTTTGCTCTGTTTTCCGAAGTTTCACTTCTACTGCGTGTGAACTGCAGACAAACACACTTTTTAAGGTTTTCATTTATTAAATTGATAAATTTTGGTTCTATTCATCGAATAACAACTAAAATATTCATTTATTACGTTGAAAAAAAAGTCTTGGAAGTTTTTGGTTCGCAATACGATTTAATAAGAATGCAGGGGTTGGGGCAAGAAATATAGCATTACGTGGTACATAGTAGTGAGAATCCGCTCGAACTTTACATTGTGACTACCGATTTCAACAAGGGAAACATAATGTCAAATGGAAACCAGTTGTAGAATGTATTAATGCATGTCAAATTAGACCTTATAAAACATGCCCTTGACAAAAATTCTGAAGCTTAACAAATGTTGAAGCAGTTTTTGAGTATTGTTGTCGAATCACAAATAAAAAAATAATGTATTTTATGGTTTGCTTGGATAAAACAGATAATTATAAGAATTGATTGAAACTATGCTTGAAAGCTTTAAACTCATTGGCTGCAGAATGTCTCTTAAAGTGCATATGTTAAGGACTCACTTGGACCAATTCAAGGATAATATGGCTGCCTATTCAAAAGAGCAAGGAGTATGTTTTCACCAAGATGTGATGGATCTTGAACGAGGTCATTAGGGGCAGTATAACATTTGGGTTTGATACGGGAAAGTCCATACAAATATAGAAGAAATACGAGAAATATTCATTTTTTAACTTATCAATTTCTTTACATTTGTAGTTTATTATTATTCATTATTTCTTAATAGAAGTGATGGAAATGTGAAAGTCAAGTTTGTTTAACTGTTATTTACAATAAATGGGTAATTTTTCTCGAACTCTAAAATATCGTTCTGGTTTCTACAAAAGCAAACTTTTTCTAATTATACTACCTTTTTTTTATTAGTTACGTGTAAGAAATCAAAATTTGACGTCATCGACAACCTAGACCCAAAACTAGTGTTATTGTCTTGGAAAATTACAAATTATAAAAAAAACCTTCGAATTATATTTTGGCTGTGATGTAATTAATTTTATTACGACTGATATTGGTTGCACTCCACTGCAATTAGTTTTCCTCGTATGATTACCGCATTATCAATTACGGCGTTAAAGTTCATAGTTAATCGTTAAATTTGCACGAGAAGGTTATAACATGATAACGTAAATAATTATTAATCTGCGTAGATTTAGAGGAATTAGCTAAATTAATAATAATAAATATAGTTAGTTGGTGAGGATGCTGTAAAATATTTCTTGCAGCAAAAATAAACGAAATAATTAACATTTCGTTTATTTATTCGTATGACACTTCGTTGTTATCGATTAAGACGATTTTTCGATTTGTTTTTAGACATTCACTTCCCGAGAGCCCCCCCGACAGCAGTTCAGAACACCCCTACAGTCCCCAAGACGGTTGCGATGCTCCTATCACATCACAAGAATCGATTTACACTAACTTGACGCAAGGTCTCTACAAACCCACCATCCTCAGTCCGATTTTGACGGACAACATTATTTTGGGATCGCACATCGTCGTCACCGATCAAAATAATGATCAGTTATTGGAGAGCGGTGGCATACTTCAAGATAATGGAATCATCGTTAGCGGAGATATTAGGAACGGTACGACGATACTCAATAATAGAACGATTCAGGAGAATTTGCAAAACGATCAAAGCATTTTGCAGGGTCGGATCATTATTTCGGAAGCCAATGTTACCGGTAAGTATTAAACAGATCTTCTTAGTCCACCCACCTTGGGCCGTATTTTACGAAGTTCTATTCAAGTGGCGCACTCTCTGGCCAATTTTTTTATTGGTGATTCTATCCAACAGCATTATTCTTGCTTAATTTTTATCGAAGAAGCTTGGTACTCACAGAAAAGAAGCTAGTTAAAGAAGAAACCAAAATGCTTAAATGATGTAAAAAAAACATATCCCAGAAGAAAAAGAGAAATATTACAACTCAACATAAAGCAGGAAATTAAAGTAAAAGATACCTCGATTATACTGAGTGGGCCATAAGTTAGTTATCATCAGAAATCATTAGACTTTTTTTAGCCTAGCGTAGTGGTAGCAGTTGTGAACTTTATTAGTATGTAGTACCTATCAGTCAGTTAACACTAGCAGTCTAAGGTTATGTTGTTATCTAACAATGAACCACCTTAGCATAAGACCTATTCAAGAGGCGCACCCTCTGGTAAATTTTTTTGTTTAGACCTACAAGAATATAGTCCTGAGTTTTCGGCCATTGCTGGGGTATATTTTAGCGATAAAAAATTATTGAAAGTTAAAAAATGGACATTTTTGAGATAATTTTCTTAGAACGCGTCCTATCAAAAAAAGCTTCCAATAAAATGTGTTGCATCATAACGTCCTCTGTAAAAAAAGGTCCGGAAAGAAAAAAAAATTGTTAATCAAGCGGTTAATGGCAAATGAAAATAAGAATTCTACATTTCGTTTTTGCAACCACAATCGGATGTTTATCAACATATTGATTTGAAACTCGTACATGATGCAAAGAAGCCAAACCTCAAGAGAATCGTGCAAGATTTATCGATCTGCGAGGTAAAGTTTAGCAACAATCTGCGATCATCGAAAAATCTTTGCCCTTCAATAGAATATCCCGAAGAAGCCCACAGGGTGGGAAAAAATCGAGAAGCTTTTTTTACTGAAAATAGTCGCAAAAAGGGTAGACCTATCGTGTGGGCCGCGGACGGCCCGCACTGCGACTATTAGAAAGGGGAGGGATTATAGAAAGAAGATGATTGTGAACCCGCTTTTTAAAAAGTTGCAGGTTATAGTTCTCTGGAAAAACTGATTTTGGAAGCTTGTTCCATTCTTTCGCAGCCCTGTAAAAGAAGGATTCTTGATATAGATTGGTCCTTGTAGTGTCAATCTTGAGAGTAAATGGGTGAGGCTGATCAGCGTGCCGAGTTCTTCGACCGAATGTTGCCAGTGGTGGTATAAGAGTTTTTATTTGTCTGGGGCATCTGCCATGGAAATATCTGTAGAGTAATGTCTCGTCTGCAACTCTTCTTCTATGTTTTAGTGGGTGAAGGGTATCTGTGAGAGTTGAGCTATTTATCAACCGAATGGCCCATTTCTAAATGGAATCTAGAAGACGAAGAGAATGCTTTGGTGCTGAACCCCAAATGTGCAAGTATAGGTCGGATTTGAGCCTTATACGTCGTCAACAGTTGATCAGGAGTAAAAAACTTTCTAGCTTTCCACAGAAAACCTAGCCTCTGGCTTGCCGACTTTGCGATGTTAGCAACATGGTCATGCCAAGACATATTATTAGACACCGTAACTCCCAAAATCGAGATAAAGGGACTTGATTCAAGGGTATTTCCGGACACTGTGATGGAGTGATTTAAAGAATTTACTTTCTTGGAAAACATGGCGCTTTATGTTTTCTGGGCGTTGAACTGAACAATATTGTTGGTTCGTATCATTATACACAAGCGATTTGGAAAATTTTTTTTTTTTTGAAAATAGATACTGTTATAAAAATTCCGACCAAAGTTGCAAAGATATCTGAAAAATTCTTGTACCATCTAATGCGAGCAATTATGCCCTCACAGTTATCGATTTATTTCGATGCATTGGAAATAATATCGTGCGCGTGCGATAAAAGTAGGGATGGGTCGTTACTCGTGGAAAGTTATTTTGGAACGGTATAACGCGTTGTAGCGTTATCAAAAAATACCGTTCCAAAATAATGTTTCTAATCTAAAATCGCCGAATCAGTATCTATTTTCAACAAAATTTTTTTTTCCAAATCGCTTGTGTATAATGATACAAAGCTCCTCGATTTTTTTCACCCTGTGGGCCTTCGTTGGGAAATTCTATTGAATGGCAAAGATTTTTCGATGATCGCAGATTGTTGCTAAACTATATCTCGCAGATCGATAAATTTTGCACGATTCTCTTTGGGTTTGGCTTCTGTACATAATGTACGAGTTTCAAACCAATATGTTGAAACACCCAATTGCGGTTGCAAAAACGAAATGTAGAATTTTCATTTGCCATTAACAACTTAATTAACAATGTTAGCACTTTTTTTGGGTTCTTTCGTACAGAGGACGTTATGATGAACACATTTTATTGGCAACTTTTTTCGATAGGACGCGTTCCAAAATAATTATCTCAAAAGTATTCAGTTTTTAATTTTCAAAAATTTTTATTGCTAAAAAATAACCCGGCAATGTCTTATGCTAAGGTGATTCATTGTTAGATAACAACATAACCTTAGACTGGTTAGTGTTAACTGACTGATAGGTACTACATACTAATAAAGTTCACAACTGCGACCACTACGCTAGGCTAAACAAAGTCTAATGATTTCTGATGATAACTAACTTATGGTCCACTCAGTATAATCGAGGTATCTTTTACTTTAATTTCCTGCTTCATGTTGAGTTGTAATATTTCTCTTTTTCTTCTGGGATATGTTTTTTTTACATCATTTAAGTATTTTGGTTTCTTTTTTAACTAGCTTCTTTTCTGTGAGTACCAAGCTTCTTTGATATAAATTAAGCAAGAAGAATGCTGTTGGATAGAATCACCAATAAGGCAGGCAAACTATAACCAGAGGAGATCCAAAGACTACACCTGCAATAGTTAACATAAGATCAGAATCTTCTTCTTCATCTGCCTATCCACACTATTGAATGTTGGCGATAACATTTCTGTACGCTTCACGGTCTGTTGCTGTGTGTACCAGGTCTTCTATAGTTCTTAAACTTGTCCAATATCAGAATACTAACAGGAATTCCAACAGGGCACTGCTGATTGGGGGGGGGGGGTGGTACATTAATAAGCTTGGATTAGTAGAGGAAGAAGAATGCAGATTTTGCGAGGAAGAGGACAAAACCTTTATCAATATTCTCTTAGAAAGCATTAACCTACAAAACCCGAGGGAACACATAAAAAAAAGGGAGATTTATTCTGAAACTTTTCAAGACCCATAGGAGTGGAGGGACTGGAGGGAGTTATCCTAAACAGTATATCTTTTAGTTTGCAGTGTTTTGACACCCATATAACCAATTAATCCAACAATCTTTTCTGGTACAGAACAAGAAGAATTTTTTTTTAGAGTAACTTAGGCTTTGTCCTCATTACCTACCTCTTTATCTCATCATGCTGCAATACAGTTTTATATTTGTTGAAAGATTCTTCTAATTATACTTACTTGAAATATTATGTGTTCTTATTGTATACAATTTTTTTCTTTGTTGATTATGGTCATATTTTTTGCCCATTTGGTTTTATCATTTGTTCATTTTTGTTGATATTTTTACATTGGTCTTTTAAGTATATGAATAGGTTTGTATTTTTTTTGTGGTGTTATTGAATTGTTTATGTTTCTTTGCTTGGAGCGTTAGTATTCCAAAGTTACTTCTTTACATGAAAATAATTTGTAAAGTAGACAAAAAAATGTTACTTATCATTCTCCTTAACCTTTGTAGACAATAATCGTTCGATGTTGTTGTCATCGCCAGAATCAGCCCCGAATTTCGACAGAAGCATTTACAAAAGCGACGACTTTGACAAGAACATCGTACATTTAGGATATAATCACAATATAGACAATCCAACTAGGAGCAACATAGAAAATACTCTTTGCGAACAAAATTTGGAAAACATACAGAATGTATACACCAATTTACAGTCTGTTCCGAAAAAAAGGAAATTATCACAAGATTCACTTTTAGTCAAAAGTGAGCCAGGTAATTATTCGACCATAAATATTTTTTTGTTTTGTTCTAAGAATATTATTAATCTTAAACATACGGTCTGTTCCCACAGCAGTCAGAAACAATTATGTTTACCGGAAGAATTCAACAATAATAAATATAAAAAAACTTAAAACTATACTAAATTAGGAAATATATATATATATATATATATATATATATATATTAAATCCGCTAAGTATTTATTATCATATCATTCCCTTTGGTAGACGGTACACCACATCGTGCCCTCAGGCCAGATAATGGGTACAGAAGCGTACCCGTTGACCACAATACGTAACGGTATATGTTACTGCTTCAAAACATTTTTCGTCATTGATGACCATGGTTTGAATGAAAAGGAAATTTAAAAAAAAAACGTGACTTAATGTAATTTACTGTGATAAAATATTTGTAAACATAATAAAAATTAATGAAACAATGAAACGATTTCCTATAAAAACACGATCGAAAATTTCTTATCGATATATAATATATAACAATAAACTCTCTTTAAGATCATTGTACAACTAGTCAACTTAGCCCCTCCGAACAGCTGAACACCTCCATAGATGAAGATTATGCCTCATCGGAGGCTTGTCTGTCAGAATCTCAGTATCAATGCATAAGATTTAGTGCCTTTCAGCAGAACAACTGGCACATGCTTTGCGATCAGAATCTGACCGAATTGTGAGTAGTGATATTTTTTATAATTTAAACGTGTTTGACGATATTGATTTATTATTTTTAATTGTAGGCCTGTGCCGCATTATAGGGTAGATGCCGACAAAGGTTTTAACTTTTCAAATGCCGATGATGCCTTCGTTTGCCAGAAAAAAAATCATTTTCAAGTAAGGACGTTCCTTTCAAAAAAATTACTCGGTATAAGATTATTTTATGTTTCAGGTAACTTGCCATGTACAATTATTAGGAGACGCGCAATTCGTGAAGACTCCCGACGGTTTCCAGAAAATTTCCAGTTTCCACCTTCATTTCTACGGAGTAAAACACGACTGTCCCACTCAAACCATTCGCGTGGAACAAAGTCAAAGCGATAGGAGCAAGAAACCGTTTCATCCGGTCTTGTAAGTTTTATTTAACAGTAATGATGTTTTTTTAGAGGTACACGAATTTCAAGAAAACACATTAAAACGGCCGTTCTTGCTCTTGCCTTCTAAATGCCCTATTATATATGAGATTGCATTTTGGGGTACATTGCAAGCCTCTATTTATTACAAAGCAAATAATAACCGTTGCCCGTCTGTACTATAACGGCCTCTATAATTCAAAAAAATAAAACAAGTACAGATACTTTCAGAACTAATAACTATAACACTAAACCAGAACATAATTTCTTTACCTATCCCGAATTCTGCCCTGACAAAACATTCTCTGATATATAAAAGTATTCAGATAAGCAATCTTCTTCTTCTTCATATGCCCTCTCCATTAACGGAGGTTGGCGACCACCTCTCTAAATGCTAAATTTGGCGCCGTGAAACAGCTCTTCTACCGTCATATTTATCTTCTTCTCCTTCTTATAATAGGACCTGGTCCTGTGACGCTGAGCTCCAGCTTTCGTACCATCTCTTGGGTGGTCTGCCTACCGGTCTTCGCGAGTTTGGTTTTTGCGACATGGCCAACTTTGCCCACCTTTCATCTGGCATCCTTTCCACATGGTCTTTCCAGCACCTCTTGCGTGTTCTAGCCCATCTTACCACATCCTGTATTTCTAGTTCTTCTCTGATATCCTGGCTTCTTATTCTATCCCTGAGGGTAATACCCTTGATGGTTCTTAGTATTTTCATTTTGTTCGTTTTCATTATTCTTTTTGTTGTTGATGTTTCAGCTCTGGTTTCTGTGGCGTACGTTAAAAAACACCGTTGTCTGTCTGTATTATAACGGTCTCTATAATTCAAAAAAATAAAACAAGTACAGATAGTTTCACAACTAATAACTATAACACTAGACCAGAACATAATTTCTTTACCTATCCCGAATTCTGCCCTGAAAGTATTCAGATTTACAATCTTCTTCTTCTTCATATGCCGCCTCCAATAACGGAGGTTGGCGACCACCTCTCTAAATGCTAAATTTGGCACCGTGAAACAGCTCTTCTACCGTCATATTTATCTTCTTCATCTTCTTATAATAGGACCTGGTCCTTTTTAGTCCGTTGCGTTAAGCCTCCTTCGGAGATCTTCCTGTGACGCTGAGCTCTCCAGCTTTCGTACCATCTCTTGGGTGGTCTGCCTACCGGTCTTCGCGAGTTTGGTTTTTGCGATTTGGCCAACTTTGCCCACCTTTCATCTGGCATCCTTTCCACATGGTCTTTCCAGCACCTCTTGCGTGTTCTAGCCCATCTTACCACATCCTGTATTTCTAGTTCTTCTCTGATATCCTGGCTTCTTATTCTATCCCTGAGGGTAATACCCTGGATGGTTCTTAGTATTTTCATTTTGTTCGTTTTCATTATTCTTTTTGTTGTTGATGTTTCAGCTCTGGTTTCTGTGGCGTACGTTAAAAAAGACCGTTGTCTGTCTGTATTATAACGGTCTCTATAATTCAAAAAAATAAAACAAGTTTCACAACTAATAACTATAACACTAGACCAGAACATAATTTCTTTACCTATCCCGAATTCTGCCCTGAAAGTATTCAGATTTACAATCTTCTTCTTCTTCATATGCCGCCTCCAATAACGGAGGTTGGCGACCACCTCTCTAAATGCTAAATTTGGCACCGTGAAACAGCTCTTCTACCGTCATATTTATCTTCTTCATCTTCTTATAATAGGACCTGGTCCTTTTTAGTCCGTTGCGTTAAGCCTCCTTCGGAGATCTTCCTGTGACGCTGAGCTCTCCAGCTTTCGTACCATCTCTTGGGTGGTCTGCCTACCGGTCTTCGCGAGTTTGGTTTTTGCGATTTGGCCAACTTTGCCCACCTTTCATCTGGCATCCTTTCCACATGGTCTTTCCAGCACCTCTTGCGTGTTCTAGCCCATCTTACCACATCCTGTATTTCTAGTTCTTCTCTGATATCCTGGCTTCTTATTCTATCCCTGAGGGTAATACCCTTGATGGTTCTTAGTATTTTCATTTTGTTCGTTTTCATTATTCTTTTTGTTGTTGATGTTTCAGCTCTGGTTTCTGTGGCGTACGTTAAAAAACACCGTTGTCTGTCTGTATTATAACGGTCTCTATAATTCAAAAAAATAAAACAAGTACAGATAGTTTCACAACTAATAACTATAACACTAGACCAGAACATAATTTCTTTACCTATCCCGAATTCTGCCCTGAAAGTATTCAGATTTACAATCTTCTTCTTCTTCATATGCCGCCTCCAATAACGGAGGTTGGCGACCACCTCTCTAAATGCTAAATTTGGCACCGTGAAACAGCTCTTCTACCGTCATATTTATCTTCTTCATCTTCTTATAATAGGACCTGGTCCTTTTTAGTCCGTTGCGTTAAGCCTCCTTCGGAGATCTTCCTGTGACGCTGAGCTCTCCAGCTTTCGTACCATCTCTTGGGTGGTCTGCCTACCGGTCTTCGCGAGTTTGGTTTTTGCGATTTGGCCAACTTTGCCCACCTTTCATCTGGCATCCTTTCCACATGGTCTTTCCAGCACCTCTTGCGTGTTCTAGCCCATCTTACCACATCCTGTATTTCTAGTTCTTCTCTGATATCCTGGCTTCTTATTCTATCCCTGAGGGTAATACCCTGGATGGTTCTTAGTATTTTCATTTTGTTCGTTTTCATTATTCTTTTTGTTGTTGATGTTTCAGCTCTGGTTTCTGTGGCGTACGTTAAAAAAGACCGTTGTCTGTCTGTATTATAACGGTCTCTATAATTCAAAAAAATAAAACAAGTTTCACAACTAATAACTATAACACTAGACCAGAACATAATTTCTTTACCTATCCCGAATTCTGCCCTGAAAGTATTCAGATTTACAATCTTCTTCTTCTTCATATGCCGCCTCCAATAACGGAGGTTGGCGACCACCTCTCTAAATGCTAAATTTGGCACCGTGAAACAGCTCTTCTACCGTCATATTTATCTTCTTCATCTTCTTATAATAGGACCTGGTCCTTTTTAGTCCGTTGCGTTAAGCCTCCTTCGGAGATCTTCCTGTGACGCTGAGCTCTCCAGCTTTCGTACCATCTCTTGGGTGGTCTGCCTACCGGTCTTCGCGAGTTTGGTTTTTGCGATTTGGCCAACTTTGCCCACCTTTCATCTGGCATCCTTTCCACATGGTCTTTCCAGCACCTCTTGCGTGTTCTAGCCCATCTTACCACATCCTGTATTTCTAGTTCTTCTCTGATATCCTGGCTTCTTATTCTATCCCTGAGGGTAATACCCTGGATGGTTCTTAGTATTTTCATTTTGTTCGTTTTCATTATTCTTTTTGTTGTTGATGTTTCAGCTCTGGTTTCTGTGGCGTACGTTAAAAAAGACCGTTGTCTGTCTGTATTATAACGGTCTCTATAATTCAAAAAAATAAAACAAGTTTCACAACTAATAACTATAACACTAGACCAGAACATAATTTCTTTACCTATCCCGAATTCTGCCCTGAAAGTATTCAGATTTACAATCTTCTTCTTCTTCATATGCCGCCTCCAATAACGGAAGTTGGCGACCACCTCTCTAAATGCTAAATTTGGCACCGTGAAACAGCTCTTCTACCGTCATATTTATCTTCTTCATCTTCTTATAATAGGACCTGGTCCTTTTTAGTCCGTTGCGTTAAGCCTCCTTCGGAGATCTTCCTGTGACGCTGACCTCTCCAGCTTTCGTACCATCTCTTGGGTGGTCTGCCTACCGGTCTTCGCGAGTTTGGTTTTTGCGATTTGGCCAACTTTGCCCACCTTTCATCTGGCATCCTCTCCACATGGTTTTTCCAGCACCTCTTGCATGTTCTTACCACATCCTGTATTTCTAGTTCTTCTCTGATATCCTGTCTTCTTATTCTATGCTTGAGGGTAACACCCTTGATGGTTCTTAGTATTTTTATTTCGTTTGTTCTCATTATTCTTTTCGTTGTTGATGTTTCAGCTCTGGTTTCTGTGGCGTACGTTAAAATAGGTCTTACGCATGTTTTGTAAATCCTCAGCTTGCTTTTTGTACTCATCATTTTATTTCGCCATATGATATCTCTTAAGTATCCGCTGACTCTTGTGTCATATTTATCCATTCCCTAATATTTCTCAGCCAGGACTTCTTCTTTCTTCCGACACCTTTCCTTCCGTCTACTCTTCCTTGCATTTTATTACTTGTAACAGATGATATTTTTCATTACGTAGTATATGTCCAAGATATGCGGTTTTGCGCATACATTAACTGAGACCAGACGTAGCATTCCATGAACCTTAATCGCAGCGACAGGTTTAAGTTTTTGTCACTAAAGACCGGCCGGACTTTAAAAATGCAGCTCTTGCCAATTCGATTCCTCCACGAATTTCTTTATCCCGATTTAATTCCGAATCGAGGAATGCCCCCAAATATTTTGAACCTTTCTATTCGTTGCACATTGACCATTAATTGTGCGTTGGCTGTTGGGGTTTTGGAAATTATCATTAGTTTAGTCTTGTCAGTGTTAATGTTGAATCCCATTTTTATGCATTCATCAACTACGGAATCCATCAGCGTTTGTAGATCCTCCATAGTTTCAGCTAAAATTACTGTGTCATCGGCGAACCTCAATGCGTTGACTATTTCGCCTCCTATCCTTATACCCTCTTTTCTATTTCACAGAGCATTCTTGAAGATGACTTGGGAGTATACATTGAAAAGCATCGGTGACAGCACGCGGCCTTGTCTGACTCCTCGTGCAGTAGATATGCCGTTCGTTTCTACATCGTTAATTCTGACCACTGCTGATTGATTCCAATATAAGTTTTTGATTATTCTTATGCCCTTGTTATCCAGACCAATCTTTGATTCTTCTCTCGTTCCCATACCTCCACGAAATACAAATTGTGTGATATAAAATCATCTCCAAACAATACTGAAGAATATAAATAATATCAAAATATTTCGACATTCACAGAAAAACCGTCTGGAAAAAGAGCTTATTATTTCATATCTGAATTTTACTGTGATACAAGAACAGTTTGATAAGTCGGTGAAATTTTGAATAAAAGATATTTTTTCGCCAAAAATACCTTTTATTCTCAACAGTCTTCTTTATGTTTGATACATTTTGTCCAGCGTTTTTCCATTTTGTTTATCCCTTCCAAATAATAGATTTTCTTAATGCCTTTAAAATAGGCGTTTGTTGACCTCTTCGTTAGACTCAAATCTCTTACCGCTCAGTCATTTCCTCTGGTTTGGAAGCAGGAAATAATCGCAAGGGGGTAAATCAGGAGAATACGCTGGATGGGATAACAGTTCGTAGCCCAAGTTATGGATTTTTGCCAATGTGACTACACACGTGCATTGTATTGGCGAAACTTTTCGCACTATACTCCTCAGCGGTCAAAAATCAATAAAAGCAATGCTCTACTTGGGCACTGTCAATTGTCAAATTTACTGTCGTTTGAAACAGCGTAGTCAATTTTAAAAACAAACCTCTAAAAAACACTTCTTTAAAGGTTTTGCTCGACGAACTTTGTTAATTTTGATAATTTTTTTGCTTATAGAGTTGAGTTGGTTAACTCACAAGTAACGAAAGTTACAGTGGGAAGGTTACATTTTAGCGAAACGACTTCCAATAATATGAGGAAAAAGGGAAAGCCCAATCCAGAGCAAAGATACTTTCAGGTTTGTAAAAAATAAAATATGTAAAGAGAGTACATTGAGATTAGTAAATTTAAAAATTTATTGTTATAGCTCTATTATTAAAATTTATAAAAATCTATTAACTCTTAACGTTAATAGTAATAATAAATAAATACCATACGTACAGTTTCGATTGAGGGAGAAAGAGTGGAACAAGTGAATGAATTTTTGTACTTGGGTTCAAAGTTTACTAGAGATGGAAAGTATGACAGTGACATTGAGCGAATGGTGTTGGCAGGAAAACAAATGAATGGGGCACTGCATAGCTTTATGAATAGCCAGAAAGTGTCAAAAAAGGCACTTCTGGCGGTGCATAGAGGTGTGTCTGTTCCTACACTCATGTATGGTAGTGAATGTTGGGTTCGGCAGAAGAAGCATGAAAATAGGATTAATGCTGCGGAGATGAGTAGTTTGAGAAGTATAGCCGGAGTGACTAGGTTGGTATAAAGTAAAGAATAGTGAGATAAGAGAACGCTGTGGTGTAAAAGAAGATGTGGTTGCAAAGATAGATAAAGGAATGCGTAGATGGTTTGGACACATAAAAAGGATGGATAAAGGAAGATTGACGAAACAAATTTATAAGGCGAGTGTGAATGGACGGAAGTCGGTAGAGGTAGATCTCGGAGAACATATCTCGATCAGATCAACATTGTTTTGAAGAAAGGCCAGGTCAAGAGTACCAACAACCGACGAGCATGTATGAGAGCACTGATGAAAGTAGAGGAAGCAAAAGATGTGTGTAAGAACCGTAGCAAGTGGGAGGAAGTGGTCTCTGCCTACCCCTATGGGAAAAAGGCGTGACTATACCAACTAAATTTAAAATATCGAACTATTTTTTAAATTATTTAAAAATAGGCGTTGGTCTTTCATTTTCAATGATCCCTTTTTTTTCTTCAAAATTATACAAGGATAATAGTTTATCGGTTACGCAGCGACACTCATCCATGTTTAATTGCACGCACACTGCTGCCGGCAGCCTAACGACAACTAACGAGTGTGTAACCAAAACAAAAAATGGTAACAAGCCTACATAATATCGCGGCGCGCCAACGCTCTCGCGCTCTTGAATTCAAGCACGCGACCAGGCACGAGCCGGCTCTGATCAGTAGCCGACAGACCATCACGCTTATCCACAAACGAAAGTGGTAACATAACGCATAACCCGGACAGTATAGAGCGTATTATTTTTGTGCGGCTAATTGGCTATTTACTATTACATATTGGGGTTGGTAAAAAAATAAATAAAATTATTTCACAGCAGTAATAAAATATTTATTTTCAAGATTTTTAACTGTTACCAATGGTAACAGTGGTTACATGGACGCTTCGCAACTGCTATTTATGACAACGACGTCCCTTAAAAAACAATTCTTTTCTTAACAATGTTGTTATTTTATTAATATTTATTTTAGCTTGTGGTTGGCCTCCACGCTCATACAACAAATGGAAATTTTCAGATTGTGAGCCATGCTAGTCAAAAAATTATAGTGAGAGTAAGTAATTTTTTAATTAATACACTGACATCTCCCTCAAATTTAAATTAGTATAATAAATGCATAATGTGTATTAGAACTATACCTATTATATTTTTAGGCATCTAATCCTGGACAATTTGAAAGTGATGTCGAATTATGTTGGCAAAAAGGACAAACTCAGGTTAGTTAAAATTGCTGCAAATTTTTCACCCTTGCTTTTGATTTAGTATCATACATTCTCCCTATAATTAACTCTCTTATTGCCAGTCGATTGCCTGACGCAATACTATTTTATAAATAATCAACACATACACATCGCATTTTTATTAACCATTATCTTTTTAAACGATAAACTTATCACTTTTAAAAACTTTTGTTATATTTAGCATACTATTTTTATTCCAGATTTAATAAACAACGCGTGTTAAACGATATTAAGTACGCATTCTGTTGAAAATTTTGTCTTAAAAATTTACTTGTTTATTTATTTCACAACTGCCAATTCTATAATTAAACAATTTTGTCTATTTTTATATGCTTTATATTAGCTTGACTCGTATCTATGTAACGAAATCTTTGGGCACGATTTTCACCCACTAAAAAACATCGGATCGACTTGAAACTTTGTATACTTCTAAAGGACCGATGACAATACAATAATTTCATAAAATTTTTAAAAGATCCTGGCCAAGATCAGTTATATTTAAAAAAAAAGTGTTTTATATGAATTAAAAATGGCTGTGCTATCCCCCATAAATTCAATTTAAATAGACTGACATAAGAAGTAAAAATTTGATGGCGAAGCTTGAACTACTCTCCAACAGATGTCGCTAACGCATATCACCATTTTAAATCGTAGTAATTTTAATACCTTCTCTCTCTATATATTAGCTTTATATAACCCGAACTAAAAAATGAAAAATAAATAATAGTTTAAAAAAACTAAGACAACAACGCTTTATAAGAAAACCACCGAACTAAAAAATAAACTCCAACAAATAAAAATAATTTTACAATCAGAAGCATGGGGTGTGCTATATAAATTAATATATTTGATAATACAGATATTGATAAAAGCAAAGTCTCCAAGAAGAAAACGTAAACATCATAAAAAACACCCCACGCTTTTTATTGTAAAATTTTTTTATTTGTTGGAGATTATTTTTTAGTTCGGTGGTTTTCTTATAAAGCGTGGTGTCATAGTTTTTTCAAACTATTATTTTTATCTTTGAAAATAAAAAATTGGGAAGGAGCACAATCTCTGATTGTTGACCGGAATGGAGGGTGCATATGGCCGACTACTGCTTTCATTTTTACAGAGGCGTAGAGCTTTAAATTATAATAAAAAGAAACAAAAAACTCATAAAGAAAGAAAAAATATATTTTAGTTAACAACGTTGCAATCAATTTATCTTATACGTATAATTAGGAAACTTTATATCTTATTATTTAACAAATTTAATATTAAAAACACAAGCACTTTTATTTTTTAGTGTCAGTGAACATCCAAAGATGAAAAACTATAAATATTTGTCGTTATTTTCTCGATAATGTAACAATGTTTTAAAATCAATTTTTGTAGATATCAATAATGATTAATTAATAAGTATTTAAACTAAAGCACACGATAAAGCCTTTTATCACTCATTTTAATCATTATTATTACTTTAAACTGTTAAAATCTGTTAAAAATTTCCCATATACTGAGTTCATTTGAAAAGGACCCACCCTTAATATTTCAGTAATATTAGAAATAAATGCTGAAACATGTCAAATTTTAACTTGAGGGAGACACTCTTTAGCACTAATGTCATAAACGTCAAATTCACCCTCACCCTACTGGAGATACCCCTTAAATTTTTTCAAATGGCATTAGGTATCTAGTCATATCTCATTTAAAAGGTCTGGCAAATCTCTATTTAATCATATTGTTTTGCCTTTGATACCAGCCATCCATTGTTATTTAATCGTTGTTTGAAATTGGCTCTCTTTAAATTTTTCGTTGCCCCAGAATTATGTTAGTTAACAAATAAAGTAAAGACAAGTGTTACGTATGTTGTATGAACTGAATTTACCTTAGGATCGAAAAAAATTACATTCGTTTTGCTATCGCTCTTCAACGTTTTCTATAAGTTTGATTGTTTTTTAACAAATTGTTTCATTAATGAGAAAGATGATAATTATAAATGCATTTGTAGAATTTTATTTCAAGTGTCTGTGAGTCAGTAAAATAACAGTTTTCTTTTCATAATAGGTTTGTTTCAACTACCCGTACAATGAACAGTCATGCGCAATAGAGAGTGCTTTTTGGGTTTTTTGACTTGTCAAGCTGAAACATCACTTGCACGATACCCATACAAAGTTGAAGTATCAAAGTAATAAAATAATTGAGGGTTAAAACAAACCTTATAATTCAAAACCGTTTATGAAAATGATGTTTGATGTTTTTATTTGTTTATTTATTTTTCGTTTGTTTACTGTAGGATTCTGTAGTTCACAATGGTCGAGTGGGAATAAATACTGATAGACCAGATGAATCACTTGTGGTTCACGGTAATATTAAAATTACTGGGCATATTATTCAACCTAGCGACATAAGAGCCAAGAAGAACATCGTGGAATGTAACACTGCTGATCAGTTGAAGAATGTACAAAGATTAAGGGTTGTTCGGTGAGTATAACTAACTTTAAGGGTCCTCGTCAAAGGAAAATATTACATAAACAGAAAATCGCCAAGAACCACCTAATTATTGAGTTTATTTTTACCTAATCATGCTTTATTTTGTAATTAAAGTTATGAGTACGAGCCTTCTCTAGCAAATCAATTAAGTAGAGATAGCGAATGTTCAGATACAGGAGTTATAGCCCAGGAAGTGGCGCAGATTTTACCTGAGGCTGTTAAACCAGCTGGAAGTATAATCTTACCGAATGGCACATCAATCGATAATTTTTTGGTGGTAAATAAGGTAAGAAATAATTTATAAGTGTGTCTAGGTTCGCTTCATTTATTAACTAAAAACATTCGTTTTTTATTTTTCTTGTTAATACCCAATTACAAAATGCAGACTTTCAGCGAATAATGAAAGAAAATTAACTGATTTTGGTGTGTTCCAAATTATCTTGGAAAATTTAATTGCTGCATAATTAATTTGCATTGGAATTTTTTTTAATAAGTTGTTAGTTTAAATGCACGCTAACGAAATGTTTTATTTGAAGGAACGGATATTTATGGAAAATATAGGCGCTGTTAAGGAGCTGTGTAAGGTAACGGATAATTTGGAAACGAGAATCGATCAATTGGAAAGAATAAACAGAAGATTGAATAAATTAAAAAGAGGAGATAGCATCAAGTCTACGAGCACTGGTAGGATACCTTTTAACAACTACGAACCACTTTGTATTGTAATTTCGTCGTAAAGTTTAAAAAATATTAAGTCATCATAGTTTGAAGTGAACTTACTTAGCTAGATCAATGAAATCGTTAAGAAATTTTCACTGTGATTAAAGTTAATATTGACACTGTTTATTTATAAATACTGAGCTAGTTAATGCGATTTTATTTTTTCGGGGACTTTAACCGTGCATTGACCGATTTTACTTTTTTTTTTTTCAGTAAATAGTTCAAAGATGTCATACTCGCACAAATGCTCCAAATATCACCATCATTCTTGTCATAAAGAGGACGAACTTTGTTCGAATAAATTTATTCAAATTGTTATTGTGATATTGGTACTGATTATGGCCTTTTGGTATGTACATTTTATGTTGTTGTAAATTATGTCGTTGTTGCTCTAAATATGTGTAATTAAGTGTAAATACTACACTGACAAAAAGTAATGAGACTGATAAAATAAAACACACGGAATACATTTTATTCATTCAAATTTATTGAGACTCCTTCAAAGTAATCTCCTTCCACTAGAATACACTTATTTCAACGTTTTTTCCAGTCTTTGAAACACTTGTTCAGCTTCTATTAACAACGATGTCCACAAAGTGGTAACGCTGCGATTTATAACCTAACAAGGCAAATGTCATTAAATTTATGTCAGCAAGTCATACCAACTTACCAAATAAATACACGCACTGATATTCATACCGCGTGTATTTTTAAAAAGTACAGTTTCCTTAATTTTTGTCCATAGATACATATGAACTACTTTTTCCTGAAAACAAAACTTATTTTTGGTATTTTAATAACGCCTTAAAATCACTTTTTAATTTAGATTGTCGTCTATTGTCACAAGAAGTCATATCTGGTGAATGCAGTGCTTTTAGAACGATATTTACTTGATTTTTGTAATTTCATTTTTTTTGACAAAATTTGAAGCAAATTCTTCGTTCCACAATTTTTTCGTTTTAAAAATCGTTGGTATTATTTTTTTAAACACATACTTGCAATTTATAACCAAACAAGGCAAATGTCATTAAATTTGTCAGCTGTTCACAACAGTCATACCACCCTACCAAATAAATATTCGATCGATATTATTGCCTGTATTTTTAAAAAGTAATTTCCTTACTTTTTGTCCAGAGATACATACGAACTACTTTTTGCTAAAAACAAAATAACTGTTATTTTGAAAACAACCTCCTAGACTTACTTTATAATTTAAATTGTCGCCTGAAAAAAAGTGTTTTAAAAATCCATATCGCTTGAAATGGATAATAAATAGTTTGAATAATTATTAAATATGTCAAAAGTAAAAACGCGGTTTAGTTTTTTTTTTTTTGAATTCACAGTCTAGCAGCAATAACTACACTTTACCTGATGGAGACGGCTAGACAAACTCAGTATATTCAACCAAACATTGAACGATCTCACAAAACCTACGCTACAAAAAGGCCGACGAAAATTCCAAAAGTCCCAACATGGGCCCCAACAGCTACGTCCTTTTATGCAACTAGTGCTTACAAAGAAGAAGCAGGTAAATAAATCAAACAAAAGTGACTAAAAGGCGGATTTTTTAATGAAATAATATTAAAATTATTTTCAGAAATAACAAAAATAACGTTAGATCCCAATTTAATAAATAGAAAACCGAGTATAATCGTTGGAAGACCCCAAGATTGTATAGCGGTAGATCAAGATCTTGAAAATACGAATTTATGCCAGGTAAGAAACACTTATCTTTCCAGGATGTTAAGCAAACAAATCAAGAGATGGACTATAATAAATTATTTTGTAGATATTTTGTTGTGCAAATCCGCCCCAAATACACTCGCAAGAACTTCCCTCGTCACATTACTCAGAAAAAAGGCTTATAATTCCCAGAAATAAAACGGGACCTCTTATCAACTTGGAGAAAAATAAAATATCGAAGCCATTTCATTCGAATGACATCGACAACAAACAAATTAGACAAAAAAGAGACTCATACAGCGACGATACGAACCTGTTCGACATTACAGGTAAGTCATTGACCAAGAACAAGAGGGCATTGTAAACAAAACAATTTCAAGAAAAATTGGCGACAGAAATTAAAACTTGAAACTATAAAATAACTGTGATAAAATTTAATAATTTTTAAATTAAAATCATTGAATAATAAGTGGGCTGTCAGCTCTCGAGGCCACTTTTTGACAGGCAGATAGAAGAAGACGTGACCGTTGCTTCTGAACCATTTGATTATGTGGAAAGTTCAATGTGTGTATACTGTGCATTGTTTAAATTGTGTTTTAGTTTAATTATTTTAATTTTTAATTGTAGGATCACAACAGTGAGTACTAAATATTTTAATATTATTTTGACATCACTGCTGACAGCCACTATCACCTAAGTTTTCCCCTACCAAAAATTGCTCGACGCGAGGTTTTCACTTAAAAAATAAGCCGTTAGAATAAAACTTATAATTTTAAATATTTTAGATGACCAGATGTTTACGATCGTGTTGCATGGAAGAAATTTCAACACCACCTTGACAACGAAGTACAAAAAACAGACAAATTCGCAATATAATATTTCATATTCGGTTCCCGTATCAAAATATATGCCTGACGAATTTATTAATCTAATTTTTAAGTAAGTACCTCATTTTATCTCGGCTTGTTGAATTCAACGGTTTGTTTTATAAATTAAATATACAATAACGTATTATTTTAGATCAAGTCAGTCAAACGTCCAGGAAATCGAACACTGCTACAATGATTTCAAACAGCACGAATGTCCTTTCGTTAGTTCGGCAGCTTATTACGATGATAAAATGAAAATCAGACACAAAGTTAACGAAAACAGCCCGAGCCAACTTATCGGCTATCAAAGTATAATTTTCGAAGTCGATATGATCGATTATCAATCTAAAGTAATGACGTACAGAGCAGCTCTCAAATCTAATTTGGTAAGTAACGTTGAGATGATTTATTCAGGAAAGATATCCGCCAAAGGTCCCCAATTTATTCCCAACAAAGCGAATGTCAATTTTAACCGAATTGGTTATCACACCTTTACTTCTTCAACATAATTACATATTCCCGCTTAAGAATAATCGCGCGAACCTCTTTGTTTATCGTCAAGCAGGGTTGTTCGGCAACCGTCGTGTTTGTTTGACATTTCCTACTTCGACTGACAGTTCCGTCGCGTGTCAGTTTAGTATTCGTGCTATTAATGTTCCACGTGCGTGTCAGTTCAGAAATTTACTTTAAAAAAACCGATCTCAGACTCGATTCAAATCGAACATACTAGAATCGATATATATATATATATATATATATATATATATATATATATATATATATATATATATAACGGATTGTCTACAGCTGTTGCCGTCTCTCCGTCCCCAATCTCCATCTTGCTCTGTTAAAAACCTCGTTTTCTTCCAAACCTCTTTTAGCCATTGCCTCGTCTATATCGTCTTTCCAACTTCTCCGTGGTCGTCCCCTTTTCCTTCGTTCTGGTGGTATCCATTCCAGTATCTTCCTAGGCCATCTGTCAGTTGTCATCCGCTTTACATGTCCGAACCAAGTTAACTGCCGCTTTTCTACTTCCTCGTGTATGTTTCTGTCCATTTGCATTTCATTTCGGATAACATCATTTCTAACCCTCTCAAGTCTAGACCTACAACAGCTCCTTCTCAAGAAATCCATCTCTGTTGCCAGAAGCTTATTCTTATTAGCCTTCGTTACGTCCCATAATTCGGAGCCGTATAGGGTGACACTTTGAACTAGACTCTTGTATATGTGTTTCTTTGTAGTTTTTTTAATTTTCTTGTCCCAGAGAAGAGAGTTCAGGGTTCTAGTTACGGCTCTACCTTTGTTGATTCTATCTTGGATTTCGTTATTACTGTTTACTAGAATCGATTCCCGATTAAATCAAGCATAAAAAAATCGATTTTTGATTAATTGCGACGTATTCAAACATGCTTATTATAGATACGGACCATTACGTAGAGACCACTTCTTTTTACTTGCTATGGTTCTTACACACATCATTCGTCATTGGATAGGAATACAGGGTGGCCAACCGAAAACGAATCGGAGCCATTTGCAGGACCCTCGTCAGCATTTTAGAAAAACGCTCAGACCCGTCGATTTTTTATTAAAGGGGGACACTCTTTTCCGGTATTTTTAACTCGGAATTTTTGACTTGACTACTTTCAACCCCAAGGGAGGGTAAGAATTACCCCAAAATTTTTAAATTGCATTGGGGATCAAATAAGATGTCTTTTGAAAGCTCTGACAATTCTATTTACAAGTCTTTAAATTTTACATTTCCTACCAATACTTTGAAAAAATAATACATGTTAAAATTTCAATTATTTTAGTTGCTTAATTACTACTTAATTGATTAAATGTTCAAACTGATAACTGCCCGCTTCCAGACAATGATAAAGATTGTGTTTTTTTTTACTGAAAATAGTCGCAAAAAGAGTAGACCAATCGTGTGGGCCGCGGACGGCCCGCACTGCGACTATTAAAAATGGAAGGGATTATAGAAAGGAGATGATTGTGGACCCGCTTTTTGAAAAGTTGCAGGTCATAGTTCTCTGGAATTCCAGAATGGCCTCCACGATCGCCAGATTTGTCGCCGCTCGATTTCTTTTTGTTGTCAATAATAAGTAAAAAAGAACAATACTTAAACAAAAGCGCAAACTGCAACGTACATTTCTCGATAAATCGGTTTCAATCTAATCACTCACTATTTATCAAATTGAAATGAATGCTACACGACCACAACCCTGATTATTTTGTTACTAAAAAACATGTTGTATTTACTCACAGTATGTTTTTGATAAATAAAATAAATTCATAGCACATATTGGGTTGGACACCAGGATCCATAAATTGGATTAGAAATGACAAATATGACGATGACATTTTTTTTATTAGTAATATTTATTTTATGCGTTCAAATTATCGATCAAGTACGACCGGTTGTTTTTGCGTCCGACAACTTCTAAAAATTAAAAAACTAATATACCGTAGCCATTTTAGGAACTTTTTCGCTGGTTCTTGAATTGGTCCTATTCGAGAGGTTTATGGATCGATTCATCGAATCGATGTAATGTTCTAAATCGATTATTTTACTTTAAATAATTGATTTTTCGACTAATCTATTTCAGATCGACATACCTACTCTTTCAGTCTTTGAAGAGCATTAACCACCTATGGTCAAATTCGTTTTTAAAAGAACTATCCATACATTTTCGGTTGGTTAGAGCGTACAAAATCGGATACTTCCATTGTAACTCACAAAAATACATACATACGAGAAAAGTACACGAATTGTTGTCCCCAACATAGAAGCAAACACATGAGAAGAATGAAACTAATTTATTTTTCAAAATATTCACTTGCAAGCGAATTCCACAAAGATGTTCTTTTAATTTTGGGAATAGATGGTAGTCGCTGGGGGCCAAATCTAGATAATAAGGGGATTGTTCAAAAATTTCAAAACCCGCATTGTAAATGGCAGCAATTGCAACACAACTTTTGTGGGTCGGAGTGTTGTCCTGGTGGAAGAGCACACCTCGATTCAATTTTCCTCTGATCGTTTCGCTTACTTAAGTTTTAAATTCGTGAAATTGTAAAAATATAATTTAAAAATCGAGGAACTCATACTGAGGCCGCACTGACACTGAACTGCGCCATGGAGATTCCCTCTATTAGATTCTACAGAATAATATTATTTTTTACTGATACGGAAGCACTGATACTGAACTGATACGCGACGGACTATGTGGATAGACCTTAAACCGGAAGTGGTGCCTAACAATGGATGACGTGCAGCATGTGACTACTTTTTGACATCGGTAGAAAGGGTGACGTACACGTGACGTCACTGCTTAAGATTGATGGTACAACAAATGACACATGTGTATTTGGTTAAAAATTTTGGGCGTTTTTTTTTTTATTTTACTGTGAGCTTTTTGATAATTATTGATGTGAAACATCTAATGCGGGTGAGAGTTAAACCGGCTGTTGGCGTGGCGATCTCCAGTCTTCCGTCCGATCCTAAATACCTTTGCTGTGGTTACTAAAAAATGGGATCTTAACGATAAAAATGAAGAAAATTACCAATGACAAGTGACAGTTGTCAAAAATAATGCGTTTTTTTTTTTAATTTTTACAGGTTATTGTTTTCGTTTGAAATTGTTAGTCACAAATTTACAATACTTAAGTACTCACATTTAAAATATCAAAGAAAAGTGTGAACAAAATGTATCATATATTTTTATTATGCCATATTTTCTAAACAAAATAGTTTGGATGTTTCACATCTGCTAGGCGTCCCGCGACGACTTATTTTTTCAAGTTTAAAGAACAATATTGTAGTAATTTTTAAAGACTAAACCTTAATATTTAAGTGTTAAAAAGTGGTTTATGTTACCTGTAGCCGAAGCCACTTTTTGACAGATAGATGTGACGTCACATGTCACTTTTTTACCGTTGTCAAACTGAAACGTCACGTGCACGTTGCCCATAATTCATCTTTATGCAACTGAAAAGAACTTTGGTATGATATCTTGAGTTGGTATTTTTATGCAATGTTGTCGACATTTTTCTTAATGTTCTGAAGTACTTTTTTCATGTTGCAGATTACATGTAAACTCCCGTCGTCCCAGTTGGGTATAGATTTTTTAGAATATAATTTCCATTTTTATAGACACTGTGATGAATGAGATCTATTTATGATATATATTTTCATTTTAATTTTTTAGTAATACGGATAATATTAGTTAAACATGACAAGTTTGATGTATATTTTGATTTGTATAGAATTATATTAAGGGTGTATAGCATGGTTTATGATTTCACGAAGAGAATAGGCTAATTAGAAAATAATATTGTTTTGTTTTTGTAGCAATGTAGCAAACTCAAATATGCTACAAATATATGTTACAAATTTTGTTTAATGAAATTTATCAAATTTGCATCGTTGTCAATACTGACCAATCAAGTTTAGGTATTTTTTGATAATTTAAACTAACCTAGCTTAATATTTATAATAGATTATCAGTTATAAAATGTCAACAAGTTAGTATGTACTGATTGAAATTTATTTAAATGATCCAAATAGTAAAAAATCAGTAAAATATTAGTTTTAAATTTTTTAAGATAAAAATTTTTCCTGGCGAAATCTTTATAAATTAAAACAAGGTATCGATTACAAATTTAAAATTAATTTCGTCGGATATCTTGCTAATAGTGAGATATTTGTTACACTATTTTTATTTTGGTTTAAAAAATAAACATACAAAATATGAAGCAATAGTATTTGTAACTGTTTAAAGATTAATTTATATCATTATCACAAAAACTATAACCTTTAATTTAATGGTTCATTACTTTATGAACTTAATATTTCTGTTTTTGGGTACTTTATTTTTATGTAATTATTATTTTTGAAATGAATCTGTCTACATTACATGACATTTTTTGCTTTAGAACTATGAAATATACCTAAAATTATTCCTAATTTCGTGTAAGTAATGTCAAAACTGAAGGTGACAAGTAATCCATGAAATTTAATATGAACAGCACATTTTTTGGTACCTAAAGAGTGTTACTTTTTTATGACGATTATTACGTTTAAGTTTTAAGTTTTTTTTAATCATATTTAGCGCTGTAAATTATTTCCTACTGCTTACGAGTAGGCCTTTCGCTTACGGGTCGAGAGAGACTCGAAGCGGTTGAAGCGTCGTACTCGAAGTATTCGTTTTATGCGATACGTCCTCTGCTCACGGAGCAGTCACTTAGTAGTCTTCAATCAAGAAGGTACAAACATTTTTTTCTTACACGTGATTAAAATAAACAGTTCAAGTGATAAGGAAGGTAACCAATTTAATGAGCAAAATATAACAGATTTAATTTAATCCCCTTATTTTCATATGAAAGTTAAAATTAAAATAAAAAAGTCCAAAAGTAATTAAGCATTAAATATGCCTTAATAATTGAAAGAGGCAACAATAATATGAAATAAAGAAAGATTTCATGCGCGATTTTTTCCGTTCCGGTGGAGTAGAAGGGTAATATCTTCGAGTTTAAGCCTTTCTCACCCCGTGAGCGAAAGACCAGCATAAGATGCAGCAATTATGAAATTTCTCCTACATACATCACGAGGATGGTTTGAAACATTTTCGACCTAACAAAGATACTAGACATTTTTTCTTAAACTTTATTTTTATTTTCTACATAGTCCCCTTGTAAGTCTACACACTTTTCACAGCATTGCTTCCATCTCTTTAACCCGTCCAGATAGTACTCGGCGTCTTTCTCTGCAAAATAATTGTTTACGAAGTGGATGGCCTCCTCATTTGACAAAAATATCTGTCCTCAAAGCGCAATTTGTTGAAGTCGATTGGGGCTATTTCTGGTTACTAAAAAGGATGGTCAAGCAGTTTAAACCCTAATTCATGGATTTTTGCGATGGCAATCGCTGAGGTGTGAGACGGCGCATTGTCTTGATGAAACACATTTTTTTTTCTGCAAATGTGGCCGTTTTTCAGCAATTTCTGCCTTTAGCTTGTCAAGTGCTAATGCGTAGTATGCTCCTGTAATGGTTTTATTAAGATAACTCCACGACTGTCACAAAAACAGTCGCCATCACGTTCCCAGACGAAAAAAACAGTATTTGCTTTTTTGGAGCCAATTTCTTCCTCACAGTCCACTATTTGGACTGTATTTTTGTTTTGGGTTTACACAAGTTTTATCTACAGTAATTAATCGGCGCCAAAACTCTGATTTTTTCTTGATTCAATCTGTGACAAACATTTTTTGGACATATTCATATCCTTTGCTATCTCTCTTACTTTATGTCGACGGTCGTATAGCACCATTTGGTCAACTTAAGCGATGTTATCGTCAGTGGTTGCAGTTTTTGGACGTCCCGAAAGTTCATCGTCTTCCAAGCTTTGCAAAATCTCACGGTGGTGCAGTCTCGGTACAGTGTCCGACTCATTGAATTACGTAGGAGTATTGCCTTTCAAAAACAAATATTTAATGACGGCTAGATACTCGACTTTTTTCATTTTCACAAAATCACTCTCATCAACTCACTCGAAACGATTGTCTAATAACAACTGCGCGTCCAAAATGGCTAAAATGTTGATACCTATCAAAAGATGCGCTCATTTCCCTGCTTTCATTAACGAGTGCTGCCATCTTTACGTTAAGATCGGAAATTTTTCAGACCACCCTTCGTATTTCATTCACAAAAATGTTGGCAATAATTGCAAACAATTAAACAAATTGGTATCTCTACCAAAAAAATGGATATTGAGTAAATATTTATGAATTTTGTCACGTTCCTACTGAGGTTGATCAAATGTTAGTTTTAAGTTTGCTGTAAAATATTTTAAATACGTGAGGAAATTAAAATTGCTCAAAAAAACAAATGTAATAATTTATTGTAATTCTGTTGTAAAAATGTTATTTTCCTACATTAATTTCAAAGAAAATCTTGGGACAACTAAATAATTTTAGATGTTCGTACTAACTCGATCATTTAACAGTAAACGCCGATTCCCACTTTCGTGCAAGGCAAGTGCTACAGGCAAGGCAACCAGGTCGGCAAAATATATTCTCCACATAAAAGTTTGTAAGAATGTACACGATATACAAATATTCGATTAGAGGATAAGATGGCGGCTAATGGTCAAAATAATAATTAAAACGACTTGAGAATAAGTGAACTTGAACTAAACTCCTAGACGTCTCTGAGAGGGCCAGTTAAATCTCTGCGCTGTCGTAGAAGACTATACTAATTAACTGGTTCGTCGATAGGGGCAATTGTTTATTGAATTAACTCTAGGCAATAACTTACGTGAGCTCTCCCAAACATTTTCTTCCTTGAAAATGCATCTAAGCATTTTAAAGTTAAATATGTATAGAAAGAAAAAAAAATTCCATTGAGAAAATTAACCACAACTTCATTGCTGCAGGGACGACAACACAAACAAATACATTTGAATATTTTCTGGACTCTGAAGCGGACATAATTTCGGCAAACGATGGCCTTTGCACGCATTGTTCTTCCGAAACAATATTTGCCGAGCACAGTGCCGGATTTAGAGGTCTGGAGGTCTAGGGACAACATAAAATCCAAATCATTTTCCAAATAAAATAAACAATTTTTTCAGTCAAGTTTTTTAATAAAAAATTAATTGTGAAAGTTGTTTACTAGTCGGACTTGAAAGATTTTTTTCAGAAGTCTCTATTGTGGGGACCCTTCTTTTGTGGAGGCCCCAGGGCCGTAGCCCCGAATACCCTCCCTTAAATCCGAGCATTTGCCCGAGGCGTGCGTTGCCGATCCGCTTCCTTGCACGTCTAGTGAGAATCAAAAAGTTTTAATAAGAAAACCTACCAACAATAATAGGTTTGTTCCCACAGCAGTCAGAAACATTTCGTATTGTGGCGCAGTATATTGAAAAGCGTTCCTCTAAATACACTGTTCCTGGCTGCTGTTGGAACAAACCAAAATTGGATTTATTTCACTACACGTTAAATCGCCAACTAGTTTTTAATTCTGTATATTTTTATAAATATTTTTCGTACAAATGCTTCGTTTTTAGTAACTCGTTCTGCTTTATGTTCAGCTCTAGGATTTGCTAGTATTTTTTTATCAACTTGGTAATAAAATCGAGTTAGTGGATAATAACATTTTTACTTCATCAAGTACTTAATGTGTCCGTCCAAATTGTGTTTACTATTTTTAGATATATCGAGGAGTGTCTAGACTCCCCAATTTTAGTTAAATTTTAATCAAAGTAGCGTAACGTTAAGTTTTAGTTATATATTTATTTTTTAGTTTCAAATATGAACTTTACTATTTCTCAATCTGTACGTCTTATTTTATGATTATTATGAAATATATAACCAGATAGATATGTAATATATTCAGTTATTTATGTTATAAATGTACATCATTATATTTTTTGTTTTGTGATTCTGTACAATAAACTGTTTTCTTTTTAGAGTTTTTTTTTATGCACAGTTGCTTTTGTGATCTCTTTACTTTGCAATGGGTGCCGTGCAGCAAGTGGCCACTTTTTGACATCGGTAGAAAGGGTGACGTACGCGTGACGTCACTGCTTGGGAAGGGTAACATGCACGTGGTACAACAAATGACACATCTTTCATAAAGTGCTTGTTTTTCTGAGATTTTTTGTAATGAGCTTTTTGACATGATTTAGGTTTAAGGAAAAATATTGTAGTGTTATTAGTGATTTTTAAAAATCAAATATTCAAGTGATAATAAAAATTAATGAGTCGTCGCGGGACGCCTAGCAGATGCAAAACATCGAAACTATTTGATATTGAAAATTTGGATAAAAGGATGGTTTATTGAAGTAAATAAATATGGCACCATCAAAAAAAATAATTCAGATAATATTAAATATATACACGCACTCATGTACACAAATAAATGCACACCTTGATTATAAAAATACAATTAACTTACCCTCGACTTGAATCATCTGATAATTTTACGTTCTTTGCAAAAAGCCGCTCACATTCATGTTCTTAACCATTATTATCAATCATATTTTATTGTAGTTATTACTTTCAAATAAATTTTATTTGAAATTTAACCATTTTAACACACTCTGATAACAATTTTTTTTAAATTCGATAATTTTATTTTTTAAATAAATCTGCATTTTAAACATTATGACACCTATTTGTCATGTAAACATGTGTTAAATTTTGACAAATATATAATGTTTCTATACATTTTAATCTACCCGAGTAGTTACGGGACTGTCCGAAGCTTTCGAGTTGCAGTATCGCGGCAACAACAGTTGTTCTTACTACCCAAGCGCGCCATTAGATGTTTCACATCAATAGGGTTTATGTTACCTGTAGCCGAAGCAATTTTTTTGACAGATAGAATTACTCTTTATACCGTTGTCAAGCTGAAACGTCACGTGCACCTAACCCATTGATTTTTCAGGCAAAACATGGGGCAACGCCGTCGAAAAGCTGAAGTACTGCATACTACATTGCATGTACAAATCTTTAAGTTTGTGTTCCCTGAAATATCCACGCTACTATACTTTTGAAAATATTTTAACAAAATTCACTCATGACCACATAAGTTTTATGTAAAACGTCTTTTCTCTAGGCACTAATAAAGATGATAAGGAGTGGGTAATTTATAGTGAACAACCCTAAACATTGTTTATAATTCCACTTTGTTAGCATTAATAGAAACACAAAATAAATAACAATCTATCGCTATATGTAGCGCTTGTCCGTTCATTAAATTTAATGAACAAACGTTAAGATTTCGCCTTATTTCGCTGCTGGAACAAATCGTATTAATACAATTATTGCGCTTGTAAAAACTATTAAAAAAACAATTGTTTAATCGCAAAACTGATCCATTACAATAAAATATTTTGTTTAAACACAAAATTGTCTACAGTCTAACATATAAAAATATCAAAAGTAAAAAACTACTTCTATAAAATAAAACCGTTGACTCATCCTCGAGAAATTAAGTTTTAATCATTTAAATTACGTCACGTAAGCATTCGTTGCTTTTCACACTAATAACCACATTAACGTGAAAAACCCTGTATTTTTTACTAAATTATCCTAAACTATACTAATAATTAAGATTAACATAAAAGTAGTATATAATTACGTACTGCAATTAACAGATATAAGCGTTATAAGCTAGTAAGAAAAGATAAACTTAATATAAACTATTTTGAAGTGCACAAAATGATCTGGTTTTATGTTTCACTGAAATAGACTACCATATTCTGGATTTAACAGAAATGGGCGGTCTAATTTTAGCGTAACAAAAGTAGCACTAGTAAAATGGAGACATGTATGAATATCATTGTTTTGTTACTTGGACAAATGCAAGAAGTCATTTTAAATTTCAGCTAAACGCTCAAAGAACGCAAAAATTCGTGATCCGAAAGTCTTACGAACGCCGTAGTAAAAATCTTTAAGATAACTTATTAGTATTGAGTTTCAAAATGTTAATTATTTTGTTCGGCAGTTATATGTGGCTTATTGTTAAAAGTATATGTCCTAACTAAAAGGCACTGGATTTGCTGGATTTCGTGCACGCTCGCTTGCTCGGAGTCTTGAACGCTACGCTGCTGGATTGTGATGTCACCGATGGCTTCGCTGCTTGCTTGTTTGCAATAATTTGATGATAATTTCGGTGCTATTTTTCATGATTTATCTGAGAGCCTATATAAATAAAGATGGAAACGCATCCATAGAAATTAAAAGGAGAATAGCTCTTGCCAAAACCGCCATAACTAAGTTGAATAAAATTTGGAGAGACAAGCATATAACCCCAACAAAAAACGTAGACTTGTCGAAACTCTTTTATTCCCTATTGCGCTTTATAGAGCTGAGGCATGGACCTTAACGACTTCCGATACTGCTAAACTGGATAGTTTCGAGATGTGGGCTTGGAGACGGCTCTTGAGAATTCCTTGGACTACTTATAGAACGAATACGTCAATATTGGAAGAGCTAAAAGTTAAAGATGGACTGTCAACCATAGTAGGAGAAGAATTCTCAAATATTTTGGACAAGTGAGCAGAAAAAGTGATGACAATCTTGAAAAACTTGTAATCCAAGAAAAAGTCGAAGGAGTGAGACCTCGGAGACGCTCGCCCAAACGCTGGTTGGACCAAGTGAAGCACTTCACAGGGAAAGCACTACAAGAAAGCATAAGATGCGTTCCAGATAGAGACAAATGGAAAGGAATTACAAACACCATAACGTGAACGACAAACATAAGGTCACGACACTTCAGGATATGAAGAAAACGACTAGAGAGAGAGATATTTTTCATGCAGCGCTGCCTGCTAATTTAATAATTTGACCAATCGCAGAGGAGGGTAAAAGACTTCAGGTATCAGTGTGAAAATTCGTAATTTCAACAGTAGAATTTCTCTCCACGCAATTCCTGGATTTAAAACCCCATTATTACGGTGAAAGGAAGTGGTCTCTGCCTACCCCTATGGGAAAAAGACGTGACTTTATGTATGTATGTATTACGGCCCAGACGCAGACAAGCCAGCAGCCGCAGGCTCTTGCAAGCAACTTTGAACCGTATTGCAAATCGACGGTTACGCGTCGACCAATGAGAACGTTGACTTAGGCGCCAGAAAAACAAAGCCCACGCTTGACCGGCTTTCGAAATCCCTCTCTTGCTCCCAAACTACCGAGCTGCAAACATCTCGTTGAACCCCACCTGTTGCAATGTATCACATTATTTTAGTTTTCACTCAATTTTTCAACAGTAAAATGTGAATCCGATTATGGATTATATTCAGTTCAAGTCGACAACCAGTGCAAAAATTCGAATGATACACGAGACCTGAAACTGTATAAGTAATAATGTTTCGGCGAAGGACAATCAATGTATCAAGTTTCAATTTACTAAAAATGGCAATTATATAGTGTTTTTTTTTTTTCAATAAAAACGAATACACGTGTAATAAATCAAGATTACCACGGCGATGACCCACAAAACCCTCGGCAGCTTACAGTAGGTAGAACAACTGAATTAGCGACCTATCTACTATCGAAGTACACCACCATCTCAATCGAGGCGAACGGCGACATCTCCAGAGAGGCCGACGGCACCATGTCCAAGTAAGCCACGCACACTCCACTTCTCCTTTTACTTTCTCGTCCCGCCGCGACTATTTGACCTACAGAGCTGCGGTTGTTTTCAAATTATTTAGCCTTCTCTAATTATTTTTTTCACTTCCACACATACTTCCAAGCCGCAAACCATTCACGGCAGCCTGCAACCAAATCTAACAAGCGAGCAAGCTCGAAATTCGGCAACGTGTGAAGGATCCTTTACTTGAGCAAATGCAATAAGTCATTTCAATTTTTAGCTAAAGATCACTTTATTAGTATTATAAATAGTATTTAGTTTCAAAATGTTAATTATTTTGTAAAGCAGTTATGTCACTTATCGTTAAAAGTATATGTCCATACCAAGTACAATATTAAAACAGGACTTAACAAAAATATATTGATTATAAGGTGACAATTTGGCACTTAATATTTAATAATCAGCATTTAATTAAGACAACTTATTATTTTACATTATTAGTGTGAAGAGCGACGACATGCTTTGGAATATAAATTATAAATAATAATATTGAATAGCTTGTTCTGAAAACTTTTGATAGATTCAAATTAATGTTTAAAGATTGTTACACAAAGGTAGACCATAATTATTTATTTTAAAAATAGACTGCTCTTAGCGTATTATAAGTTCATAGCAAATATTAAAATTAAAACATTAAAAGTAATTTGTTTTTGTTACCTAAACCCTTCAACGGCTAGTGTTACATATACTAACGAAAAACATGTTTTACACAACCTGGCACTATAATTGGAATATAAATTGTTTTTTTAATGCATCCGAATTATTTAAATATGTTGATTTGTCTTGTATAATCTCGACAACATTAGCTTTACGTTATGGTAATGCTAGCAGGTTATCAGAGACAAATTTTTCATTAGACAAAGCTATTCAGGCTATTCAGAAATACTTACTGAGCCTCCTTACTCAAAAGTACTGAGGACGAAGATTCTGGAGATGAGGATAGTGGCGGATGTTTAGATAATCTTTGCGATCGTCAACAACTACTAAAGCCAAAATAATTCTTCATCGAGGTTGCAAAGCTGAACTGAGCCTGAGACTAATGACATCTCACTTGGGACTAACAATAATGAGCCTGAACATGAAGATATTGCAGCACCCTTTGTCCAAGTTTAAAATAGTCAACTTGAATTAATGGTGAATTTGAAGAAGTGATAACTAGACAATGTCCCTAGCCTATGTGAAGAAAAAGCTATTTAGAAATATTTGAAGCTTTTATTAATACCGAACCATTCGAACAATGTGTCAAAAGTGCGATGTTGGACTGTTGGACAGAAATATACACTATTTTGTAATCAACTACCGATGAAATTAAATGTGCTATAGCTATTATGATTGTTACCGGCTACAATGAGTTGCCGCTAAAGTTGCAGAAATGCTTTTCAATATGAAAGTCAAGCTTATCACTTGCAAGAGTTCCAGATCACTTGAGTTATATAATAGAATGAATCATCCAAATAATAAACGACGTCGGTGTAATGGTGAAGGATGTTCATCAAGTATTCAAACAATGTGTCAAAAGTGGACTGTGTTTGGAGCGTGTTTTGATACCGAGGTAATAGCACTTCTTATGACTGAATCACGAAAGTTGTTTATTAAGTATTCCAACAATGTGCGATGTTAAAGTGTGTTTGGAGCGTAACGTCATCTTTCAAACTAAACGACCGATATTTTCACCATCAGCATTGTTACCTACCCGTAAGCAGTTATGTAACGGTTTTTTTACGAATCAGTGTATATATTTAGGTATTTCTTTTTTTGTATTTGTATTGAATAAACCATTTGAAATAGCGTTATGAAAATTTTATTTTCTTTTCTATGAAAAAAAAAAATAATTCCGCCGTTGAAGGGCTAGTAAAACCTACACAATAAACTAAAATTTTGTTTTATATGCTCCGTATAAATGAATTTGTAAAACAACTGTAAATGTAGAATTTAAATAGGGGTATATTTTGACAACTTAAACCTGAAAAAAAACTGCTAATTTTTTTTATTTCAAAAGTGATATGTGCGCCATCATGCAGTCGCTCGACGCTCGTTTTCAGCGACAAATTAGGTCACGTGTTACTATTTTGAATTTACCGCAATTTTGTCGTTGTCTAAAGATTAATAGTCAGTCAATTTTATGGGCTTTTCATTGAAAGACGATGGAAAGTATCGTAGTAATAGTAGTTCCGTTACAAATGATCATACATTACGATACATTTTCAATTTTCAAAAAATTATAGATGGCTCTAGCGATCACCATCCAATACTTTGATTGACTATGATTTCTTTAGACAACGGTTTGACCTTGTAAATTGACCATTGGTGACGAATTAGTAAGATATTCTCTGCAAATATAAAAGGGGAGTAAAAAATATCTCCAGTTTTACATTATTTTCAGTTAAATTATCTTTGAAAATACAAATCATTAAGGCGGGTATTGGTAAAGGGGATAAAATAATAAACAATGGAAGTTTGTGAATTTAAATAAATATTCACATGCCTACCTTTCTAACGCAAGTCTTTGCTTACGGTGTCGGTTCAGTCCTTTTTGATTATAAAAAAATGACGAAGTTTACCAATTCTATCACACCTGCGCCCAATCATAATGAAGTCACAAAATAGTGACTTACAAATTGTGTGGTACCAGTAAATTTTGTTTTGCTTGTTGATTAAGTATTGTTTCAAAAGAAACTATGAAAACAATTTTCAGTGTAGAACTAGCTTTGATTTTACAAGGATGCTTTTTTAACTTTACAACTTTTTAGCAAGTACAGTTTTTTAACTGTTTTGATTACTCGAATGGTACCTAATTAAAAATATGTTACATTCCACAAATACTCCTTCCTTAAATAGTTTTTAGACAAGTGTTACGATTCCCCAGTATGAGGATCTGGCGTGCTTAAATTTCAATTTCAACGAGATATTTTAATGAATTTACAGCCATCTATTGAGGTACAGGTAATGGAAAATCTCATGGAGTGCAACACTACCGACGTCGCAAACCAAACTACACATTTGGAGTTAATTTCTTGATTTTAGTCTATTTTATAAAAACATCGTGAAATCTGTTCCGAGGTTGGATCGTGGTGTGGTTTTTTTGTGCTAGTTCCCCACAAACTGTAAAATTGTTAGAAAGTTATTCTTCCCATTTGATTTATCGTAAGTTATTGTAATTGAATTGGTGGAATATTAATATGTGTGAAAATATTTTAAGTGCCATGCTTTAAACATGAGTAGTGACGAGCATAATGAGCTCTTACTGAAGCGATTTGAAAGGAGAATCCTGAGGAGAATATTTGGCCCCGTCAAGGATCCAAACGCCGAACAATATGGAATAAGCACAAATGCGGAAGTCCAGGAACTATATCAAAAACCGGACATAGTTAAATCCATAAAATCAATGCCCTTGAGGTAGGCTGGACATGTTCAGAGAGCACCTGACGACCGACTAATCAAGACAGTGTGGGAAGAAAATCCGGTTGGGCGACCGAGACTCAGATGGAGGGACAACATCATAAGAGACCTAGAAATTATGCGAATGTGACTGGAAGGAGGCCATACTGGAGGCAAATCGTTAACGCAGCCAAGACCCACGAAGGGTTTTAGAGCTATCCCGAAAAAGAAGAAGTGACAAGAAAGTTATTCATAGTCAAGGTTGAAAAATATTTTATGTTTTCCTGTATCGGATTTCGCACCTTTGTCGGTTAATTAGATGTGCACAGAGTTGTGAGCAAGTCCATGATATTTTCCAGTACCTCAACACCAAATTAAATTCTTTTTTTTTTCGACAATGGATTACATTTTTAAAAATATTTTACACGTAAAAAAATATGTACAGTGTATCAAGATTTTCTAGCTCCAATATTGAAGCTATAATTTGCAAATTATTTGAATAAAGATGTAAAATTAAAAATACCATCCTGGACAGTTTCATTAAATTATTTAAATTTAAAAAACATTTCACAACCACCTTTATTTAAATTAATTAAAAGTATAAAAATAATAAAGTTGGTTAATAAAACGTTTACAAAATTTAAATGAGTATTAAATCAATGTAGGTAAATTTAAAAAAATATGTTAAATAAAACTGTCTTCAAAAAAGTGATAAAATTAAAAATAAATTTACACCCATAATATAATGGAATAAATAAAACTATTGGTCCCAATAAAGCTTCTACTTTGTATGACAAAAAATGTCCCTGTTTAGAGAGGCAATATACCTATAAAATTGGAGATGTAACAGAATTATGAGTTGAATCATCACTAATTACAAATCGTCTTCTTATCGAGACTGACTTTAGAAATAATCGTTTTTTAATTGTTTTGTTATACAAAGTATCCGCCAGTACCTATTATAATAAATTAATTTTTATCTTTCTCGGCAAAAACGGGTTTTACTGTTAAATCGAGATCTTGGAAATATGGATGCAGCGCGATTCTTTTGGCAGATATTCTTTTTGCAGGATCATAGATTAGCATTTCTTGTAATAATTCTTTACCGTCATCATCCAAGTTTTTCACTTGGCTAGCAAGATTGTAGTGCGTCCAATTGGGGAATGTGGCTTTGTAATTAGGCAAAGAAGAAACGTCTGGCCAGAGTTCATCGGTGGGCGTTCTTAAAATCCTAGTTAAAAAAAAGGAGAATGTTTTTATTCAAAAAACAACATAACTGTATGAAGTTATGCTTACTGAAAATTTAATCATTTATTATTTTGTTCTAACGGGTGACGTGCAGCACGTGGCCACTTTTTGACATCGGTAGAAAGGGTGACGTACACGTGACGTCACTGCTTGAGATGGGAATTATTATTTAACAATAGGGTCGAGCCTGACAAAAGCCAATGGGCACCTCGACTTTAAGATATTTTGTGCCCTCTCTTAGGTTATTTAATGTGTGTCTTCCGGGTTCAATTTGAGCCCTTTAAAGTACGAGATCGGTGATATTGTGTTAGAATTTCTAAGATCTTTGTAGACAGGAGTTGCTTAGCTAAATGATCTTACTATTTTTGTGATAGTGCCTCACATTCTATCAAAAGATGGTGTACAGATTATTTGTCCTCGCCGCAGAATCTACAGGAATCATTTTCCACCTTGGCCATCTTTTTTAGATGTTCATTGACTGGGTGGTGACCTGTAGTGATTCCAACTAGCAGTTTTAGGTCTTTTCTATTTAGGAGTAAAAGCTTGTTGTCCCCACAGTATTGTCAGTCCAGTAGGCATTTGGCCTGATTTCAGTTCTTGCTCCCATCTTTTAGTTTCTGCTTTAATGTGTTGTTTTGTATATCCGCAGAATGGTTCTGGACCTATTGGTTGTTCCTTTGTACCTCTTTATGCCAATTCATTGGCTTTTTCATTACCCAGAATGCCTGAATACCCTGGTGATAAAATGAGGCAAATTTTGTTGCCTCTTGCCAGTTGCTTCAGGCAACCTTGGCGTTCCTCGACTAGCTCCGATTTTAAGAACTTCTTCTAGTGAGGTTCGCTTTATTTGCAGGTGTAGTGGAGTCATGTTCAGGATAATTCCAACGTTACAGTGGGCGTGGTACGTGAAATATGTTAAGTTTACGTGGTACAACTAATGACATATCTTTCATAAGGATGTATGTTTGGTTAACGATTTTGGTTTTCTGAGCTTTTTTGTATTTACAGTGAGCTTTTTGACAACTATTTAGGTTTAAGGAACAATATTGTAGTGTTATTAGTGATTTTTAAAGACTAAATAGTAATATTCAAGTGTTAAATAGTAGGGTTTACGTTATCTGTAGCCGTGGCCACTCTTTGACAGATAGATTGAATTTTAAGCAGTGACGTCGCATGTATGTTACCCGTTCGTAAATAATTTATCTTTTTAAAACCAATAAAAGGCCCATTTATAACATTTCAAACAAATACAGACATAAATATCGACTTATTTATAATTAACTAATAGCCGAGATTAACAAATTAAAGAGAAGCGACAGAAGCCTGTTTTTACCGAACGTTTTCTAAATGTTCATGAAAAAAAATAAAGTGTACAAAGAAAGTCGGCCTATTGCAAAAAATACCATCTCTTTTGATTTCCCCATTTAAAACAAACAGATACAAAAATTATAATAACTAAAAATGAATATTGAAAAATGAAAATTGACCACAAAACACAAACTTTCCGACAAAACTGTCGGCTTCTTGTTGGTTGCTACTAGTAAGTTATTGAGTCGACATCACACATATTTTAACCAGATTGATCTCTGTTTCTTTTAAAAAACTCTTTTACTACTTTACCTGAAAATTCTAAAAAGTTGATCTATTTCTGAATCTCCTTGAAAGAGGGGCCTCTTAGTGGCCATCTCTGCAAATATGCATCCCAAAGACCAAATATCAATTGGACACGAATATCTCGCTGAACCCAAAAGTACCTCTGGAGCTCTGTACCATAAAGTAACTACTTCATGTGTGTAAACCCTTACTGGAACTCCAAACGCACGACCAAGACCAAAATCTGCGACCTAAAAAATGTTTTAAATTGTTCTTGGTCAAGTCTTAACAGCAGAAGTTGTCAATAAACGTCCTGCTGGCCATTAGCTACTATGCAGTTCATTCTACTACATCGCGGTTTTCTCTCTACTTTTTTAAAAAGTTAAATGATCGCAAATCTACATCGTTTTACCATTTTTAACTTCGGAGTGGTTTTAACTACCAAACTCTGAACTCCGATTAGAGATAGCTCAATTTTAATCTTTGACAACTAATTCTACAGCAGTTCAACAGACCTGAAGGGACAATTTCTAAATATTTTATTTAATTTGACTATGCTGTTTAGATTTTTACAAGAAAGCAAAAGAGGAATCGAGATTCGGTTGCTTCCAGGATGACCCATTAATTGCTGGTAATATTTTTTTACAAACGAGCCAATCAAAAAAATTTGCATTGATAAATTTATGACTTCTTGCTAAGAGTGTAGATTTGACTTGTGAGCTTTTAGCTGGTAGTACTTTCATAAAAAACTATTTATTGCCCAGGTACAAGAGCTACTTAAAGGACAGCTTTTCACAATGTATACAAGTATAGTATTTCCAATCTCAGTTTAAAAAAGATTATTTTACCAAGGCACTGCGATACTCTGGTATAAAAGCGCTTCATTCTGTACTGAGTAATACCGATAAATTTAGCAAAACATATCGGCCGCCTCTTTTTATAAGTTACGGGTAGCACAGCTTATTTTTGAATATCAACGTCATTAATACGCATTCATCAAATCATCGGTCGACTATCTAGCTCGCACGTTTTTACTTGAAAACATTAGCGCGCGCTGGTTCTCAATAATTTCTCGGGAGATTTTTATTGCTTGCGTTTCATTTTTTTGTGATATTTGTGAAATGGCTTTTTGGAGACTGTTTGAAGTAAATGATAAATCTAACGAATTGCTTATTGACGATATTCACATTAATAGTGAAATTCCTGATAATGATATAATTCAAAGTAATGATAATATCCAAATTAATGATGAAATACATCTTAATAATGCAATTCTAATTAATAATAATGAAAATGACACAATTTTGAGAATTTAAAAATCGAGATTTGCATATTCAAGTTCAACAAGTAATTTTAAATATATATTCATGCTTAAAAGCTAAAAATGTCCATTCAACTTAAGATGAAATATTTAAAAGAATATGCAACTTAACGAAAATTACTAACTCCCGAATTTATTTAGTAATTGTGATTAAACACGATAAAAAACGAAAACGTATCGTCAGCCGTCGGATAAATGATGCATATAAAGATATGATTCGACAAACGGTTTACAATACTTACAAAGAAAATCAAGTCCCAACATTAGAAATTATATTTAACAAATTGCAAGATTTTAACGATTTTAAATATAAATCAATAGTATCACTTCGACAAATTTTAATAGAATGTGGTTTTAGGTATCTGATTTAAAAAAAAAAGTGAATCGCCACTCACTAGTCGGTTTCTTTTGAAGATTTTATGGCTTTTAATGGGATGTTTTTTATAAATTTTTAAACTGAGATTGGAAATACTATAACTGTGAACAAGAACAAAAAACTAAATAAAGTGTTTTGATAAATCATTTAGTAATTGTAAAGAGTAATGATAATAAAAAGAACAATAAATGGGAAGAAACATAACATGTAAGAATGAAGAATTTATTTCACATTTGCTTCATAAACCTCACAAAGTAGAAAGATAATATTTTATTTCCTTTTTAAACACTACAATGTGTGTTGAAAATAGATCAGTTTTTTCGAATATCTGATTGAACTTTATGCACATTGAACAAATTGGAGAGTTCAACAGTATATTCATTCTTGGAATAGGTAAATAAGCAAAGTGAACTTCTACTTGTCAAACGAGGTATATTGAAGTTTAGTTGAGATAATAACTCTGGACTATCAATCAGGTAGTTAGTGAGTTTATAGATAAATATGCAAGAGCGGTAAGTTCTAAGGTTCTACCAAATCAGCGAGCCACATTCTAAGCATGTTCTCACATATGAGGTAAAGAAAGCAATGAGACTATCTTCGTTTTTAAAGTCTTTGTAGTTTCTGAAAATCAAGCCAAGCATTGAGAAGCTTATTTTGGAATCAAAATTAATACCAAGATCTTTTGTTACATTAAACTGATAAAAAAATATTGATTTATTGAGTAAGTGTTAAAAAAAAATTAATAAAAGTAAAATGGGCCAATGGTTCACTGAACGTTGTAGAGACTTGGTCTTAATAATAATATTAATAATAAACTGAGGGGCAGTTCCTTCTAAATCCCGCCAACGGTACTCAGACAATATCCCTTGTATCTCCCTGTCTTTCTTCAGAATAGGAGCAGTCGCCGATCGGTAACAGCCAGACTCAAGCTTAGACTCAAGAAAAGCTGAGCCCAGCAAAGTCAGCCTTAGTCTGGCGAGCACCGGCATTGGCCCTGGGTATGGAGGCTGGTTTCTCCTCTCCACACAATCAACAAGTAGGACTGTTGGCCAGTTACTTGATCTTAGTCAGTGGCCATAACGACGCACCGCACTTAGTATTATAGCATAGCATCCATGTGCGAGGCAAATGTTATTATAAAGTTAAATGCGCTTGGCCATAAAGATGCACTGACCCTCGCCTCACACCTAGTCTGGTTTCAGGGCATCATACTCCGAAATCGAGCTTAGTATTTTTTGACCATCTCATATGGCGCGTTGTGCAAAATGGATAAAAAACACTAATAACCAGTGTCTTTGTATTTGTTGCTGACAGCAAAGCTTTGTACGAGGCAGGGTCCATACAATAGTACAATGCTATATGAGGCCAGCTCAAGAGTGCCAGCAACCGACGAGCATGTATGAAAGCGCTGATGAAAGTAGAAAAAGCGAAGTGTATAAGAACCGTAGCAAGTGGAAATTGGTCTCTGTCTACCACTAAGGAAAAAATGCGTGACAATATGAATGCAAATAATTTTTTTTATTTTGTTTTTTTGTAAATATTTCTTTAGTCATATATCTATCTTCATCATTAATAGAAGTAAGCCGACTTTAGTCAAAAATGGTTGAAAGATAGTAAAGATAAAAAAAAATGTTATACAAGAGCTTGTTTTATTTTAAATTGTTTTTATAATTCCATGGAATATTTTTATAAAATCATGTTAAATTATGTCTATTGGACTTAATAGTAGGTAGTTTCTAACAAATGTAAACAAAAAATATGACAAAAATTCCCATTTTTTAATTTTTTTTTATTTTAATTTCTTAAATTTTAATTTGTGGTACCTACATCAATACTAAATAACTTTTTATTGGCAACAGTCAAATAAAAAACCAAAACATTTAAATTAGAAGTTTTTGTAGCATAATGTTAAAAAAACAAACAAATTAATAAATTTTAGAATGACTCAAATGAAATAAGAAAATAAGTAAATTAAAATTAAATATTGAGGAGAGCCCCACTAAAGGAAAGATGTTACAATAGTTTAGCATTATTGGATCAAATTTTATTATGAAGTTGTTGACGTCTTCGAAAAAAAAATGCAAAATTTGTTAAAAAAAATTAACATGATTAAACCTATAAAAGTGAAAAAAATATTGAAGCATAAATAAATTAAAATTAATAAATCAGAAAAATTTTATTTTCTCACCTTTATTAAGCCATCTTTGGTGATTAGTAAATTCTGAGGTTTCAAATCTCTGTGGAGTACTCTTCTTTGATGACAAAACAAAATGGCCTCATTAATTTGATAAAGATAACTTTTAACAAGTTTAGGGTCCATGTATTTACCAGATTCTATTTTATCTAAATATTTTTTTAAGTCCATTGCAAGAAACTCAAATATTAAATATAATCTACAATAAAAACCACATATTTATTAAAAAAGTTGATTTTGTTTTTTTTTTAAATAAGTAAAAATAATAATACAAATCTATGTTTCAGGCTTGGTAGTGTTCAATAGCCTACTACTGATAAAAAATATTACTTATTGTAAAAATATTCCATATTTTTTAATAAAAGTTAGTTAGATTACTTGTAAATCAACACAACAGACTTTCCTGTTGAACTAAGAAGCATTTGCATAAATAACACTTGATATACTAATGTACATGCAGACAATTAGATACAGTTTATATCGTTAATATAATTACCTTTGTTCCTCCATCATCACATCTTCAAGTGAAACAACATTAGGATGCCTTAACTCCTTAAGCAATGAAATTTCTCTTATTGCTGTTGATGGAACTCCTTCATCTTCAGATTCCAATCTATTGACAAAATAAAAAAATAAATTTTTTTATTTTTGCATAAACCAGTACTAATTTCTTACCTTATTTTTTTCATAGCAACCAACTCTCCAGTTTTTTTATTTTTTCCTTTGTAAACTACCCCATATGTCCCTTCTCCTATTTTTTCGATTTTCAAAAAATCGGCCACGTTTGTGTTACTTCTGTTCGTCGTCATTTTAGCTCACCTGTAAACTTAATGTGTAAATATTAATATCTGAAAAGAATTATGAACTATGATATTTGGGTAATTTATCATATCTTCTTAAAACATGTGTTTAAGTTGCAATTGCTGATATGTTACATAATTACTAACAATTTTCTTAGTAATAATTTTTAACTAAATATAATACTAAGGTTTGTAGGTAAAACATAAATTCAATAAAACAAATAAATATGCATAAAATAGAAATACAAAATTTTCCTTAAAATATAACCTAAAATAATAAATGTAACCAATTTATAATTTTCACTGAATTTTAAAAAAAAAGTAAATATAAAAAGTTTACATGTGATACTTACAAAAATAAATCAATACGAGAATAAATTAAATGTACTCAACGAACTTTTCCAAGAGTAATGAAGTAACGGAAAACCGCCAAAGGTATTAAATAATAGAGGGCGCTTCACATAAATTTCTTCTTTGTTAATTTTCCCTTTAATTTATTTTCATTTTAAATGGATAAAATTTTTTGAAACATTTATTTTTAAATAAAGATTAACAAAAAACTTTTTTTTTATGTGTTGAAGTATACAATAAAATTAAAATAAATTTTAGAAATCTACCACAAATGAAATGGATCATTAGAAAGCCTTAAATTTTTTTTTGTTTAGATTTTACTTTTTACTTTTACTAAGATTGTTACAACATTCTGAACATTATTTTTAATATTAGTTAAAAATAACATATAAATAACTATACATCCACTAAAGAAAGTGGTTATGTAATGTAACTTTGCTATTAGCGTATTATAAAGTTGACAACTGACAGTAGTTTGTCAATGTTGTCATGTTTTCGTCTTTTCATTCCTGTCAAACTTTAGATCGCTGAGCACGAGTTTTTTAGGTTCAAGTAATCCTTTTTATTAAAAATTACAATGGCTATAAGTTTATTGAATCCCAAAGCTGAAGTAGCTAGAGCTGCACAAGCGCTGGCAGTTAATATATCGGCGGCAAAAGGTATTCAGGATGTTATGAAAACTAACCTGGGACCAAAAGGAACCATGAAAATGTGAGTGACACATGATTAAAAAAAGTGAAATTTCACTGTGAATAAACATATTTGTGTATTTAAAATTTTTTATTGTATATTTTTGATTATAAATGACATGTAATTTATTAACGGTAATTAATTAAATGATAGGTTGGTCTCTGGTGCCGGTGATATTAAAATAACGAAGGATGGAAATGTTCTATTACACGAAATGCAAATTCAACATCCGACTGCTTCTCTCATTGCCCGAGCTTCAACGGCTCAAGATGATATGACTGGAGATGGTACAACTTCAACAGTTCTTGTAATTGGTGAACTCTTAAAACAAGCTGACATTTACATTGCTGAAGGTTTACATCCAAGAATACTAACTGACGGTTTTGACAAAGCTAGAGCAAAAGCTTTGGAAGTCCTTGATAAAATGAAAATTCCCATTGAAGTTAACAAAGAAACATTAACTGATATTTGCAAGACAAGTTTAAGAACAAAGGTAAAATTGCATAAAACATTTTAAATCCAATATATCCTTGATATATTTTTCATTTCCAATTTTAGTTGCATCAAACGCTTGCTGATGTCCTGACTGATGTTTGTGTAGAAGCTGTTTTAGCAATTAAACAGGGTGACAAACCAGTAGATCTTCATATGATTGAATTAATGGAAATGCAACATAAGACAGAGACAGACACCCAATTAATTAAAGGTAGGCCATAATGTTAGTGAAATATTTCTGATTTAGTTTATCTATTGAAATTATTGTAGGTTTGGTACTGGATCATGGCTCTCGTCATCCTGATATGCCTAAAAGTCTAAAAAACTGTTATATCTTAACATGTAATGTCAGTATGGAATATGAGAAAAGTGAAGTTAATTCAGGATTTTTCTATAAAACAGCAGAAGAAAGAGAAAAGTTAGTCTCTGCTGAACGCGAATTTATTGAACAACGGGTAAAAAAGGTCATTGAGTTGAAAAAGTCTCTTTGTGATGGAACTAACAAAACATTTGTTGTAATTAATCAAAAGGGTAAGTATTCTTGGTATAAGTTTATCGAATTATACAATAAATAATTTTACAGGTATTGATCCTATGAGCTTAGATATGCTTGCCAAAGAAGGAATTATTGCCCTTAGAAGGGCAAAGAGGCGTAATATGGAAAGGTTAGCATTAGCTTGTGGTGGAGTAGCCATGAACAGTTTTGATGATTTACATGAATCTCATCTCGGCCAAGCTGGACATGTTTATGAACATGTTTTAGGTGAAAATAAGTATACATTCATTGAAGAATGTAAAGTACCTCAGTCAGTAACCATTTTAATGAAAGGACCAAACAAGCACACTCTATTGCAGATCAAAGATGCTGTTAGAGATGGTTTGAGAGCTATTAATAATACCATTGATGATAAAGCATTTATTCCTGGTAAATATTTTTTGTTTGTTTGTATAATCAGTGGGTAGATTTCCACTTGTATTTTCTCTTCTCGATGTGATTACTAAATGAACTAATTTGTGGACTGTATATACTAACTTTAATGTAAGATTTCACTTTAAATCACGCTAAAAGTCTTTTTATTGCGACATGTAAAAGTAATTTTAAAGAATACCTTCTATGTAATTTAGTACTTTTTAGGTAAAATAAACAAAGTTAAATTACTGATATGTTTAATAGTTTAAAGTATAATGATAATTAATTCCGTCTCCCCTTGTCATTGACATATATCTTTCTCCGGGGTAGGTGACCTGATTTGTCAACATTGATTGAGGGGACCCAAGGACTAAATGTTAGACAGTCCTTTCTTCTCTTCTCGACATTGGTTTTGAAGGATCAGCTAAAAATTATCTAAACATCTTGAACATAACAAATGTGACAGTTATTACTTAAAACCATTAAAAGGCGTCAGTAAAGTTCCATATACTCATTTACCAGAATATTTAATGCTTACACACAAATACTTTTGTTACAGTAGAGCATGTAACAATATACAAATATTTATGTTTTAAAACAATATCTTATAGGTCTTTAATAGCAACGTTCTGATTTTTAACTCCAGAAAACCATTGCAGCATTGCCACCTTTTATATTAAGAACCGAACATCTATAAAGGCTTACTTAATTAATATCTTGTATTGGCAATGTTTGTGTTTATAAAGATATTTAACAAAATCAACCTAAATTTACAATTTTACTCTAAATTTGTATTTATTTTAAGGTGCTGGCTCATTTGAAGTAACGGCAAACAAGGAGTTATTAGCATACAAAGAAACAATTAAAGGAAAAGCTCGTTTAGGAATAGCAGCTTATGCAGAAGCTTTATTGGGAATCCCAAAAACTTTGGCTGTAAATTCTGGATTTGATGCTCAGGTAAGTACAACAACAATAACCTAGTTTTTCTTGTATTAAAAATTTTGAAATTACTAAAATTGATGTTATTAATATAAAAATAATCTTAAATCAAAGTGTATTATTTGGTTTATTTTTTCCATGTTAATATTAAGTAAAAGAAGCATTTAATTATATTATTTTAATGATAAAGTTAAATTTGTTTATTTATAATATTAACTAGCCTGTGCTAGAATTTAGTTTCATCTCAATATTTTTAAATAAGGATAATTTTTTTTCTTGACATTTGATTTAACATCAAAGAATTTTTTTATAGACCACCAAATGCGTTTTAAAAATTTAGAGAATTTTTGAGAAACCAAATTTTAAAATGATGCCGGTCAGGTGGATTGTTGTAAAAATTTCTATAGCTCATCCTAAAAATAAAGCTCCGCCTATTGATTTTTTGGGAACTTAACTGTAACACAAAATAAAATTGAATTTATTTTGTGTTTTTTTCTTTTAAACCTTGCCGTTCGTATGTGTTGTGACGTCTGTAGGACTTCAGCATTAAAGATTATTATTTTTTCTAAACTTCAATTTAAATTTAATAAAGTCTATATTCTGCTCCTAGTCAATCTCTATCTAGTTGTGAAAAACGCTTAAAAATCCGTTCAGTAATTTCGTAGATGTACCAGGACAAACAAACAGACAAAAAATTTAAATATGCATGTTTTGGTAATGCACGAATAATCATGTGAGCTTAGAAAAATGGATTTATTTTGAAATCACAGAAAATTCACAATTTTATTTATATGTGTAGACTAGCGGACCTGGCAGACGTCCTGCCCGAACGTTGGCTTTCCTGTTATCAATATCAGTGACCCCGAAAACTATGAATTTGACACTAATATCGGCATTTTTAATAGTTTTCACTATCAATCTCAGCGGCCCAAAAGACTATAAGTTCGACTCTAATATCAGCCGTTTTTAATAGTTTTTATTTTCCATCCCCTTCCCATCCGTTTCGTAGGGGTGCTTACAAAATTAAGAATATCACTATCAAACTCAGCGACCCCAAAAACTATGATTTTGAGACTAATTTTGGCGTTTTTAATAGTTTTTATAGTCCATCTCTTCCCACCCCCTTCTTAGGGGTGCTAACAAAATTGGGAATGTCATTATCAAACCAAGCAACCCCAAAAACTATGAATTTGACTCCAATATTAGCCATTTTTGATAGTTTTTATGCTAACAAAATTGGCCATGTCTTTATCAATCTCAGCAATCCCAAAAACTATAAATTTGGCACTACTATAAGCATTTTTAATGGTTTTTATATTTCATCCTCTTGTCACCCCTTCCGTAGAGGTGCTTAAAAAATTGGGAATGTCACTATTAAACCCAGCGGCCTCGAAGACTATGAATTCGACTCTAATATTGGTCATTTTTAATAGTTTTTTATATTCCATCCCCTTTCCACCCTTTCGTTGATATGTTTGTTACCAAACTTCACAGGAGCACTCGCCGGACTAATTTGAAGATTGCATAAAAAATTAATTAAAATTGGTCAAGCTGTTTATGAGTTTTAGCGAGGCTAACGAACGGCGATTCATTTTTATATTATATATTATTTTTTAGCTTTTCTTTAGGATTTTACTCATTATTTTTTTTTAAACACCACTGTGTTTTAATAAAAGATAGATAAGCGTGACGTCCTTCAACACAATAAATTGTATGTTATTCGCGAAAAATTGCTTACATAATTTTTCGCAAATCACTCCCTCAATAAAAGATATGTTAGCTTGACGTCCTTCAAAATGTATACATATACTTTTTCGCGAAAAAAAATTTACACTATCTCTTTGATAGATAAATTTGCGAAAATCTATTACCCTTTTCAAGATTTTTTAGCTTCTCTTTAGGATTTTCCGTATTTTTCTTCTTAAACCACCACTGTGATTTAATTAAAGATAGGTTAGCTTGACGTCCTTCAACACAATAAATTTTATTTTATTTGCGAAAAATTGTTGGGTTTGGCAGAAGAAGCATGAAAGTAAGATCAATGCTGCGGAGATGAGTAGTCTGGGAAGTATAGCCGGTTTGACTCAGATGGATAAAGTGAAGAATGGTGAGATAAAGGGGATGCTTGGTGTGAAAGATGTGGTTACAAAGATAGATAAAGGAATGCTTAGATGGTTTGGATACGTAGAGAGTATGAATGAAAGAAGATTGACGAAACAGATTTATAACGTAAGTGTAAATGGGCAAGCCGGTAAAGGTCGACGTCGGCGAACGAATCTCGATCAGATTAACATTGTTTTGAAGAAAGGCAAGGTTAAGAGCACCAACAACCAACGATCGTATACGAGAGCACTGATGAAAGTAGAAGAAGCGAAAGATGTGTGTAAGAACCGTAGCAAATGGAAGGAAGTGGTCTCTGTCTACCCATACGAGAAAATGGCGTGACTATATGTATGTATTATTTTATGCTATATATAAAATGGTAGTTTTGCGTCTATTTTGTGGTAAATTGTGTGGAAATTTTTGCTTTTTGTCGCATTTTTTCCAGAAATAATGTTTCAACGATTCATTTACAGCAAGCTCATGAAATAATTACCAAATATTTTTTTGACGATTGGCAACTTGATTATGATTCAATTGAACTACTTTGTAGTTGAAAAACGATTTCTTAGGCATTTTTTCACAGCATTCAATGACGTGATAAGACATAATAATTATTGATGGACCACCCAAGTTCTATACCTAAAATATATTTTTTATTACCATTGATTACATTGTGTTAACTATTGATTTTTTTTTATAAAACCGCAGTTTAACATAAAAAACTTTTTATTTTTTTAGGATACCATTGTAAAACTACAGGAAGAAGCGCGCCTGAACCCTGAACCAATTGGTTTAGATTTAACATCTGGTGAACCAATCAATCCCAAAGATGCTGGAATCTATGACAACTACGTTGTTAAGAAACAAATCATCAATTCTTGTTCTGTTATTGCCAGTAATCTGCTACTGGTTGATGAGATTATGAGAGCTGGAATGAGTAGCTTAAAAGGCTAAAGAATTATTTGCTCGTATTTTGTTCTGCTTCTTTTATTTTTTTTTTAATAGTAAATTAACAATTTTTGCCTTTTTCATTTCATAAAAAAAAGGCGATTTCTGTAGTGCATTAATAAATTAAATATTTACTTATTTGCGACAGTACTTTTAACAAACTTGATATTTTTAATTTTTGAAATAATAAAACTTAAAAATATAAATTCCGTTTTTGTTTTAGAACCATGTGATACCAATTTTAATTATGATAACTAATAGCAGTTTCTTCTCTGCAATGAATAGATGTTACAAGTTCTGTACTGACACATTTAATCCTTTAAAAGAAATAAAAGACATTTCATATAAAAAAAAATTATATTTTGGAAATATTGAACACATGCTAATAAACATGAACTGATTTTTTAAAACTGCATTTACCACAGGGTTAAATACAAATGTGTAAATAAAAAAATAGTAAACTGATTAACTATATCTAGATTTAATATGCTTATCTCTCTGGTTGTTTTGCTGATCTTGAGCTGCGGTAATTCTTTCCATTAATTCATGATTATATGTGCTGTGTAACATTAATGCTAATACACCAGCACGACTGACCATACTGGTTCTAATTTGACGTTCTTTTTCCAACAATTCATCAATTTTCAACCACTGACGAACTCTTTCCAAGTCAATCTAAAAATTAAATTTATTATTTTTGCAAAACGATTTCCTCTTTTGAAGTGAAAACTTCTTTAGGCGCGTTGAACAAAATTCGGTAGATTTCGTCAGCGACAGGTGGGTGACGTCGTTTCCCTTCTATATGTCAAAAAGTGGCCTCGAGCTGAGCGTCCACTTTAAGGTTATTTATTATTCAATGATTTAAATATGAAGGTACTGATAAGAAGACAATCTTACATGGGACTTTTATTGAAAAAGTGTCCACCAAAATGTGGTATATAAAGGTGGCGCTGGCATAGACGTAAGGTTAGATTTTAACGTCATAGCTTCTTCTGTTGGTCTGTCAAAAAGTGGCCTGGAGCTGACAACCTACTTTTATTAGGTTGAAAAACCATGTTATTTCATAGTATTAAGTTTTCACTTCTGTCGACAGTCCCAATGATTGCCAAAAATTTTTTATACAAGGTGTCTCAAAAGAAAGTTTATATTTATTTAGCTTACTGCGTGGACGCAACGAATCCGAGGGGCGCGGGGGTTATGTCAATCGGTAGCCTGGCTCTTAGGAATTCAGTCGCTATGGAGCGTTTCTCGGGAGCAGACCGCGCGTTGTGCGTGCGAGATTTACAAAAACGGTGATTCAGCGACTGTAGCGCGTAGAAGATTCTGCTGTATTCGAGGTTTTCGCCTCTTAAATGATGCGCCAAGCATTCCTCTTATTCGAAAATGGGTCAAAAAGTTTAAAGATACCGGTACAACGCTGGAAAAACCAAAATGTGGGCGACCAAGGTCATCAAGAACAGTAGAAAATGTGGAGAGTGTTAATCAGTCTGTTCGTGACTACCCAAACCTTTTCCATTCGGAAGCGCACAAGTGCTTTAAATGTGCATAGATAATCATTACATCGCATTTTGCACAAAGACCTAAAGGTGCACCATTACAAAATTCAATTGGTGCAAGAATTAAAGCCCCAAGATGCCAGTCAGAGGCTTTACTTTGTAAATAAGGCAATTGAGCACTTTTCAACGTTTACCAACATCTTGTTTTAGGATGAAGCTCTTTTTCATTTTAATGGACAAGTAAATAAGCAGAATTGCCGCTACTGGAGTGCAACGAATCCGAAATGCAAGCATCAGAAACCACTTCATTCGCCTAAAGTGACCGTATGGACTGCAATGTCGTCGTGCAGTTACATTAAATTCAGAGCGTTATGTGGAAATGTTAGACGACTTCTTGGTGTCTGAACTGCAAAACTTTCCTGTCTATAACATGGTTCCAGCAGGACAAAGCAACGTCACACACGTACAATACGTCTCTGCCACGAGCTCGTGAAATTTCCTCAGGCAAATTGATTTCCAGGAGAGGTGACATAAATTGGCCTCCACGCAGTCCTGATTTAACCCCTATGGACTTTTTCCCATGGGTATCTTAAATCTAAAGTTTACACCAATAAACCGACTTCCCTGGCGCATTTGAAAGAAAATATCCTTCACGAAATGGCAGCCATCACTGAGTCCACCTGCCGAGCCGTCATGAGTAATTTTACTGTTCGATTATTTGAATGCCGCGAACGCGAGGGTCTACATTTGAACGATATTATTTTTAAGAAATAAATTCCAAAATTGTGTACTTTAATAATTAAAAAACATTTTTTCGATACACGGACCTCCTTTTTTTTTTTTAATCAATCCACTAAATATAAACTTTCTTTTGAGACACCTGTTATTTTAAAAACAGAAATAAAATGTATAAAAGATGTAATACTCGGGTAAAATTTAAAAGAATACACCGCTTTTTGTTGCTTGTTTCATCACATAACTATATAATGTATTTAGGAAATATAAAAAAAATGTGATACCTCAGCTCTGCGAAGTTTCTCCCAAACAAAATGTTTAATACACGATTTTTTTGGCGCTCTACAAAACTCTCCAGTTTGCGAAAATACGTTAGTAACTAATGGACAGCCACATACTTCATGGTCTCCTGATTTGGAATCTTTACAATGCTCTGGACATAACACTCTGAGCCTTTTACAGTATGTTCTATTTATTGGGTTATAGAAGTCACAGAACATGTTGTTACCTGAGAAAAACAAAATATGAAAAACGTTGCTAATTTTCCGATAATCGAATTGATAGAAAATAGTTATTCGTCCGACAGTCATAATTAATTTATATGTTCATTACTATGAAGTATCCCAGAAAGCTATATTTTAAAAAATACTTCAATACAGCAAAAAATATAAAAATGAACTGGTGACCCCCAATTTTTTTGGATTAATAAGAAATGAGAGTAGGGGGTAGGGACATAATAACCCCACTTAAATACTGCCGACTCTAATTTAAATGTTGTTGGAATAATGGGGAATGATGGTGGGGGACAGGGAGTATAAACATAACATAAATACTACAGACTATAATTCAAATTTTAATAGATTAATGGTAAATATAGAGAGAGTAAAAAAACTAACTTGAAATCTACCACATCTACTTTAAATTTTATTGCATTAACTTACCTTAAATCCTGCCGACTTTAATTTAAATGTTGTTGGATTAATGGTGAATGATGGTGGCGGACAGGGAGTTGAAACATAACATAAATACTACAGACACTAATTCATATTTTAATGAATTAATGGGAAATATATAGAGGGTAAGAAGCTACCTTGAAATCTACCAACTCTACTTTAAATTCTGTTGCATTACACCTAACTTAAATCCTGCTAACTCTAATTTAAATTTTGATGGATTATTGGGAAAGGTAGAGGAATTAAATAGGTAACCTAAAACCTACCAACTCTACTTCAAATTTTGTTGGATTAATGGGGAATGAGGATGAAAAACGAGGTTTATTTCTTACATAAAAACATTCTTATACATAGAGGACAAATATAAATAAATAAATTAATTGATCGTCTTTAGTAAGGCGAATAAATACTTCCTAATATAAAAGTAATAAAGAAGTAATTTAATAAATATGTGTTTACCTTCAATCCTAGTTTTAAAAATGGATCCAAAAGATGCTTGTGACTCATATTTATTGAAACATTTCTCCATATGTTTAATGGCAGTGCGAGAATGAATTTCATGTCCACAAGTAACACAATAAGTTGATATTTCAGAATCCTCTTCATTGTCATTTTCTTGATTTGGATCAATTGTAGCATTTTTTGCTCTTTCCAATACAATGTCAAGTTCTCTATGGCGTTTATCTAATTCTTTGAGAATCTGTTGTACTTCTACTTGTTGTTTTCTGACTTGATCTAGTGCTGAAAAATAAATTATTTTTGAGATTACTTTAACTTATCCCATAATACAATAAACTTTCTTAATATTTTTATAAATGAAAATTTTTTTTTACATTTATCAGCATTTTTAACTTACCTTTGATATTATGTTCCTCAGCTGCAGATGGAGTTAATGCCCATTCTTGCAAACGTTGAGGAAGAACTTGTAAAATTCTTGTTTTTGCCAAAGTCATCCCACATTGATCTGAACAATATTTGGATCCATATCTTGCACTGTTGACACACTTGGGTCCATAACACTGTCTAGGATGGTCAGTTTTTAAGTGTTCATTATGAGACTTTTCACGATCTGAGCTTGAATCCTTCCTCTTTCTTCTAGTTCTAAAATAGTTGTATTGTTATAAAAATGTGCATACATTAATACTTTTATGCATGAACGTATAAATTTGTAGTTTTAAAACTTACCCCCCTAATGTATTAACACAAATCCTTTGTTTGCAACGTTCTCGATTTTTGGAAGAACTGTGTTTATTCTTCCTGGTACAAACATCACATCTTCCACAATCTTCTGTTCTGTAACAACCCATACATTCCCCACATTTTTTTATTTTTTTATCAGTTTTATTTTCTCCACGGTCCTTGCGCTTCCTAGACTTACGTTCTTCTTGGTCTGGAAGGGATTCTTCATGTTCTCTTTTAGTCTTCCAACGAGTTATTAAAGTAGGATCTTCATCTTTACAACGAATGCAATAATACTGCTTTATTAGTTTTGCTTCCTTTTCAGAAATCTTGATGCAATCTCCATGATACCTGCAAAATGTTTAAATATAAATCCAAACTTGCTATTTTTTAAGTATAAGAATAATAAAAACTACAAAAAAATGATGAAACTACCATTCTTCACAAGCATCACAGGCAATCATAAATCTGGAAGAATCTGATGATCTACAGATACAATATGCCTGTCCATCTTGCTTTAAAAGAGTATCAATTTTAGATTGTCTTTCAGGTAATAGAAACTGCTTGGCAATTTCTTCTCTCTAAAATGTAAGCCATTTAATAGATTGTTGATTTTGTTGTCTTTAACTTACAGATATATCCCTTTTACGAGACATGTTCAAAAATCCTCTTGTTTTGGTGGTTAGGATTTAATGAAATAATTTCGTATTTTGAAAAAATTACTTCTTTAGTAAACTAATTTTAAAGGTAATAAAAAAACTAATTTTGCAAGCATAGATAAATGTACTATACTTGTCAACAAATATTACTCATAGAGTTTATAGAGGTAAAATATGACAGTTGACATAATTAAAGTTCAAGTAAATCATAGATACAAGAATCACCTTTTGTTGCTTTGGGGCCTTGCTACTTGAAATAGGAAGTTTAAGTTCAGTTGGTTATGTAAGACATTTTAATTATTGTGCAATAAAAAAATTTCGATTTGATTTTACTTATTCTCCGATTTAATGTTAACTTCATACTATTCAAACTGATTATATTAATTCATTTTTAGAAAACGTAATGTTATTGTACTATTTTTAATAATGTAAAATAAGATCATGTTTATTTGTATAATTTTAATCCTAATTTAAAAAACGCCATTGTCTAATAAATCATTAGACAATGATACCACTGTGGTTCTAATAAAACTACCTATATTTTTCACATGGATACATACAATATTACAATACAACTCTACTAGATGGCGGTAGTAGTTACTATGTTGGGTATTTTACTTTGAATTTATAAAACATCGGAAAATAGCATAAAGCATAGTCCCAGATAAGTGTTAACTGGATTGGAGGCCGTAGACGACGGATTACTGCTTTCGTTTTGGCGGATGCTTACGGCTTTAAAGTAGAATAAAAAGAACAAAATAATAATTGACTCGTGTAGTAAGGAAACAATAATAAATAGATTTAATTAACAACACTTCATGATTTTCTATTTTCAAAAAATTTCTGCCAATAAATGTTTTAAAATTTTCGAAGACACCTTTTCTTTATTAATTTTTATACAACTTTGATCATGTTTTAAAAATATTTCTGTTTTTCTAAAAATTTCTGTTGCAACACCACTTGGGTAACTCAAGTAGTCTCTCATTTAACTTAGATGATCGATCAAAACAATCCTCAGCAAAATGAAGGAAACATAAAACACTACACTGCTTTTGGGAATAAATTAAGTATGTTTCACAAAATTAGTCCATTGTGTTCTTCCGTTTCCATCTTTAGGAAAGCTACAACAAATATATACTGTTTTAACATAATGGAAACGAAATCATAGTATTATTTACACGTGTACGATTTCCGAGTTATTTAAGTGTAAATTTTAATCAATAATTTACCTATTGATTAGAAAAATAATTTTTGAAATCGAGTTTTTTCGTTTTTTTGCATTTTATGCGAAAATTTGCCGTAGTAATGTATATTTTTTTATACTATCAGAAAGTAGAGATTTCAAAGAACAAAAAACACCGATTTTTTCAAAAAGCAGATATTTTGACGTGACAATTTTCGATTTAAAATTACGGTGCTTTTTCGATAAGTATTGAATCAAAATAGGGGAAAAAATATTTTTAATAAAAAAAGTTACAATGTGTTTGGGATATAAAAAGGTAGATTGTTGATTGTAGAGGGGGTCGCGAGGGCTATGCAACCTGTCACGTGCTTATTTTTTCCCTTCTACAGTTCCATTATTAATTGGATCTCTGATAGTCTGGTATTCCTCAGGTGCTCGTTAATAGTTTCGCTTACCGTATTTTGTTGTAATTTCAAATTTATCACTCGTTATAAATAGTGTTGCATACCTTGTAGTGTTAGGATTTAATTATTAATGGCTGTGAAATTTTTGTTAATCGATGGAGATGGAGTATGGGTTTTTGTTATTAGATTTTTGGCCTCGATTGTCGTGTGTTGTCAGCTATATTATTGTTTGGTTTGCATTTCTGTGTGGATGGGCTGGCTATCAACACGGACGAGTGCAATTATGAGTTTGGAACATAGATTTGTGAAGATTGTTGGCTGACGCGTGTCCCGTGTCATTTTTCTGATATCCGGCCTGGGAGTGAGTAGTTTAAGATAGTCGCTTGGTGTCAGTCGTCGAAGTCGGGTGAGAGTTTTTGGAACGATTTGATATTAACACGTGAGCAGAATCTCTACGGTTTTTTCTTTCATATCTGGCTGTATTTGGGCCATCTTAATTGGATTTTGAAGAATAACCATTTAATTTTTAACTTGACCATTCTATCTTACCTTTGTTGTTGATATTTTGGATTTTGGTGTCGAGTTAAAATATCCGCATGCGGGATCTGATGGAGGGAAGCCATTGTTAATTAGCAGGTGCCGTTCCATAATCAAGCCGGCCACAGGAGTAGTGAATTCGTATACCCAAAAAGGTTACAAGTGATTTATTTTAGTATATTTAAACGACGTGACTTATTTTTGACACCACGATTAAGTTTTGTTTTAATTTATTAATAGGGTACACTGTTGAAAACTATTTATTGCATTGGATAATATGCCAAGGCTGAACTTTGATTAAAATAATATTCTCAATAGTTCTTTGTGTCCAAGTAAGAACGTTTATTCATACTTATTTGTAAATATCCTACAATATTGCTATTTTGAAGGACAGCCATCGTAAAAGAAATATTTTTAAATAACCTCGATTGTTTTAACAGTGTAAATCTTAATGTAAGTGAAAAAGGAAAAAAAACGTGATTAAATTAGCAGTCGTACGTGAACGTTGATAAAGTATTGTTAAAAAGTTGACTTGTATACGTTTTTTTTGTTTTTTTTGGTAACGTGATAAGGTTTGTCATTCTTACCTTTGTTTTAATTATTTTATGGAATCGTAAACTTGGATTTTTGATTTATTGTTGTCTCATAAAGTTGTAAATTTTGAAGTTTCGATTTATTGTTGGCTGTTAATTTTGATTATATGTGTTATAATTTTGTTATTGAGCTGTGTATTTTAATTTATTGTGTGAGTAAAGTATCCAATATATTTTTGCTATAATTTTATTTATTTGGTTCACCATAATCTTAGTTGTTTATCGTGTGGCTCTGCTAGTGCCTATAAGACCTAGGGGTTTCCGGCTTGAACCGTCTAAGTCGGTGGCGCGGCTCACTTTTATATTTTTTTCTTCTACCCTCTACGGCTGAGCTCGGGCATAATTTGCCAGTAGAGAGACCACTGGCAGAGTACTCTTTAGAGAACGAAAAAGACGTGGCAAACCTCTCAAGCACCTCGACCTATCAGATCTTTTGTACATAACCCTTAATCTATTCGAGGCCCGGTATTCCGAGACTTCAGGCAAAGTTTATCAGTTCCCTGGGGGCTAAGTTTCTGACATCGAAGGTATTTAGGAAGGCCCCTTCCAGAAACTTAAGCCTCTTGCAGAAAAGAGCTGGGCATTCATAAAGCAAATGTTCAGCGAAGTTCTCGCAGTAGCGGCAACTATCACTCTCTGTTTTGCCCATCTTTTTAAGGTGATACCTCAGAGGGCAGTGTCCAGTGAGGTTTCCCGTCACCAGTTTTAAGTCTTTCTTGTCCAACTCAAGAAGCTGTTAAGCTTTCCTTGGCGAAAGGCTTACTAGCCTTTTCGCTTGTCTTTGTCCTGGTACTTTATACCAGTGAGATTTCATTTAATCTGTTTCCCAGCGTCGAACCTCTTCTTTCAAGTGGGCTTTGGAAAGCCCACAGAAGGGTTCTGGGCCGGAAAATTGTGTATTTGCCCCTTCTTTGGCAAGGCAATCTGCTTCTTCGTTGCCTTTAACTGTCTTGTGACCTGGAACCCACATCAGAGTAACTTGATTGTTTGCTGCCAGTTGTCTCAGGGACTGTTTACAGTCCCAAGTCAGCTTAGACTCACAAGTGTATGACTTCAGAACTTTTAGTGCTGCTTGGCTATCTGATAAAATATAAAAAGGTAAGTTTTCACCAAATTTCGTGAACAAAAATAAAAAACCAAAAGTCGGTTTTTTGGATTGTTTGCATAAATTTTGAGTCATGCGAAAAAAGTGTAACTACAAAAGTTGTAGATATTTTTATTACCTACAATTTTGCTTTTTAACCTTATTTGATAGGACTCGTTTTTTTGCCGGTAATCGTGATAAACCGTTTTCCACCATTAAAATCTCACCCTTCCCACTTCCCGACCTCAAATCGCCCTTTCATTTTTGTTATATTTTCTTACTTTTCCAATGGGTATCATTCTGATCTAAATTTTTTTGGTCTCAAAATTATCGACCCTGGCCTAAAATTAATAAATATATTTGTTTAAATTTTATTTAAACAATTAATATCAGCAATGGTCATTTATTCGTACCACATGCTTAAGATTTAAGATGTTAGAAAAAAAACTTGGGTACAAACAAATGACGTAAAATTTTTATTTCCAATGCAGATAGAAAATGTAGTATCTTAGGAGCTACTTGTACTGGTAAATTTAATGCAATAAAAATGTTCAACAGTCTTTTTTTTAGTGAAACTAAAAAAAGTTTCGGTGCTTTCAAACGGTATTTATTTAGAGCGTTAAATTTAAAATTGGGAGGGTTCATAAAAATAACTGAAAGATAAATTCGAAGTGGAAGGAAGCGTTTCTGTAAAATATTAGACGAATATCATCACCTTCAATGCCACTATCTTCGATTTAGTGCAACCACATGTTTTCGAATCCACAATATATTTTGTCTGAGACATTCGTCTTGAAATTTTAAACGAAAATGCTGCATAGCACGAGGGTTAAAACAATAATAAACCATAATATTTTACAATTCATTTATTTTTACTTTCCTTAGTTATTTGACTTATTTCTTACAAAACACTTCTAAGCAAATACCAAATACCTAACCTAACTGCTCAGACTCACTTGATACACGATGTTATTGACATTTGTTGATATAGTTCTTACGAAGTCAGTTGGACAAGTATCAAAACAATATTTGTTGTTGCATAGGCGTCACAACAGATATTTTAAAAGTAGTTTAACTGCATTAAATAATTATTGGGTTAACAATGTTCTCAATAAAGTATATATTTTAAAATGTATTTTTATGAATATAAGGGTTTTTTTTTTAAATTCAAAACTGATTTAATTGGGTTCGTAGATTGGCATGTATTTTTAAACTCATTTTAAAAACTTTAAGTAAGTATTGTTTTGACTTACGTGATAAGGTGACCACCCTAAACGAAACACTATTATACATTAGTCACTATCGAAACACTCATCAGTACTTGAGTCTTCTTGGGTATTTATCACTATCGGTTCGATTTGTGGCAAAACACAATATTGTTTTTCTTTTTCTTTGACGTGGTAAACACAATTTGTCCATAAGTCAGTTTCGGCGAGTTCATCAATTACTTTCCTTATATTTGTTAGAACAGAATCGCTTAATTGAGGAGCTTGATTACACTTTCGTAATTTGTTTTTTAAATGAGTCCAGATCAGTTCAATAGGGTTGAATACACAATAATATGGAGGCAAACGCAAAACTGTATGACCGTAACATTCAACAAGTTTGTCTATGACGTATTCTTTTTTAAAATTTTGTTGTTTCACTAGTTCCAACAATTTTTATGTTACTAACTATAAACAGATACTCCAATAAAACAGAAAACAAGGTATGTATAAAACGGACAAATATGTATTTATAACAACACGGCACTGGTAAATAGTTGTGTAAACACTGATTTGTTTTTTGCCGGCATCGACTTTTGCGGTGAGAAAACTGCCGATAAAATGGCCAATTAGTGTTAAGTACTATCCACTAAGATGCATAGAATCACAAAAGGTTCGCCGACAGTCCATGTGGACAATACCGGGAGTAATCAATTACAAACGGTTCAGTTTAGCTTAATGCTCGACGAGGAATTATTGACCGTACCCTGATTTTTGCGTTGTCCAACTGATCGTATAAAGTATACATACTTTTACGTCACAATCGCTCTGCCCGACGACGTAGCTTTTCAAATGTTTGAATTTCCCACAGTATTTTCGCACTTTTAAAAATTAATTTCTTGCTCAAAAAAAATATTGATAGTTGCATAATTCTTAAGTAATAAAAATTATTAAAAAAATATTTTACCCTTATTTGAATCACATGCATATTCCCTCTAAAACCACGTTTAATTTATTACTTGTAAACGAGCAACCTTTTTTCGGTAGAAACAATTAAAAAACTAGAAATAAAATAATAGGTTTATTACAATGGAAAAAATTAAATGAGGAAAAGGAAAAAAAACATGAAACTAAAATAAAACTTGGGTTTCTTGGAAAAATCCACTTAGTCGGTAAAGACCGACTTAAAACAGGAAATCGGATCGAACATTTGAAGATTTTGTAAAATATTTCATCAGAATCCATATCTTAGCCGACAGATATTATGCCAGTTGGGTACGACTTCGAAATGCAGTTTAAAGTGGTCATAAACAACCACCAAGTTTGCACAGAGAACAGACTTAAACTAGGAAGGGATGCTTTAGTGTGGTACACTGATGGATCCAAGATGGATTAAAGGGTTGGAGTGGACGTTACAGGGCCAAATTTTAGGCTCTCAAACCACTTGGTAACACCCCAACCATCTTTGAAGCAGAATTACATGTTATAGAGATATGTGCCCAGGAGTGCATCGAAAGAAATACCATAAGGGCAGAAATCTATTTTTATCAGATAGCCAAGCACTAAAAGCTCTGAAGTCATACACTTGTCAGTCTAAGCTGACTTGACAACTAGCAGCAAACAGTCCCTGAGACAACTAGCAGCAAACAATCAGGTTACTCTGATGTGGGTTCCAGGTCACAAGGAAGTTAAAGGCAACGAAGAAGCAAATTGCCTTGTCAAAGAAGGGGCAAATACACAATTTTTCGGTCCAGAACCCTTCTGTGGGCTTCCCAAAGCCCACTTGAAAGAAGAGGTTCGACGCTAGAAATGCAGCCGATATAAGCACTTCTCTTCGTATAAAATGTAAACAACATGTAAAAAACAAAAAACAAAATGTAAAAAATATTCACTATAGATAAATGCTCATACACAGCATATAGTTTAATCCTTCTGACAACATTTTTAAACGCAATTTTTGAAAAAATTATAATTATAATTGAGCAGTGTAAATGGTACTTTATTTTGACAATATGTACTTTTTTTTATACCCTTAATATACTCTTGCTCTTAAAATTTAAAAAAACGTGATTACTAATGAATCGACATTTAATTTCTAAGCTGGATCGTGTTTTAGTTCAAGAAGGCCACTCATAGCGGGTCGTGGCGGACAGAGTAGGTTTTTCTCAGAGTGACGTGTCCCGAATATGGAATAGATTTTTGGAGACCAATTCAGTACAAAATAGGCATCGCTCTGGTAGACCACGAGTAACTTATGAACAACAGAATAGATTCATATGAATTTCCATTCCAATTTTGGAATTATGTACTTTGGAGTGGCCTGCGATATCGCCAGACATGAACCCAATTGAACATGCCTGGGATATGCTCTCCAGAGCTATTCTGGCTCAAAGAAATCATCCCAGAACCCACCAGGAACTAGCAGTTGCCGCAAAAAAAGAAGGAGGGAGGGAGAATCTGACACAGGAAGATATTGATCGCCTTGTTACCAGTATCAGAGCTCGAATACAGGCTTGCATTGACACCCATGGTAGAAAGACGCTGTATTAAAACTGTAAAAATTATTTTTTTAAATAAATAGAATTTAAATTTTCTTATTTTTTTTATTTGAAAAAAACTACATCTGTTCTAAAACAATAAGCATCTGCCAACGGAATAATTTTTATTGTAGAATTAATCTATAAATGTAGTTTGGTACAATGTTTAATATTAACGAAGATTTTAGGTGATAACTTTTCAAACTATGTGTACACAAAAAATTCTAGAAAACAACTAGTTTTCAGTGGTGTTGTTAAAATTCCTCGCCTACTTAGCTACAAATATCTTTTAAGGTGCAAACGGCCCATAAATTTTTTTATATAAAGGAGTGTGCATCTGTCAATTTTTTATTAAAAAATTGACATCTCGAAAAGTGTACAAGGTTTTCTACACAAAGTGACTAACATTTTACGTAGACTCCGAAAATTTAATAATATACAGAGTGTTCCAAATTGCATGTTTGAGATTATAAAACAAACGGTGCATTTTTCCAAACGAATTCTTTCTTCTGCTAACCTTACTTTTTATTAAATTGAATAACAATGATTAAATACGTCGTTAAAGTAGAAATCATCACAGGTACTAGTCGTTTGTTTACTCGAAAGTAACCAGAAATGTGAATTCTTAATTTCAAATCTTTTATAAAGTTTGTCAACGAAAGTAGCTGCTGCATCATCAATGGATCGGTCACATCTGCCTGCAGTAGGTAGCATTGTTTCACCAGATCTTTGCTGCTCGCCTCGATTTTGTCACAATATAAAACCATAGCCAAGGATGAGATCTAAAAAAGATTATAATTAAGAATGTGAGTCACTTCATTCTCTTTAAATTCGGGACAGGAGAGAGAAAACAGTAGACATATTGTGATGTTCAGTCCCTGAAAAGAGCAAGAACATTGTAATAATATAATTCATAATTATGAAGGTGAGGAAGTACCTAAGGAAGTGGGTAACTGATATTTTTTAAAGGTTATGAGGAAAGACTAACCTTTTCGTTTATGTTTGAGTTTGGATTATTAACACGCTTATATAAGTTTCATCTGTATGTTTGCTTGTATGTTAGTAACTGACTCTTTAGCCTCGATTTTGCCCTACTTTAAGCGATCAAATTTAATTTAAACTTCGCACACTTGTCAAAGACATACGACAATGCAATAATTCGATCAAAATACGCTTTTAGAATTGATCAAACTAAAAAGTATAAAATAATCCTTAATATAAGATTAAAATTATTGACGAGAAAATTAATGTCACTGTTCTAAAAGCGTGGGGTGCTTTGTATAACATTTTAAAAATAACTCTGCGTTTCGGAATGAAAGCACCCCACGCTTTTGGAACAGTGACATTAATTTTCTCGTCAGTAATTTTATTACTATGTTAAGAATTATTTTTTACTATTTAGATTGAATAACTCTAAAAGCGTGTTTTTTAGTTTTTTTAAACTATAATTTATCTTTAGTGTCCGACCGAAACAGGACTGTTTTAGTTTCGGCCGAAACTTTTTTGGACATGTTAAAAATCTATTGTTTACTGAAATTTGGCACGTGTTTTTAGTATTTAGGAAAAAAGTTACCGGCAATTAGTGATGTAAAGTTGAAAGAAGGATTTTGCGATGGACCACAAATTCGGATTTTACTTGAGGACGGATTTGTTGAATGTTTAAGAGGAAAACGACGAAAGAAAGTAGAAAACAAAAGATAAATCCGCTGCACAGATCATTCGAAGACAAAAGAGTTCGATACAAGCGGACAACTTTTTCAGTTATTTTCAGGGTTTTTTCACAAATAACTTGGAATTTTGAACTTTAATGGACAGAAAAGGCACTATATTTAGATTGAAGGCTTCAAAATTAATAAAAAATCTGCTCTCATAAAACACTAGTACTTTAATTTTTCGTGATTTTTAGCGTGTTTTGCAATTTACTCAAAAGTCAAGGCCGATGGAGCAAAACGAGCTCCGGATTCGGATTCAGGGCATCGAAAATTATATAAAAAAGTAGGTCTGGTTAAAAGTACTGACAACTTTTTTTTTGCGCGAGGGCGGTTTTAATTATTATATAAGCACTGTTTAGCTTAAGGGTACTTATACAAAGAGTTCAAGACGAAAATTGTGACATATTCGCATTACCATTTTTTTCAGTTTTTTGATTCTCCAAAAAAAACAGCTCGACAAATTTTGCTAATTTTGCGTAATTATGTATCGAATGCAATTGGTCCCATGTAAATAACAATTTTTGTTCTCGAGAAAATCGAGACGAAAAATAATTCCGAAAGTTTACAATTTTTTTTGATTCTCCATAAAAAACAGCTCGACCGATTTTAATAAAAATCTAATCAATTCTAAGTTTCCTAATTGCGTCGAATGCAATTGGTCCCACGTCAATATCATTTTTTGACACACACACACACACACACACACACACACACACACACACACACACACACACACACACACACACACACACACACACACACACACACACACACACACACACACACACACACACACACACACACACACACACACACACACACACACACACACACACACACACACACACACACACACACACACACACACACACACACACACACACACACACACACACACACACACACACACACACACACACACACACACACACACACACACACACACACACACACACACACACACACACACACACACACACACACACACACACACACACACACACACACACACACACACACACACACACACACACACACACACACACACACACACACACACACACACACACACACACACACACACACACACACACACACACACACACACACACACACACACACACACACACACACACACACACACACACACACACACACACACACACACACACACACACACACACACACACACACACACACACACACACACACACACACACACACACACACACACACACACACACACACACACACACACACACACACACACACACACACACACACACACACACACACACACACACACACACACACACACACACACACACACACACACACACACACACACACACACACACACACACACACACACACACACACACACACACACACACACACACACACACACACACACACACACACACACACACACACACACACACACACACACACACACACACACACACACACACACACACACACACACACACACACACACACACACACACACACACACACACACACACACACACACACACACACACACACACACACACACACACACACACACACACACACACACACACACACACACACACACACACACACACGAGAGAGACGTCCACTTAAAAACCATTGTATTCGACTCTAAAAATGCTAAGAAAGTAATGGCGGATTGTTTTTTGGGATCGTCGTAGAATTATCTCAATCGATTTATCTTCGAAAGTGAAAACCATTACAGAAGCATTCTACGCATCATTAACTGACAAGCTAAAGGCAAAAATTTCCGGAAAACGGCCAAATAAGCAAAAAAAAATTCTGTTTCACCAAGACAATGCACCGTCTACCTACCTTAGCGGTATCACCGAATAATGGTTTGAACTGCTTGACCACCGTCCTTACTCACCAGATCTAGCCTCAAGCGACATCTTTTTCTTCCCTAATCTAAAAATTGCGTACAGAGGAAATAAGAAGGCCATCACCACAAACAATTATTTGCAGAGAAAGACGCCGAGTACTATTTGGACATGTTAAACAGATGAGAGCATCGCTGCGAGAAGTGTGTAGACTTACAAGAAGACTATGTAAAAAAATAAAAAAAATGTCTTTCATCTTTGTTTGGTTAAAAACTTTTTAGATCACCCTTGCATTTAAGTTGATTCAAAAAATAAAAAAAACTTACTGTTAATATAGAGAGGTAAGGTAAAGCATTCACTACGAACGATTCCTCTTCGACGGAATATGTTCCAAGTACACATGTTACTATCCAGTTAGACATATAGAGCGTTTCAATCAAAGTGACCATTAAAATCATGATTATTAATGATCCAAATATTTGATTAAACAACAAGCATGTTTCGTGAATTTGCTTATAAAGATGCGCAATATGGTTGAGTTTCGTCAATGATTCTTCTCGAAGGAAAAGACATTGCAAAAATGTTTGTTTCAGTGAATTATTTATTGATTTAATTCTGTTCGATATTATTGTTGATATCTCGATTATACAAAAAACAGTTATTATAATTTGAAGGAACGTATACAACCATTGAAGGTCCGAAATAAATAATATTAACACGGAGATGGATAAAATAGTTGATGTGTATATTGCGCCGTGACAAAGAACTGCGACTGCGAACAAAAATGATGCAAGATTTAAAAAAACGCTTCTTTTACTTGTTTGTTCATTTTTATCTTCGATTTCCGAGAGATTTCTCATAAATTTATTCCATTTATTTCGGTTTTTATGCATTCCATAAAGTGTAACAAAATTGTTGATTACGTAAACAAAACAATTTATCGAAAAAATTGTGCGTTTTAGCATTGATTCATCTTTGCTTGTTTCCATGGTAAAAATATATGCTGAGATCGCTAATACTACATCCATAATTAAATATCCCACCGTTAATATCTTCCATTTCGTCGGGATTATTCCTAATATGGAACCAATTTTAATATATACGTCCAGTAAAAAACGTTTATTCATTATTATCCAGTTAATCTCAAACAGTTAGAATGGCAAATAATTTAATGGAAATTTGTTATGTGCTACAAAACCAATACATTAATAATACTCGATAAGTAATGGGAAACACAGAAATAATGTTTTTTTCATATTCACTTACTCTAGATAATACATAATATGTAAATTTAATGGTTGTATACGAGGTAAAGTCTAATGATAGGAATATTTTAAACTTTTTATAACGTTTCCCTTACTGACACTAAATTTTTTAAAAATATTGTAAAAATGACAGAATGACAAGTAATTAAAAGTGATTTTCTTAAGGCTTGTGGTCCAATACTCATATATTTAACTAGCTTTTGCCCGCGTTGAATACTTATAATATATAACAATTTTTATTATAAAGTGTTATTTAAAGATTAAATAAACATGAAAATAAAATAAAATGTTGCTATATTTTATGAACACGAAGCTCGGCCTTTGATCTGGTAAAAGTGAAGGATATTTATTATCTTTTTACAATAAAATCGAAATATTACACCTACCGCAGTATTTCTTTGTAAACAATATCTTTTTTTTTCCTTCGGGTGCTAGAAACACCAGACTACTCTGTGCGCTTACCTGTCAGTATAGTTGACTCGATTACATTGCGATGCAATGTTTTCACTGGCAATCTGGTGCCATTGCATAATTTTGGTGGATTTACATTGCGCAGCAACATAATTGGAGCGCCAACTCTTAACTTTAATATGTGAGTTGGGAGAACGGGAGGTTTCAGTGTATTCAGGAACTCGACCGGATAATGAATGGCATCATCGGTGTTCATCACTGAGTCGACGGATTTATATTGATATTCGACCCCTTCGAATGATCTCAAAAGTATTTTATTTATGACTGAGTCTTGTTCGTTTTTTGGTGTTAGGATGGCATGCTCGCATAACCATTAATATATTAATAATATTATATTAATGTTTGAGTAAAGCTATAGTTTAGCTATAAGCTCTTCTACAGTGGAAATAATTGTACCTAACTCTGTAGGAAAAATCATATTTTCGTCCAGTTCAAGGAAATCACCATTTTCTATTTTAAGGAACAGGTTTGACAACTGTCCGACAGTAACATCTCCCCTAAGATGGACTCTCATATTTTTGGTAAGGCTCAGTTTTGTCACTGAAGGTCACAAATGAGACCGCTTTACGCACGCTTTAACTTTGTCCGCTCGCGTTCCTCTAGGCACTACTGGTAAAGTCTGCCGGAAATCGCCTGCTAACAATACAGTAACTCCTCCCATTTGACCATTCTTTATTCCTAATATCATGTAAAAATCTATTTAGGGCTTCGAAACCCCCTTTATGAGCCGTAGTACTCTTATCCCAAACTATTAATTTCGTTTTGCAGAGTATTTCTGTCATATAACTTTGTTTGGGTATATTGCAGAGTGGGGTTTGTATCAAATCGAGAGGAAGTTTAAACGCGGAGTGTGCAGTCAAGGTATAAGGTAAGTTTTTCATTCAAATATCTTTTATGTGAGTTCAACGTTTTTTGAGTAAAGTCGGATTGAGTTTTCAAACAAGTGTCAAAATGAAATGTAAGTTAAATAAAAAGCACTAAGGAGTGTTGACATCAACTTCGATGCAAATAACCCCCAAAATAATTTTCTACCCCTTTTTAACCCCGTTAGGCGATGAGTTTTAATAAAATACGATACACATCTTCCATCAATTCTAATAAAGAATGTTTATGCAAAATTTGAAGTAGATTGGACCAAGGATGTCCCATACAAACATTGCCCCCGTTTTTCACCCTCTTAGGGGCAGAATTTCGGAAAATCCTTTCTTATCGGATGCCTACGTCATACAAAGAATACACCCTCCAAGTTTCAGTTTCAGGTTTCAGGACATCGATAAGTAATAATTCATACAAAAAATTCAACTAACATAGTGAGAAAAGGGAACGCCGTGGTGTGAAAGAAGATGTGGTCACAAAGATTGATAAGTGAATTCTTAGACGGTTTGGACATGTAGAGAGGATAGATGAAGGAAGATTGACGAAAGCGAGTATGAATGGGCAGGCAAGTTGGTAGAGGTCGACCTCGGCGAATATATCTCGATCTGATCGACATTGTTTTGAAGAAAGGCCAGGTGGTTCAAATCTCCCAGAATATTTTTTTTGATTATCTTTATTTTCAGTTTCCTCCTGGATCTCAAATCTTAAATCTCTACAGCATCGAAATTTCGAACTCCTCATTACGGTATTTCTCTCAGAAACTTGAAAGGGATCAGTGGTCCATTAAAAATTGACTTTTACTCCCTAGTTTTAGGGTTGAAAATGGCACTTTTCCTCCTTAGGGAGAAAAAGTTAGATGTCTATAATGGTTAACCGAAACATACAACAATGCTTTGTCTCGCTAATATTAATCGTTATTAAAACTTTAAACTCCTAAAATCTATAAAAAATTCACTTCTTTGACATACTTACAAGGAAGTATTCATGAGTCAGACGTGGAAGGTCATGTAGTCTATTTCCGTATATAGTAGCGATGCTCGTTCCTGTTTGTTTTACATTCAAAAGTTGTATCTATGATATTGTTTTCTAGAATAGTTTGTTTGCCAATATAAAAAAGAATGTCGTCGATCGAGTTTTTAGATGAAGTTTTTGGATTGAAGTTACGTTGCGTCAGTTATTTATAAAATTTTATAAAGATATTGACGCAGTAGTAAGGGAAGCCGACACTTTCGGACTCAAAATAAATACAGAAAACACAAAAACAATGACTATCTCCAAAAAGGCAATTATGAACACCTATATAAACATATATAACAAACAAATAGAGCAGGTCGACAAGTTCAAATATCTGGGATGCTGGATAACAAGAGATTTAAACCCGGAAACAGAAATCAAACGCCGTATAGAAAACGCAAGAAGCGCATTCCTTAAAATGAAGAGACTCTTAACAAGCCCTACATTATCGCCAAACACCAGATAAAGATTCGTAAAAGCTTATATCTACTCAATCCTCTTATATGGTAGCGAATCATGGACGATGGGAATACGATCGATGCGTAGAATAGAAGCCTTCGAAATGTGGGTAATGCGTAGAATGCTCAAACTATCATGGACAGAGCATGTCTCCAATGAAACCGTTCTAGGAAGGACGAAAGTGGACAAAGAAATCTTGGAAGACGAGCTATCTGGGATACATATACAGAGGCAAGAGATACGAGTTCCTACAACTGATAATGGAGGGCAAGATTGAAGGTAAAAGAGCACCGGGCAGGAGACAGAATTCGTGGTTAAAGAATGTTAGGGATTTGACTGCCCTGAATTCAGAGTCACTACTAAGAGCAGCACAGGACAGAGAGAGATTTGCCGAAATTGTAGCCAACCTTCAGTGAAGACGGCACGTTTAGAAGAAGAAGAAGAAGATAAAAAGATTGTAATTATCTAAGTGATTGTAAGAATTTATAGAATGGTGCAAAAAATCAAAAAAACTTACTGTTAATATAGAGAGATAAGGTAAAGCATTCACTATGAACGATTCTTCATGGACGGGATATGTTCCAAGTACACATTCTATTATCCAGTTAGACATATAGAGCGTTTCAATAAAAGTGACCATTAATATCATGATTATTAATGATCCAAATATTTGATTAAACAACGAGCATGTTTCGTTAATATGCTTATAACGATGCACAATATTGTTAAGTTTCGTCAATGCTTCTTCTCCAACGAAAAGATGTTGCAAAAATGTTTGTTTCAGTAAATTATTTATTGATTTAACTCTGTTCGATGTTATCGTCGATATCTCGATTATACAAAAAACAGTTATTATCATTTGAAGGTACGTATACAACCATTGAAGGTCTGAAATAAATAATATTGACACGGAGAAGGATAGAGTAGTTGATGTGTATATTGCGCCGTGACCAAGAACTGCGACTCCGAACAAAAATGATGCAAGATTTAAAAAAACGCTTCTTTTACTTGTTTGTACATTTTTTTCTTCGATTTTTGAGAGATTTCTCATAAATTTATTCCATTTATTTCGGTGTTTATGCATTCCATAAAGCGTAACAAAATTGTTGATTACATAAACAAAACTAGTTATGGAGAGAAGCGTGCGTTTTAACATGGGTATATTATTGTATACTTCCATGGAAAAAAAATATACTGAGATCGCTAATACTACATCCATAATTAAATATCCCACCGATAATATCTTCCATTTCGTCGGGATTATTCCTAATATGGAACCAATTTTAAAATATACGTCCAATAAAAATCTTTGATTCATTTTTATTGAGTAAACTCAAACAGTTACAATGGCAAATAATTTAATGGAAATTTGTTGTGCTACAAAAGCAATACTTTAATGATACTCGATAAGTAATAGAAAACAGAAATAATATTGTTTTCTTCATATTCATTTACTTGAGTTAATACATATATAAATTCAATCGTTGTATACGAGGTAGAGTCAAATGATGGGAATATTTAAAAATTTGTATAACGTTTCCCTTACTGACACTAAATTTTCCAAAAATGTAGTAAAAATGACAGAATAGCAAGTCATCATCATCAATCAGCCCATATTCGTCCACTGCTGGACATAAGCCCCCCTTGATTGCCTCCACATTCTCCTATTTTGTGCCTACTGTATCCAATTTGTGTGGATATGTTTAATATCATCGTACCATCTGGTTGGTGGTCGTCCCCTGCTTCTGTATGCCTCCTGTCTAGGCCTCCACTCTATGATCCTCTTGGTCCATCTGTTGTCCCGCATTCTCGCAATGTGTCCCGCCCAGTTCCACTTTGGGATTTCTATTTTTTCTACTGCGTCAATCACTCTGGTTCTTCAACGTAGCTCAGAGTTTGTGATGTGATCTCCAAGGGGCAGTCTCAGCACCATAAATTAGAACAGGCACAATACATTGGTCGAAAATCTGTCTCTTCAGACAGATTGGTAAATCTGACTTTAATATGTGCCTTAAGTTCCCAAATGCGGCCCAAGTTAATCCTGTTCGCCAAGCAATTCGCAAGTTTGATTATTTCTGTTTATACGGATTTCGTGGCCAAAATACTTGTATGAGGTAGTTTCTTCTACTTGGATGCCATCTATGCAACTCCTTCACCAAGTATAAGGATAGACATTAGTTGGGTTTTTGTCACAATAATTTTTAGTCCGACCTTATGGGAAACAGAGTTTGTTTGTTGTAGCATGTTCATAGCATGGTCAAGGCGATTTGATATTAGGACTATGTCATCTGCAAATCTTAAATGTATTAGGCTTTCACCGTTTATGTTTAAACCTAGATTTTACAGATTTAAACATATACTCAAGCAGGTTCGTAAACAGTTTCGGCGAAATAGTGTCCCCCTGCCGAACTCCTCTATTTATTTTGAATTTATTTTTTGTTTTCTGCAGTTTTACGTTAGCTGTAGCATTTTTATATATAGACTCTATCACTAAGGTATATCGATGATCTATTGTACAGTCGGAGAGTGACTTTAACATCTGATACGGGTTTATAGTGTCAAAGGCTTTTTCGTAGTCCACGAATATCAGGACAAGTGGTTTATTGTATTCAATGGACTTTTCTATAAATTTGTTGAACCTTATTCTTTCCAGGCCGGGGTATCACTTTCTTGAAAAAAGTGACGCTTTGTGTTATCTGGGCGTTGAACTGAACAAGATTGTTGGTTCCCCACTCGGCGATTGCTTCAAGACCTCTATTGATGGAGTCAACCTGTTCCTGCCTGAGTCTATTTGTATCATTCACCGAAAGTGATTGGATAGGATGTGAAAGTTGAGACAAGTGTGCTGTCGTCTGCGAAACTGTAAATAGCGTTCGTGGTGGTTTTCAAGAGGTCGTTGATGTGTAAAAGAAATAGAGTGGAGGACAGAATGGAACCCTGGGGAACCCCGGCATTGGTTTTTAACGCAACAGAAGAAATACCGTCAACTGCCACATGTAAGGAGCGATCTTGCATAAATCTCGTGAGCCATTGGCGCAGTTTGGTTGGGAGTTCGTAGGCAGATAATTTGCTTAACAATGCCTGGTGCCAAACGCGGTCAAAGGCTTTAGATATATTCAAGGCTATTGCACGGGATTCTCCAAACTTCTCAATAGTGTTTATCCAGAGCTGAGTGAAGTAGTCGAAATCCATATTGTCTGTCATGAAATATCTCAAATTTCTCCAGATATTTAATGATTTCTATATTAATCGCTTTTTACATAACTTTAGATATGACTATTATTTCATGATAAGTCATGTACTCAACATTTTATTTTATTTATAAAATTCCATCGTTACTCCTAGTTCGTAGGTGTAAAGGTGGTATTCGGTACTGCATTTGCTGTTATATTTGCATTGTTATGGTTGGTATAAGTTACTGATACAATAATTTTAACGTATGATATTTCAGTTTATGACAGCCTTTGTCAACACTAAACACTTTTAAAATTTTAATATTTTCTACCGTAAAAAATAAACTTTGTCCTACCTATTCGGATTTGGGCATGCATTTTTACTTACAATTAAAACAAAGACGTAAGATGACATGATGATCAATAATGCCACTGTTTCATTTGGGCCAGACGTATCATGAATCATGAATGTTTGTATGAAAATGTGAAACACAGAAAGTGTTTCTACAAAAGTGCCCATAAACATCAAAATTATTGTCGTACCAAAAAGTTGATTGAAGGATAAACAAGCATTGCTAATTTTTTTATAAGTAAACGATATTTCTTCAAATTTTAATAGCGTCACGACTCCAACGCGAACACTTTGTTTGAATTTTCGCTTTATTGATTTATTTATTGATTTTATTCTGTTTAATAATATTTTTAATATTTCAATCAAACAAAACACGTTTGTTAACATTTGTAATTGTGTATACATCCATTGAATGCACGTCAAGACGGAGGATACAGATTTTTCCACTGCAATATGTCCAGCAATGACTGCAGAGGTTTCAATCACAGATGCAACAAAAAACAATGTAAAATTTAATAAAACGCTTTTTTTGTTTATATTAACTTTTTTATCTTCAGTTTCCAAAAGGTAGATGATAAAGTGGTCGAATTTGTTACGATTTTTATGCATTTTATATAAAGTAACAAAATTGTAAGTTACATATATTAAATTAGCCAACGTAGGAAGTACTGCTAGAAACTTGTTATAACTTCTGTTTGCTTGAAAAAAGTTAACTGATATTGCCAATGAGACATCCATAATTAAAAATATCATCGTCAACATCGTCCATTTTGTGGGGAACATTCCCAAAATGGAACCGATTTTAATATAAATTTTTAATAAATAACTTTCATTCCTGCCAACCATATTCAAGCTTTCTGACACAACTAACACAATTTTATTAATGGAATTGTTTCCAACATCAATACATTTTAATAACAATTCAACTTTATCACCAATAACTTATAATTTTGTTTGTTCAATTATTTTAGATGTTTATTTTATACAAACTATGATTATACAGGGTGTTTCAAAAAAAGGCGACCTCGTCTCTAGGATAGGAAGAAAGTTGAAAAATAATTGGGGTTTGCTTGGTAAAAACTTTTCGTATCGCCATCCGTATTCAAGATAAAGGGAGTTAAAGAAAAAAAATTATACACATTTATTACGATTTTGCCGAAACTACTGGAAACATTGTATTTAAATTTTATACGAATATGTTTTAGAAGCTGATACGTCCCATGAATTTGTTTTTATATCTGACTCTCATAGATGGCGCTAGTTACACAGTTCGTACCAAGTAATATTGAACATAACTTTTTTAAGTTTAGATTTATTAATCAAAATTTTAATAATAATTAAACTTAATCATCAATAACTTATAGTTATGTTTGTTCAATTATTTAAAACGTTTATTGAAGCTATGTTTTTTATGTTGGGCTTAGCGGACGGGACTCACCGTAGAAAAACGAAGACGTAAACAAACGTAAACGTTAAATTCCTCTCCATGCAGCCCACGGCTGGTTTTTATTGGTTATTTTATATTTGACATCTATTTTTATTGGTTGTAGTATGTTTAAAATTTATATTTTTTTTTGTATTGGTTACATTATGTGATCTCTTTCATAAGGTAATGCGTATTTTACTATACATACATATAGTCACGTCTTTTTACCGTAGGGGTAGGCAAAGACCACTTCCTTCCATTTGCTACGGTTCTTACACACATATTTTGCTTTTTCTACTTTCATCAGTGCTCTCATAGATGCTCGTCGGTTGTTGGTACTCTTGACAGCTGGCCTTTCTTCAAAACAATGTTGATATGATCAAGATATGTTCGCCGTAGTCGACCTCTAAAGACACACACACACAAGCTTTATAAATTTGTTTCGTCAATCTTTCTTCATCCATTCATCCATTCTTGCTACGTGTCCAAACCATCCAAGTATTCCTTTATCTATCTTTGTTATCACATCTTCTTTTACACTACAGCGTTCTCTTATCTATCTTATCTTATTTATTCTTTATTTTATCCAACCTAGTCACTCCGACTATACTTCTTAGACTACTTTTCTCCGCAGCATTAATCCTATTTTCATGCTTCTACAGCCAAATCCAACATTCACTACCATACATAAGTGTAGGAACCAACACACCCCTATGCACAGCCAGACGTGCCTTTTTACACTTTCTGGCTGTTCATAAAACTATGCAGTGCTCCATGCACTTGTTTTCCTGCCAACACTTTTCGCTCAATGTCACTGTCATACTTTTCATCTCTCGTAAACTTTGAAGCCAAGTACACAAATTTATTTACTTGTTTCACTATTTCTCCTTTAATTACAACTTTACAGTTTGTCATGCTTTCTTCTCTTTCAAATACCATTACTTTCGTTTTGCTTACATTTATTTTCATCCCTTTGATTTTCAGGGCATCATGCATAACATTAACCATCGCCTGCAACTCCTCTTTAGATGACGCTAATATGACTTGTTCATCGGCGTAAAGAAGGCATTTGACTATTAATTTTCAATCCATACGCACTCTCTTTCAAATCTTTTAAACAATCGTCTATGTATAAGTTAAACAGCCATGGCGAAGCCAAACATCTCTGTCTCACACCCTTTTCGATGTTAAACCAGTCCGTACAAGCTCCGTTTATCCTCACAAAAGCAGTGGAATCCTTGTAAAGTGATTTCAGTGCTCGTATTAAACTACCGCTTACCCCATATATAGACAATGTCGACCAAAATTCACTCCTTATCACTCTGCCATAGGCCTTTTCCAAGTCTATAAAAGCGCAATAGATCTTCTGACTTCTAGCCAAGAATTTTTCAACAATGCCTCGTAATGAAAAGACCTGACCCATACATCTCCTTCTTCTTCTAAATCCTGCTTGCACATTCCATATTATCTTCTTAGTTTCATTTGTTACTCTTTTAATCAATATGTTTGCATACAGTTTGCCGACTATGCTGAGTAAACTAATACCTCGGTAGTTCTTACATTCCTGCCGCGACCTTTTTCCCTCGTAAAGCGGCACGATAATGGCCTTATACCAGTCGTCTGGTACGCCACCAATCCTCCAACAAGGGTTAAAAATGCAGCACAGCTGACTAGTTACCACGCTTTGTCCAGCCTTCAGCATTTCAACTGTTATCCTGTCGAACCCAGCAGTTTTACCCAATTTCATACGGTTCAACGCTTTCACAATTTCTGTCGTACTAATTTCACTTTCCTTGCAACTTATACTCATGTCTCCGAATGGGGCCTGTACTTGTTTATCCTATTTTTCAAATAAACTTTCGAAGTATTCCAACCATCTCTTTAATACGCATTCCTCTCCTTTTACCATTCTACCATCTTGGTTTCTGATTTTTTCCAGTTGCGTGGTAGTATTTTTATCTCTGGCTGTTCTTATGGACTTCCAGAAGAATTTAATATTGTTCTTAATCTTAATCACTCCCCTTTCTTGCCACAACCTCTTTTGCCACACCTATTAACCTTTTATGCTCATTCTTTGCCTTATCTATATTCTCAGTGGTTGCCTTTTGCGAGTATCCATTACTAAATATATATTATGCGTGGTAATACATCTTCTATAGTACAACCCAGCAACGAATCCAATGTTAAGTTAAATTTTAATAATTGTACTTTTACTAACTGTACAAATACTTTTAATAAATAAATAAATGTTTCATTTCGTTTCGCTGAATATTACTCGGACATTGACGAATGCCTCATAATTTTATGACGAATTTCTCATGCTCGTTGCTCTCGTTGCTCAGCCTTCGGCTTCGGGCTGTTACCAAGGAACGATCTTTCGATTGTCATAAAATTATCTCGTCTATTATCAAAGTCCTAGGGATATTACTACTGATAATTTTTCCCTTAATTGATAGTACAGTAAACTTTCATCGTTACTCCTAGTTCGAAGGTGTAAAGGTGGTATTCGGTACCGCAAGAGCCCGTTATATTTGCATTGTTATGATCGGTAACCCCGTATAAGTTACTGATACAATAATTTTAACGTATGATATTTTAATTTATGAAAGCTTTTGTCGACACTAAACATGCATTTTTACTTACAATTAAAACAAAGACGTAAGATGACAATATCAATAATGCCACTGTTCCATTTGGGCCAGACGTATCATGAATCATGAATGTTTTTATGGAAATGTTAAACACAGAAAGTGTTTCTACAAAATTTGTTGAACCTTATTCTTTCCACGCAGGGGTATCACTTTCTTGAAAAACGTGGCGCTTTGTGTTTTCTGGGCGTTGAACTGAACAAGATTGTTGGTTCCCCACTCGGCGATTGCTTCAAGATCTCTATTGATGGAGTCAACCTGTTCCTGCCTGAGTCTATTTGTATCATTCACCGAAAGTGATTGGATAGGATGTGAAAGTTGAGAGAAGTGTGCTGTCGTCTGCGAAACTGTAAATGGGGTTCTTGGTGGTTTTCAAGAAGTCGTTGATGTGTAAAAGAAATAGGGTGGAGGACAGGATGAAACCCTGGGGAACACCGGCATTGGTTTTTAACGCATCAGAAGAAATACCGTCAACTGCCACATGTAAGGAGCGATCTTGCATAAAGCTCATGAGCCATTGGCGCAGTTTGGTTGGTAGACCGTAGGCAGATAATTTGCTTAACAATGCCTGGTGCCAAACGTGGTCAAAGGCTTTAGATATATTCAAAGCTATTGCACGGGATTTTCCAAACCTCAATAGTGTTTATCCAGAGCTGAGTGACATAGGCCAGCGAATCTCCAATTGACCGAAGTAGTCGAAATCCATATTGTCTGTCATGAAATATCTCAAATTTCTCCAGATATTTGATGATTTCTATGTTAATTGTGTTTTTTATAACTTTGGGTATAACTATTTGGATATGACTATTATTTTATTGATAAGTCGTGTACTCAGCACTTAAAGATTTTATTTTATTTGATAATTTTTCCCTTAATTGATGCGGTACAGTAAAATTTCATCGTTACTCCTAGTTCGTAGGTGTAAAGGTGGTACTCGGTACTGCAATAGCTGTTATATTTGCATTGTTATGGACGGTAACCCTGTATAAGTTACTGATACAATAATTTTAACGTATGATATTTTAATTTATGAAAGCCTTTGTCGACACTAAACACTTTAAAATTTTAATATTTTCTACCGTAAAAAATAAATAAAAATATAAATATAAAATAAATAAACTTTGTCCTACCTATTCGGATTTTGGCATGCATTTTTACTTACAATTAAAATAAAGACGTAAGATGACAATAATGTCACTGTTCCATTTGAGCCAGACTTATCATGAGTCATGAATGTTTGTATGGTAATGTTAAACACAGAAAGTGTTTCTACAAAAGTGCCCATAAACATCAAAATTATTGTCGTACCAAAAAATTGATTGAATAATAAACAAGCATTGCTAATTTTTTTATAAGTAAACGATATTTCTTCAAATTTTAATAGCGTCACGTCTCCAAAGCTAACACGTTGTTTGAATTTTCGCTTTATTGATTTATTTATTGATTTTATTCTGTTTGATAATATTTTTAATATTTCTATTAAACAAAACACGTTTGTTAACATTTGTAATAGTGTATACAACCATTGAGTGCCCGCCAAGACGGAGAAAACAGATATGGGCATTCCAATGAATAAAACAATGACTACAAAGGTTTGAATCACAGATGCAACAAAAAACAAGGTACAATTTAACAAAACGCTTTTTTTGTTCAAGTTAACATTTTTATCTTCAGTTTCCAAAAGGTAGATGATGAAGTCGTCGAATTTGTTACGATTTTTATGCATTTTATATAAAGTAACAAAATTGTAAGTTACGTATATTAAACTAACGAACGTAGAAAGTACTGTTACATAAGCGTTATCATTTTGTTTTGCTTTTAAAAAGTAAATTGATATTGCCAATAAGATATCCATAATTAAAAATATCATCGTCAACATCGTCCATTTTGTGGGGAACATTCCCAAAATGGAACCGATTTTAATATAAATTTTTAATAAATAACTTTCATTCCTGCCAACCATATTCAAGCTTTCTGACACAACTAACACAATTTTATTAATGGAATTTTTTCCAACATCACTTCATTTTAATAACAATTCAACCAATTACTTATAATTTTGTTTGTTCCATTATTTTATACAAACTATGATTATACAGGGTGTTTCATGCTAATTTAACACGTTACTTTTCGTATGAAAATTTACAAATACGGATAAATTTGTTTGAGGTTTTATTTATTCTTGTAAGTAATTTTGTTAGTAAAAGAACACAAAACTCGCCTTACGCTAGTTATTGGAGATTTCAATGCCAAAAGTTCATTGTTTTTAATTACTTATGTATACTGATTTATTGAATATTGAAATTTGTGTACTTTGTTTGTAGTCCTAATTGCTACACAGTTACACAATTTGGTCTATTAAATAATGACAGCACGGTAAATGTCTTATTCTTGGGAACAATTAAATATTAAATTAAACGTTTTGACGGAAGATATTAAAAAACAAGCAAAAAGAAAGTTCCAAAAGGGGAAAGTTCTAAGAAAGATATACAAAATAATCTAACTAAATTATTTAACGATTTTACCCATACTTTAGCACTTCTATGGAACAATTTAAAAAGTAGTCAGAAATCAAACTGTAACATACAATTTCAATTAATTAGGAATAAAGTAGTTCAATCATTTCAAGTTTTAGAATATAAAGTAAAAGTACCGACCTCTTGTTTACAATTGATCGATATTAATATTTTGGTGAAAGATAGTGACGAATACGATACATCTGACAGTCTTGATAATAGTGAAGTATAGTATAGTCTTCATGATAAACTGCAGAACATTTGCTTTGCGAATGCCCAGCGCTTTTCTGCAAGAGGCTCAAGTTTCTGGGAGGGGCCTTCCTAAAGCCCTTCGATATCAGAAACTTAGCCCCCAGGAAACTGATAAACTTTACTCGAAGTCTCGGAATCCCGGGCCTTGAATAGATTAAGGGTCATGCACAAAAGATCTGATAGGTCGAAGTGCTCGAGAGGCAGCATGGCCTTCACGACCCACCCTACAATCTACAATCTACAATAGTCTTCATGATAGTCTTCATGACAATCTTCAGGATACAGTTTTCTAAAGCTACATTTTAGAATATATAGTTAAAGATGGCGTATTATTAACCTCCCACCAATGGCGATCCTACGAACACTACATGGCCTTACGCTAGTTATTGGAGATTTCAATGCCAAAAGTTCATACATACATATCCAAAATGTAATAAGGCAAAAAATTCGTGAAGCAAAAATACAACATTTTACAATTCAGTGCATAGAAATCAAAGAATTTGAAGCAAAATACGTCTTTTTTGTTCTCTAAAGAGTACTCTGCCAGTGGTCTCTCTACTGGCAAATTATGCCCGAGCTCAGCCGTAGAGGGTAGAAGAAAAAAAAATATAAAAGTGAGCCGCGCCACTGACTTAGATGGTTCCAGCCGGAAACCCCTAGGTCTTGTAGGCACTAGCAGAGCCACACGATAAACAACAAAGATTATGGTGAACCCAATAAATAAAATTATAGCAAAAATATATTGGATACTTTACTCACACAATAAATTAAAATACACAGCTCAATAACAAAATTATAACACATATAATCAAAATTAACAGCCAACAATAAATCGAAACTTCAAAGTTTACGATTCCATAAAATAATTAAAACAAAGGTAACAAAAAAAACGTATACAAGTCAACTTTTTAACAATACTTTATCAACGTTCACGTACGACTGCTAATTCAATCACGTTTTTTTTTCCTTTTTCATTTACATAAAGATTTACACTGTTAAAACAATCGAGCTTATTTAAAAATATTTCTTTTTACGATGGCTGTCCTTCAAAATAGCAATATTGTAGGATATTTACAAATAAGTATGAATAAACGTTCTTACTTGGACACAAAGAACTATTGAGAATATTATTTTAATCAAAGTTCAGCCTTGGCGTATTATCCAATGCAATAAATAGTTTTCAACAGTGTACCATATTAATAAATTAAAACAAAACTTAATCGTGGTGTCAAAAATAAGTCACGTCGTTTAAATATACTAAAATAAATCACTTGTAACCTTTTTGGGTATACGAATTCACTACTCCTGTGGCCGGCTTGATTATGGAACTGCACCTGGTACTTAACAATGGCTTCCCTCCATCAGATCCCGCATGCGGATATTTTAACTCGACACCAAAATCCAAAATATCAACCACAAAGGTAAGATAGAATGGTCAAGTTAAAAATTAAATGGTTTTTCTTCAAAATCCAATTAAGATGGCCCAAATACAGCCAGATATGAAAGAAAAAACCGTAGAAGTTCTGCTCACGTGTTAATATCAAATCGTTCCAAAAACTCTCACCCGACTTCGACGACTGACACCAAGCGACTGTCTCAAACTACTCACTCCCAGGCCGGATATCAGAAAAATGACACGGGACACGCGTCAGCCAACCATCTTCGCAAATCTATGTTCCAAACTCATAATCGCACTCGTCCGTATTGATAGCCAGCCCATCCACACAGAAATGCAAACCAAACAATAATATAGCTGACAACACACGACAATCGAGGCTAAAAATCAAGGCAAAATCTAATAACAAAAACTCCCACTCCATCTCCATCGATTAACAAAAATATCACAGCCATTAATAATTAAATCCTATCACTACTAGGTATGCAACACTATTTACAACGAATGATATACTTAAGTTACAACAAAATACGGTATGAAAAACTATTTACGAGCACCAGACTATCTGAGACCCAATTAATAATGGAACTGTAGAAGCGAAAAAATAGGCACGTGACAGACTCCTTCAACATGTATAGAAAGGTCAAAGAAGCGGCAGGCATAGTTAATACAAGGAAGATTAGCCTATTAAACAACGAACAGGGAAGAGTCATACGAAAACTGGAAGACAGGCTACAGGAGTGGACAAAATATATCTTCAACTTGTTTGATGATAACAGAACGACAAAGCCCCCAGTCCTAACAATAGAATAACATGTAACGAAGTGGAATATGCTATCAAACACTCAAAAAACCGTAAAGCAGTTTCTCCTGATGGAATTCCGTGTGAAATATATAAACTTATTGATGACAGCAGGGCTCTAGAAGTATTAACTGACTCTTTCAATCAATTACACGAGTGAAAAAATCCCCAATGAGTTGCTTGGTTCTGTTTTTGTTCCCTTGCCCAAGAAGACAACTTCTGAAATAGTAGCGAATATACAACTATAAGCTTAATGTGTCATTTATTAAAAATATTCCTAAAAGTAATTCATGGTCGAGTTTACCCTAAGTGTGAGAAGAACTTGAGTGAGTCTCAATCCGGGTTTCGCAGTGGTTTCGGTACAAGGGAAGCTTTATTTGGCATAAATGTTCTTGCTCAGAGAAGTCGTGATATGTCAATTGATTTATATGCCTGCTTTATAGATTTTCAAAAGGCTTTTGATCGTGACAACATACTAATAGAGACCCCCAGAGAAATTGGACTGGATGGAAGAGATATTCGTGTTATCTCTGATCTATACTGGAATCAAACATCTATTGTAAAGGTTAAAGGAGTTGATTCAACTACAATCGATATCAAAAGAGGAGTAAGGCAGGGTTAATTAAGAGAATTTTTGGAGAAGCACTTTCCGAAATATCAGTGGGCGTTATTGTCAACGGTACGCAGATGACACGGTGCTCTTGGCGTCCAATCAGGAAGATCTGCAGGACATCCTTGACAGAGTTGTTTCAGAATGTGCCACGGCTGGTCTTGTCTTAAACAACACAATGACGAAAGTGTTAGTGATCAGCAAACAACCTAACATCGTAATTAACATTACAGTTGGAGGCTAAACGCTACAGAAAGTTGATCAAATAAGATATCTTGGCAGTATTCTGACAAGTAACGCTGATAGCCAATCTGAAATAAGGTCACGAATTGAACAGGCTCGTACTGTTTTCAGGAAGATGAGTAAAGTCTTATGCCGTAGAGATTTGAGGTTGCTCCTGAGGATCCGACTTCTGAGATGCTATGTGTTCTCTATACGGCGTAGAAGCCTGGACACTTAACAACAAAGACATGAAACGTCTTAAAGCTTTTGAGATGTGGGCCTACAGGCGAATAATAAAAGTAGCGTGGACAGAAAAAATTCGCAATTCCGAGATACTCGCGAGAGTACAGAAGAACACCGAGATTATCGTCACCGTTAAGAAAAGGAAGTTAGAATATTTTGGGCATATGATGAGTGGCAAAAAATATCGTTTGCTCCAGAGCATATTGCAAGGCAAGATAGCGGGTAGACGAGCTCCAGGTAGAAGAAAGACATCCTGGATGAAGAATTATCAAGACTGGTTTGACAAGATAAGAATAGCCATGATGGTCACCGACGTTCTGAAAGGACATGGTACTTGAGAAGAAGAAGAATGCCAAATTAGGTAAAAAACTGAACAAAGAAGAGACTAGGATAGGGATTTAGGGTACGGCGAGAGAAATGATAGGGGCACTACCTTAATGAATTATCTAGAGGAAAAACAATGAACTTGTTTTATAAAAAGAAACGAAAGTGGACATGGCTCAGCCCTAATGGAACAACGAAAAACGAAATCGATTACGTAATAAGTACTGAAAAATATATCATTATGGATGTCCTGAACAGATTCACCCTAGGCAGCGATCATAGGATGATCAGAACAAAGATATGTATTGATAGCAATTTTGAAATAAAAAGAAAATTTAATGGAAACAACGAGCAGCTGGACATGGCCAAACTTGCACAAAATAAGACGATATATAAATAGAGACTAAAAGAACACAAAACCTGAACAGCGATAATGGAAATATAGATGAAATAAACGATACCCTAACAAAAACAATGTTTAAAGTAGAAAAAGAAATCGCGCAAAAGAAAAAAAAGAAGAAAAATTGCATCACAGAAGAGACAAAGAAGCTCATGGAGGAAAGGCCGAACTTGAGCAAAGAAGGGAAAAGGAAATCGATAGAATACGCAGAAATGAGTAAGACTATCAGGAAAATGATAAAATAAAGAACGTAAACTCAGAACTACAAGCTAAAATAAGCAAGGGCACTGAAAGAAATGAAAAATAACAAAGCACCTGGAAAATACGGAACAACGACAGAAATGTTAAAATATGGTGGAAAAACTGTGGGCGATACTCTCCATACTTTCCTAAATAAAATACTAATTCCAAACAACTGGTATGAATCCATAAGCTTGTGTAGTTGGTATCACTACTGTAAAAGGCATAATTAATAAAGGTAAGAAAAAATCAACCGCTTCTCTCCTTTAAGTCACCAGGTAAAACCATAAACAAACCCTTAACGTCCAAGGGATCAGTTGATGAATTTGAGGTATTAATAAAAAAATCATTTACTCCTATACAGCTATTCAGAAAAGGAGGCCTACCATAAAGAGTATATTTAAATCTGTTTAATAATGAAGACGGAATTAATTTTACAGGCCAGATCGATTCTTTTAAAAAATTGTTTAAAAAAATAGGATTCGGGTGGAGAAAAGTAGAAGACAATAGAAAAGTGTTAATTTGGATATTTGAGATTAAATCCAAACGCATTGAATACTTACGATGATAAAAAAAATATAATGAACCATAACATATTGCGATTGAACCTACATCCATCTCATCCTCTTACATGCTGGAGGTTGTATAAACCAGATTATAAAAGATACGTCGTGGACACACGACAAATTTTAACAAGTGACAATTCAAAACTGGCAAAACATTTGCGCCATCGTAGAAAAGATTAAAGAAGAATGTATTAAAAGAGCATTATGGATAAGGCGCAACAATAAATAACAAATAAAACATAATACGATTATTAAGGTTCCAACCATTACAGTAATTTTATTGTAAATGCCATAATAATAAAATTGTTTCAATTTAATTTTTTATGCAAATACTTGTGTGTACTTTCCTTATTTGCCTACTAAAAATATATCTACTTATTTAATATAATTTTTACCATGTTTTTTTTAGTTGCGTTCGATTCACCGTGAAGAAATACATCTCGCAAAGTAACTTCTAGCGATGCTACTTTTTTCGATAAAATTACAGGTATTTCTACCATGCAAAAAGCTGTGAAAGTTATTTGGTAACACGTAAATAACATCGCATAGAAGATGACATTCCCCGGTTCAAACGAAACAAACGATGTATATAAGTACACGAAACGAGCGAAATACATAAACAAATTTGCCGATGGCAACAGATGCTCGATATACATTTCACGAGAATTTGCCATCAGCGCAGACTCCGGTGCAATTGATACAAACAAAGAAAATTGTAGCTGATGTAACACCATCTGCCATAGGCAGATAATTGGCGAGATGAAGGACTGAAGTGTCTCGAACGAGCCCTTCTTGTCGAATCATAGGCAGATCATCTTCAGGCTCGACAGGTTCATTCGAAGGTGACCTGCGTAAAAACTCCAAGGGGACGGACTGGATTTCTTTTCAGAAGGGCCTAGCAATCAGCCTCAAGGACTTTCCCAAGAGGCATGATAAAGCAGCGGAAATTGAGCTCTGTGCTGAACATTTACAGAGAGCTCAGGTAGACAACTACGACAAGATATGTCCAACAAAAATTGTTATGAACATCAAGAATATTTCCTAGTGGAACCCTAGACTGCAGAACCTCAGAAAAGCGGCTAAAAGGTCTCTGAATAAAGCCAGGAACACAAACCGCCAGTCCAACTGGAAACTCTTTGAGAAGACACTTAAAAACTTTAGGCCATAGGCAGATAATTGGCGAGATGAAGGACTGAAGTGTCTCGAACGAGCCCTTCTTGTCGAATCACAGGCAGATCATCTTCAGGCTCGACAGGTTCATTCGAAGGTGACCTGCGTAAAAACTCCAAGGGGACGGACTGGATTTCTTTTCAGAAGGGCCTAGCAATCAGCCTCAAGGACTTTCCCAAGAGGCATGGTAAAGCAGCGGAAATTGAGCTCTGTGCTGAACATTTACAGAGAGCTCAGGTAGACAACTACGACAAGATATGTCCAACAAAAATTGTTATGAACATCAAGAATATTTCCTAGTGGAACCCTAGACTGCAGAACCTCAGAAAAGCGGCTAAAAGGTCTCTGAATAAAGCCAGGAACACAAACCGCCAGTCCAACTGGAAACTCTTTGAGAGGACCCTTAAAAACTTTAGGCCATAGGCAGATAATTGGCGAGATGAAGGACTGAAGTGTCTCGAACGAGCCCTTCTTGTCGAATCACAGGCAGATCATCTTCAGGCTCGACAGGTTCAACCGAAGGTGACCTGCGTAAAAAGCTCCAAGGGGACGGATTGGAATTCTTTTCAGAAGGGCCTAGCAATCAGCCTCAAGGACTTTCCCAAGAGGCATGATAAAGCAGCGGAAATTGAGCTCTGTGCTGAACATTTACAGAGAGCTCAGGTAGACAACTACGACAAGATATGTCCAACAAAAATTGTTATGAACACCAAGAATATTTCCTTGTGGAACCCTAGACTGCAGAACTTCAGAAAAGCGGCTAAAATGTCTCTGAAACCGCCAGTCCAACTGGAAACTCTTTGAGAGGACCCTGAAAAACTTTAGAGATTCTGTAATCAGGGTCAAAAGAATAGCTGGGAGAAATTCTGCAGTAGAGATCTTGCTCGAGACTGCCAAGCTTTGTGCAACTCTGTCTAGGAATCCTGATGCTCCCCTTGAGGCATTTCGGATTTCAGATATCCTAGAGGCATTGGTAAAAAGCAATAAGGCCACTCTTGTCTGGGTTCCTGAAAACTCGGAAATCCAAGGCAATGAGGAGCTGATAAGTTAGCAAAAGTGGGTTCAGAGATTAAGTTCGTTGGCCAAGAGCCAGCCTTAGGAATTCTCTTCTATCTAGGCAGAAGGGAATCCGGTGCTGGCTCAGGGACAAGAACTTAATGTACTGGAAAACAGAAACCAGAGATAAGTGCAGGCAGGCAATGGCCCTCTTAGGCAAGTGTCCTCAAGCCTGAAGCATTACGTCACTAAGTAGGAAGGATGCCTGACTATCTGTACACATACTGACCGGTCATGGTACCGTTAGATATCACATGTACAATCTGGGGCTGGCCAACAGCCTTAATTGTGGTTTGTGGGGAGAGGATGAAACCAGTCCCCATATCCTTGGCCAATACCCAGCCTTACTTGAGCCCGAGCAACTAAGGCATATTCAAAGTAAACACAAATCGCTAACAGTTTGTAAAATAGGAAGAATACGATGCCGAGTTTTTTCGAACTCGCTGAGATTATTCACAACGCGGAGCCAATTTTAATATAAATATTCAACTAATATTTATCGCTTTTATAAATAGTTGCCTCTCTAAATTTTGATGTCATCAATATACAAAAAAAGAATCAAATTTTTTATTTAAAAATTACCTGCTACTGTCTATCGAGAAGGATAGACAGTGTAATTATGTAAAGTACGTATTCTAAGTAATAATTGAATATTTGATCAAATAGTTAAACAAACAACAACACTTAATGATTACATTAGTGTGCCCATTATATAAATGTTAGTTATACAAAGGTTCGACAAAAAAGTAGGGGTGCTAGGGAATTGTATTAACGGGGGTAGACTTGAATTTTTAAAGAAAGAGACATGTCAACCGTCCCACCATATTCACAAAGTCAGCAGATGTGCAGTGTCGATTCATACCGATTTGGGTACCAGTGGCGTATCGTAAATATTTTGTAACGTTTACCAAATATTTATGTACCAGAAAATGTATGTATGGAGTATTAAATTAAATGAAAATCAATTTGTTCATGTCAACTTTACCAATAAACATTACCAACATAATAATATAATAATTCATAACGCAAAGTATCTGGGAATGACACTAGATGCTAGACTTCGCTGGAAAGTCCACGTTAAAAAAAAACTTAAAAAACTGGATATAAAATATAAAAAGACACAACAAACTGCCACTCAAATAAACAGATATTGAAACCCGTTTGGTCGTAAGAGAGCTTTGAGGCTGTGCCAGTAAAAGTAACATTAAAGTTATTCAACTTCTTTAAAATATAGTTGATAATCCCTGGTGGTAGCCGTAAACAACATATGCTCCGGCATGGGAACACCCCAATAAACCTAGCAGAGCCATTTGCAATTTTCAAAACTACAGTAATATTTTATTACTTCATTGGCAAATTTATTACTCTTCACTAAAACGAAAAAATCAATGGCTCTGCTCGCTTTATAAAAACCAAGTAGAGCCACACCTTGAAGAATATTTTTTTTCATATTTAGTATAGGACAAAACTTGTTACTATTTTATTACTAATTAATTATCATATCACCGATTTTTTTACTCTTCATTTTAAGGAAAAAAATCATTGATTCCGGTATTTCGATCTTAACTTAGCAGAACCAAAACTCCAAGTATTCGTGTATATAAATTTTATTCGGTCTATGGTTTATTACTAATTTATTACAACATTGGCAAATTTGTTACCCTTCATTAAAACGAAAAAACCAACGTCTCTGCTAGTTTCATATAAACCTAGCAGAGCCACATCTTGAAAAATATTTTTTTCTCATACTTTTATTACCATATTGTCGAATTTTTTGCTCTCCCTTTTAAGGAAAAAATTATTGATTCCGTTATTTCGATCTCAATCTAGCAGAACTAAAACTCCAAGTATCCGTGTATAGAAATGTATTATTACCTTTTATTTAAACAAAAAAAATTTTACGGGTTGCACTCTGGGAGTGCCGGCAGAAGTGAAAACTTAAGTATTAACGTTGTGCGCCCTGCGCCGCCTAAACGAAACAGCTGGCGCAGGCATACATTTTCGCCGCGCCGTAGAAAGAGAGGGGGATACTCCCTCTCCTACGCCACGCCAGCTGTCTACTCTCCATCCGTCTTACGAATTTTCGATCAGGTCACGCGAGTTTAACATTTTTTACCCATTACAAAAAAAGTGTACAACGACGCTAAAGAAGTTTTCACTTCAAAAAATATTATTTTTAACCTGAAAAATATTGTCTCCAGATTTTCATAGTTTATGAATAATGCATTATTTTTATTAACGCTTTATTATAAATCATATATTAAACATCAGTACCAGATTTGAATGTTTTCGATTTCTTTCTTCCGCTTTTTGTTTGATCTTCTTTCAATATGGCGCTTTTCTTCCTACCTCGACTTTTTCGTTTTCGGTTACCTCGTTTTCGGTTTTGTCGCTTTTAGCTACGTCGTCTACGGCTTCTGCTTCTATTTTTTTTTCGTCTTCGAGCCTCCGTTATCGGCAAACCAAAACCTAATTTAAACCTTCCCCCGTTCTCTTTGATCAAACCAGCTTTCAGTCCAGTTTTAATGAATTTTTAACACAAATTGATGCATTTTTTAACGACTTCTTGCACTGATAAATTATTTGATCTAAAATTTTGTCGGGGGGAGAACCATTAGAGTCATTAAGACACGCTATGGTGTCCATAACATCTGCTAAAAACGACACCTCTCCTTGGACCATTTTAATGCAGCAAAAGCAGAACTTAATCAATAAACTAATGAAAAGCACTTAAATTTTGAATTTAGCTACTAAATTAATTTGTCAAAATGACATAAAAAATGTACTTGAATTTGTCAGTTTGTTGAATAAGGTTGCCAAGTTACCAGTCAAGAAAAGTCGCATTTTATATTGCTCCAGTGAAATATATCCGTCTTACGAATTTTCGATCAGGCCACGTGTCCTGACGCGAGTTTAACATTTTTTACCCATTACAAAAAAAATTCACAGCGTGCCATAAGAAGTTATCACTTCAAAAACAACGCCTCTGCTAGCTTTGTACAGGGTGATTCATAACTATGGGGACGAATACTTGAGTTTTGGTTGAGATCGAACTAACGGAATCAATGGTTTTTTCATTAAAATGAAGAGTACAAAATCGGGGACATGTGATAAATTAGTGATAACAAAGTAACAAATTATGACCTATATCAAAGATTTTATGGTGTGGCTCTGCTAGGTTTATATAAAGCTAGCAGAGCCATTAGTTTTTCGTTGTAATGAAGGGTAATACATTCGCCAATGCGGTAATAAATAAGTAATAAACCATAGATTGAATGAAATTTCCATGCATGGATACTTGGAGTATTGGTTCTGCTAGGTTGAGATCGAAATAACGGAATCGGATCTTTTTTTCCATACAAATGGAGAGTAAAAAATTTTGGGATATGATAATAAATTAGTAATAAAATTATAATCTATATCAAATATTTTTTATGGTGTGGCTCTCCTATGTTTATATAAAGCAGAGCGATTGGCTTTTTTTTTCGTTTTAATGAAGGGTAATAAAATAAAAGATAATAAAAATAAAAGAATCCTACACACTCGGTTGTGGAAAAAGATAGAAGAGCATATTGGGAAAACTCAGTTCGGATTCAGAAGTGGCCTTGGAACGAGAGATGCCTTGTTCTCCATTCAAGTTCTGGTGCAGAAATGCATGGATCAACAAAGAGATGTGTTTGCCTGCTTTGTTGATTATGAAAAGGCCTTTGACAACGTTAGGCACGACATCCTTATTAAACAACTCCAGCGTATAGGCCTAGACAGTAAAGATATTAACATAATTAAGAAGCTTTATTGGAATCAAACAGCTAATATTAAAGTCGGGGATTACACAACTGAAGATATAAGGATATTGAAAGGTGTAAGACAGGGATCTATTCTCTCACCAACGCTCTTCAACCTCTATTCCGAAACTATTTTCCAGAATGCCCTAGAAGAAGTTGACAAAGGAATTAAAATCAATGGCAAACAAATCAACAACATCCGATATGCTGATGATACCGTGGTTTTAGCCGATAATCAAGAAGACCTCCAATTCCTAATGAACCGCATAAACGAACAGAGCCAAGAATTCGGATTAAAGATAAATATTCAGAAAACAAAAAGTATGGTTATAAGCAGACAAAGAGCTGATAATTTTGTGCTGAAACTGGACGGACAGGAGGTGGAGAGAGTGCAGCGGTTCAAGTATCTTGGGTGTTGGTTGAATGAAGAATGGAATCCCGATACTGAAATAAGAACAAGAATAGAGATGGCCAGAGCAATATTCCTAAAACTGAAGAAGCTAACTTGCGGCAGGGGTCTCCGAATAGAAACACGTTGGCGTATCATAAAATGCTACGTGCTATCAGTGCTGCTTTATGATGTTGAGGGCTGGACACTAAAGATATCTTTAATGAACAGGCTGGAAGCATTTGAGATGTGGATGTACCGTCGAATGATGAGAATACCTTATGTAGATCATGTTACAAACATAAAGGTGCTACGTCGAGTTGGGAAAACACGCGAACTCTTGACCAGTGTGAAACGAAGGAAAGCTGCTTACTTCGGACACATATTCCGCAATACCAAATATAATCTCATGCAGTTGATCATTGAAGGCAAGATAGAAGGAAAACGGGGCTTAGGAAGGAAGAAATTTTCCTGGGCGAGGAATCTCCGACAATGGTTCAACGTCAGAGACGTAGGCACATTGATCCGGTGTGCACAAAATAAAGAGGAATACGCCATGATGGTCGCCAACCTTCTGTAAGGAGACGGCACCGCAAGAAGAAGAATAAAATCGCGAATGTTGTAAGTATTTAGTGATAAATTAGTAATAAACCATGGACCTAATGAAATCTTTACATACGGATACTCGGAGTTTTGGTTCTGCTACGTTGAGATCGTAATAACACAATCGATGATTTTTTTCCTTAAAATGGAGGGAAAAAATCGTGAATATGATAATAAATTGGTAATAACAGAGTAACAAATTATGACCTACGTATATCAAGTGTGGAAAAAAGATTTCTCAAGGTGTGGCTCTGCTAGGTTTATATAAAGCTAGCAGAGCTATTGGTTGGTTTTTTTCTTTTAATAAAGGGTAATAAATTCGCCAATGTGGCAATTAATTACTGCACTACTGTAGTTTTAAATTTTGCAAAAGGCTCTGGCTCTGGCTTATTGATTTTCTTGATCAGATTGTAACTGAAGGAACACTCTTATAGAGTATTTTCTTAAAAAAAAGTGTATCGAGTTAAATACACACATTTTGTACTGTTGTAGCCTTTTTGAGGACGACTAATGCAATACTTACGAATAGCACGAAAACTTGTATCACTGATTTGAGTGTATTAATTTGTAGCAAATCGGTGGAATGCATAAAGAACGCTCGAATGATTTTGTTGCACAAAACTAGCATTTCCCAAAAGTTAATCAAAAATACCATGCACATCGTCAACCCGAATATTTCACTGAAATGCAGCGAAGCATTGTACAAATGTTTGTAAGTCGCCATAATTTTTTTAGAATTTTCGTACAAAGTAATGTGACGCTGACGAAATGTTTGTCGTAACAATTTCTTTAAAGATTTTATTCTTCTTGTCAAAACTGACGCTACTTCCGACGTACAATGTACCGTCACTAGTATCTGGTAAAGCGTGAAAATACGTTGAATAATAAAACCGACCGTAATAAGGTTTGGGTTGCGTAAATATATAATTGTTCTATGTGTAAAAATTGCTGCTGTCATAATAAATAGCACCAATTTTATGGTTAATTTTTTGATTTCGTATCGTTTGGTATTTTCATCTCGCGTTTTGCTCATGCACTCGAGAAGGTTCTCCCAACTTTTTCGACTACTTTCCATTTGGTGCAGTGACAAGAAATTGTACAAGATATATAGATAGCATAAAACGGTGTTCATGTTAATGAGAGAATTTTGGTAGCTTCCTTTCAAAAAGAGCATCACCAATACCGTCAGGATGGTGTATATTATCAAAAATATTATGCACAATTTTCTCCATTTTGTTGGGACAATCCCAAAGGCGGCGCCGATTTTTATCAAAATATTTATTAAAATTTCTTCGTTTTTAAAAGCATTTTGTGAGCATAATTCGAACATATTTCAACGAACGATTGCGTTGTGTATAAATATATGAAATGTATTTATCGATTAATGTTAGTCATGCCATTAACAAATTAGATGTGGGTTAGTTTTTAATTATTAATACGGGATTATTATATAAATACTGCAAAGGACTTTTAACGATAACTAGATCACACGTCTCTTCTTTTTAAAATAATGGAATTATTGACAGAAAAATTATTATCTTTTTGCCGGTATCCTTTTGTTAAATATACAATGTCTCCTTTACGCCGATAATCAGGTCATATAAGCATCACCTGAGGAGGTGTTGCAGACGATTAATAATATTATGCTTGATGCCCTACAAATCAAAGAGATGAAATTAAATGTAAGCAAGACAGAAGTAATGGTTTTTAAAAGAGAAGAAAACAAGACAAACATTTTCTTTCATCACTCTGATTTTTAGGGCATCATTCTTCTTAAGTACCATGTCTAGAACGTTGGTCACCAACAAGGCTATCCTTACTTTGTCGACAGCAAGTTTGAACAGAGAGCTTGAGTTGAGATTATACCAGTCACGTAGATTCTTGAGCCATGATGCTTTCCTGCGGCCCGGCTTTCTTTTACCATACATTTTTCCCTGCATGATGTTCTGCAGTAATCGATATTTTTCGCCTCTCATAACATGCCCGAAATATTGCAGTTTCCTTCTTTTGATGGTGGTAAGAATTTCGGTGGATTTATTCAGACGTTGGAGTATTATCAAGTTGGATACTTTTTCCGTCCATGAAACTTTTAATATTTTCCTGTAAGCCCACATCTCAAAGGCTTCAAGTCGTCTTTCTTCGTACTTGTTTATAGTCCAGGCTTCCATACCGTACAGCAGGGTGGAAAAGTCGGATTCTTAGAGTTAACTTTAGATCTCTACAGCACAAGATTTGATCTTACCCGTTGTTAGTAATTACTACGAAATAATTTATTTTGAATAAATATATTTTGACAGTCCATTTTAAAACTATCTAAACCAACAAGTCTGACTTTAAGTGTACAGGGTTAAGTAGAAAGCACTTCACCATGTATTTTGTAAGGTTTCTGGGATCTTCAGCTAAGTGGCAGCCTAACTATATGACTACTTACTTTGAACTTAAGTAAAAATAGTCACGTTTGTTGTTGTTTATAAATACAGATCAAGAAAATCGTTATTACTGAACGACAAAATTTTAATCTGATAGCAGGTTTGCTGAAATTTTAATTTCACATCATTATATTCATCAGTTCTATCAAACGAGCTTGTAAAAAGAAATATAGAATAATTTATTGCAAGCAAAAGGTTTTGTATAAAATATTAATTGCTTCACATTAAACTTAAAAATAAACTTACCGAAAATCATAATGTGCTAAAAAAACGGAGTCAATTGACAGACGTAGTTTGAAAAAAATAAAAATAACGTGCCGGCCATATTATTAGAACGTTTTTATCACAATAATTATTTTTAAAATCGATTTTTTTACAAAGGCTACTTCAAAACTGTGCTGATTAAGCATTACTTTTTACGTAAAAAATCCATCACTGAAACTAAGGAAAGACTTGATAAATACTACGGGGACTCGGCACCATCAATTTAAATGGTTAAGAAGTGGTTTACAGAGTTCCGTTGTGGTCGCGTACCAGCACTAGTGACGCCGAACGTCCAGGTCGCCCAAAAGAAGTGATCACGCCGGAAATCGTCGATAAAATCCATGAAATGATATTGGATAATCGGAGAATGAAAGTGCGCGAGTTGGCTCATGCTGCAGGTATCTCAACTGAACGGGTATATCATATTTTACACGAATATTAGGACATGAAAAAACTCTTTGCGAGATGGGTGCCGCGATTGCTCACACTCGACCATAAGCGCAATCGTGTGACCACTTCAAAAGAGTGTTTAGCGATGTTCAGCCGTAATCCTGACGAATTTTTGCGCCATTTTGTTACTGTGGATAAAACATAGATCCATCACAACACGCTAGAGACCAAGGAACAATCGAAACAGTGGGTTGCTCGGGGTGAACGTGGACCAAAGAAGGCGAAACAGAGTCTGTCAGCCAACAAGGTCATGGCCACAGTTTTTTGGGATGTACGCGGTGTCATTCACATCGATTACCTCAAGAAAGGTAAAACGATCACCGGCGAATATTATTCAAAGCTTTTGAACAGATTCGACGTTGATTTGAAGCAAAAACGGCCGCATTTGTCTAAGAAGAAGAAAGTGCTGTTCCATCAAGACAATGCACGTGTGCACACTTGTCTAGTCACGATGGCCAAAATCCACGAATTGGGATACGAACTGCAACCCCATCCAGCATATTCTCCAGATTAAGCCCCCTGCGACTATTTTCTGTTTCCAAAGAAATGGCTGGGCGGTAAGAGATTTGAGTCGAATGAAGAAGTCATTACCGAAACAAACGCGTATTTTGAGAGCTTTGAAAAAACCTATTATTTGGAGGGAATAAAAAAACTAGAAAAACGCTGGACTAAATGTATCGAGCTAAAAGGTGATTATGTAGAAAAATAAAATGTTTATTTGCGGAAAAAAATTTGTTTTATTCAAAAAGTCACTGACTTATCAAACCGCCCTCGTATAAAGAACAACATATATTTTACTGCAAATTTTCAACCATACCGTAAAAAATTATAGATTGTTTAAAAAAAATCGTTTTGTGGCCAAAAGGACGCGTTAGTGAGCTTGACAACGTCGCTTCATCACGACTGACATATTTGGTTATGTTGAGCTATGGGGAGGAAGATGACAGTGACACTCATAACCTTATTTTCGGCACGCATACACGCAGATAAATGAATCACACGGATATATGCGTGAAGCAACGTTATCACGATTAAATTTTTAACTGGGACTACGTGAAACGAATTTTTATTAAATTCACTTAATTAAATTTTTTTTACGTTTAAGATTTTCATATCGTCTGAAATGTTCATGTAAGCTGAAAACATTAGTCATAACTTAGGATACCTCCATTTGAAGACTATGATTTGTTGTTACATTGTATACGTGGTGCATTTTGGAAATGTTCAAAACCTGTGATGCATTTTTGTTTCTCGATATTAGAAATGACCGCGTTACCTTTTCCAAATCTGGAATCAAATTTAATTAAGTGGGAAGTCGTTTAGCATTAAGTAATCAAAAAACAATCGACAAACAATACATTAATATTACTGTTTAATTGACAGTTTATAAATATTTATGAATTAAAATATAAACAAACATTTATTTATTTAATTGTAAACAGAATAATAAATAAACAGATCATGAAAAAATGTACGTGTAATTATCGGTGGTTTTTTAAGGGAATAAAGAATGGATTTAATAACTGTATTTTTTAATGTTTTGACAGTTGGAGTCGTCAATAGTTAGTTCACTTCTTTTTATATCATTCATAAATGTCGGGCGTTAAATGAATTCTTTGAACTGCAATATGTATATATCGCTATTTGTTTACACAACATTTGATTTATGAACACACACATAGAGCCACACGAAGCCAACTGAGATCGAAATATTTATAGGAGGTGCTAAAAATATCGCTCCGCCCTGTACATTCTCTGTCACAACAGTTCGGTTGTTGGACCGTATGTGCGAATTGATGGATTTGATTTTAAATCGCAAAAAATTTTCTTGCAGCCTAAGTTTGACTCCAATTAAAATATATTTTTTTTATTTCGATTAAAATGCATTGATTCTAGACGTTTCAGAAATTCTTCTTCTTAAAGTGCCATACAGATTCTGCGTTGGCGTCCGACTTCTTTCTTATTACATGTTTCATTTGATTGTCGCACTTCGTAGTTCTCCAAAGTTGTGTATTCCTATCCACTGGCGGATATTTCGCAACCATAAAAGTTTTTTCTTCCTATTCCCCTTTTTCCTCCTTCGAGGAAAATGGTAGCGCTCCCCGCGTAAGATGTGCCCCAGGTAGGATATTTTTCTTTCTTTTACAGTCCTGAAAAGTTCTCGATCCTCTACTTCGGCTCTTTGGAGGACATCCTCATTTCTTATGTGTTCAGTTCAAGATATTTTAAGCATTCGTGGTAGAGTCCACACCTCAAATGCTTCGATTTTGTTGATGGTGTTTTTTTTAACGTCCATGCTTCCACCCCGTGCAGGAGCACCGACCAAATGTAACATTTCAGCATTCTGTACCTGAGTCTGAAATTCAAATTTCTGCCTACAAGGAATTTTCGTAATTTTAAGAAGGTTGTTCTTGCTTGTTCTATCCCGCATCTTATCTATCGTTCTGGGTTCCATTGTTCATTCAGCATGCAACCTAGGTATTTAAATTTTGCGACTCTCTCTTTTCTCTTCTCTACTTATATATATATTCCAATGTTCGGGATATTATTTCTACACACTACCATTACTTTGGTTTTCTTGATGTTAATTCTTAACCCAACTCTCACTTGCTTCATTAACCTGGTTAAGCAGTGTCTGTAGGTCATTCGCTATGTCCGCTAGAACTACAGTATCGTCTGCATATCTAATATTATTTATTTTTATTTAATTTTAGAAATTTTAGAAATTAAAGGCAGGTATAAAACAGGGCCGGATTAAGGCATACATATAGTCAGTTGGATAAAAAAAGGTAAATAAACAACAAACTATAAAATATTCAAAATTTATGGTTCCTAATATTTAGGTCCTTAAGGATATTTGGTGGTACTTTTAGGGAGGTAGAGGGCAAGGGGGGGTCCTCTTTGCTTTAACATGGACCATCAGCAGGGTTAAAACATTAGTTTAAAGAAAATGTATTTAAAACGTTTTTAAATAATAATACACTAAAAAATGTATTGAAAATTATTTATATAATGATTTATATAGATAACATTTTTTTAACTATTATTTCAATAAAATATTATTTTTAAACTTGTATAAAATATGACATTTTAAATAAAATATTAGATTATTTAATACAATTACCATGACAAATTAAAATAAACAAAACATTAGAAAAAAAATATTAATGTTATATTGTTTTAGTTAATTATAAGTTTAAAGTCATTGTAGTTAAATATATTATTGAAATAAATTTTGATTTTTATCCACATTAACTTCCTGTTAAATCATGCATAAAATAATCACACATTTTTCTTTACAAATCTTTATTATTCCATTAAATTATACTCGTATTAACCTACAAATTTATTGTTTACATTGGACAGATAATTCAGGAACTATTTGTTTCAATAAGCGATGTTGCAAAATGTACTTTTTATAATAATTTTTTTACATAAAATTATTGGTAAGACGCATAAACAAACTTACCAAATTGTTTCTAAAAAACCCATTAAAACCCTCAAGGTTGAGCATAGGGTACAGTAACCTAGAAATGTTAAATTTTTGCACTTTTTTTTATCGTGTATATATTATATATTTTTTATTGGAATTCTAAAATTTTATCAATGTATTTGAAAATCCTCTGGGGATACGGGGAAAATAGAATAGATCCCAAGTATGGTCTGCCTGTCATAAAAGGCGACTAAAAGACTTCCAATCCAAAGTGTAATGTGACCCGTGCTGATAGATGCATGGCGGTGGGGGAGCACCATAGCTAACGGAGCCTACAGGAAACCGATCGAAATCCTTTAGTAGACAGCCTTAATCCTGTACAGGGGGCACCTCAGGGCCAGACCACCCCGCCCCCATACTCGTTGACTGCAAAGAAGAACTGAAAACGCTGGTAGACCGTAATCACGTCAAACTGATACGGGTTCCAGGACGTCAGTAAGTTGCAGGTAATAAGGAATTAGACGAACTTGCAAGAAGAGGTTCGAAAAAACACGAAAACTACTGAAAAATCATTCCAGGAAACAAACACGAGAAATAATACATGAAAGGACGGCAACACTGTTACCGATGAACAGGATTCAGCTAAGAATCACTAAGGGACTGTATAATTGAGGCCTGGCCTACGGGTTGTGCGGCGGGGATCCGGGGGCGGTGGAGCGCGTGCTGTACTGCTGCGGGGCGCAGTACACCCAGTACAGAACTTGTACAAGGTACGAAGGTACTGGATTGGGTGCAGCGTGATTCTAGCTCCCGGGGATTGTCTGTGTTTTGCTGTTTACGGGTCCTTGCCGGGCCGATGGGCTAACAGGCCCAAGTGTCACCGGAGGCAAGAGCCAGACGGACCTAAATAGAGGTGGAGTTTTTAATGGTTCTTAAAAATGAGTTACTTACGTTTTCTTTCTTAAGTTTCTTACTTAGATTTTATACATTTCTGTAAGTTAAATAAACGCGGTGCCATAAAGTGAAAATACCTTGTTCCTGTAGTTTTTTCAGCTGCGTTTGTTTGTATAAAGTCCGTAGACTTATTTCTGGTTCGGTAATGATGGTCAAGCGTTTGCAAGTCTAAACGGTTTTTAAAAAAATGGTAAATTACCAAACTGAACATATACAGCTGCCTCAAACTCATAAAATTTGCAACTTTAAACAGAAGCTAGTAGTAGTTTTTAAGATTTTTTTTGGGGAATACTGTTTTTAGATTTGTTAATAACAGTATTTTTCTTAATTGTTTAAATTTATGTAATACAAATCTTAAGGTCTTATTTCATTATTTAGAGATATCGATATTATTGACAGTTATTTTCATATAAATATATATATATATATATAAAAGGGACAATGTATGTTTTTTAATGAATAACTGTTAGTATATTGTTAAAAATGTCGAATATATTTTTTAAAACTTCCAACGTTTTAGCATTATGTAGGTATTATAATAATAATAACTTTATTCACTCAATAAATAAATAAATACAAAAATTTGGATAGGTATACATAGTGGAAGTGAATAAGGAACTCTTGCGATAAGTGCAAGCACTTGTTTCGCGGAGAAATACACATGAGTAGAAAGTGAACTATAAGATATAAAATGTTAGATGTGAAATATAAAAATACAAAATGTAGAAAAAAAAAATGTAAGATACCTATGTATAATATAAAAATGTAAAGTTTAAAATGTAGATAATAACAATACAATACAATACAAGGATCGACGAACAATACAATAATACCATACAACGAAAAATTAACAATAATAATGTTAAGAGTTTACAAGAACATGTCTAATAGATACAAAATAGGGTATGCATATGTAGAAGCTTCGTAAACAAAACAACACATTTCTAGTTGGAAATTAAAATTAAAAATTATGAATCAATACATTTTTTATCACTTAATCGAATAGTCGTAGCATCTCAGTTCTTTGGCTTTGAAGGATGTGCTTTTTCAATGCTCTTTTGAAACTGTCAAGATTTACTATAGATTTAATTATTTCTGGTATGTTATTGTATAATTTAGGGGCGAAATAAGTATATGAGCGTTGAGCAACGACCCTAACCATTAGAGGTGTAATAAAATGATTCCTCTGACGAGTATTATACTGATAAGAGGGAAGCAATGCTGTATGTTTGCTTGCGTGATATTTAATACTGGTGCATAAAAAATACAATTGTCTTATGTCTAACATTTATGTTTCAGAGTATAGATTATTAGAAGAATATCTATTGTTCTTACAAAATATCAGTTTTAAAAATCGCCTTTGCATAATTTCAATAACATGAATATGAGTATGAGTATTACGGACGTATCGTATGCAAATCCAATTAATTTGACTGTAAAATTGTAGGAGAATAAGATAACTTTTTTAAAATCTGTTTGTGAGGTATAAGCAAAATCGGAAACTTGCTCTGAGAACCGGTGCTAAATAATATCATATTTTTCGAAAAAACATAAAAAAATAATGAAGTACTATGCTACACTACGTTCAAATGTCACAAATAACTGTACATAATTTTGTAACCATCGAACATAGTTAATACTATCGGCATGTTTGAGAAACTGTGTGTAAAAGGATCGAGGCGAGACCTTTCTTGCTGAGTGTACCGAACCGCTGAGACGGTTTAGACTCCGCCCGAAGTGTCTCAGTCACATCAAGCAACACGCATTAGCGGAGGGAGTAAAAATCTTCCAAAATTGTCATGGCTTACGCTGACAACATGTGTGAAAATTCAAAGTTTCAGTCTATCAACGATCTTCATTAGAGCGAAGTTGGCCGTGAAAAGCGCGATTTTGTTTTCGGTGCACGTTAAATGATATAAAAATTTGGAGAAATAGGACGCTGAAAGGTCCTTGTCAACGGGAATATTAGTTTTGTTGCGGAACTATTTATTAAACTATTATTTATTTGTTGTGCGCGTGGACTTTAGAATCGGGAATAATTTATTCGTTTTTCTTGTGGGAGTTTTCAGTAAAAGGTACGTCGTAAAATTTATTAATGTTTAACATATATATGTCAAATAAAACGGTTAAACTTTCAAACCAATCGACGCCGATCGACAATAACATGTGTGAACTAGATGTTTTTGAAAATTTTGCAAAGAAGTTTCACTAGTCAAATCAATTAACTTCGAGTGCTATGGGTAGTTTGACTGGTGAACCGATATTCCTTAAAGCAAAAATTCTAACCCTTCCTCAATCCTTTTTTAATTTCATCGAAATTATAAAATATACCCATTTTTTTTTCCCAAAAATACCCCCTCAGAAATGATGAAGACATAGAACCAAAATCATTACGTAAGAAGCTATTGTCTATTATTAAAAAAATGATACTGAACATAGATTTACCGAGAGATCACATAATTTAATCTAATACATAATTAGTTGCCCATAAGAGAAGCATTAGTTTTGTAAATTCAAACTGCACACTTTTGAATACAACAATTTAATAAAAAAATAATTTTCGAAAATTGACCATTAAACTATTTTAAAACACAACATTTTATTGAAATGCAGCATTCACTATAAAATTAACTCACCTATATTTTCTTGAAAACAGATAATATAATCACATCTCATATGAAATCAAATCAATTTCAACCTTTGATTAAATAATCATAAATGATGAGACCTGCCTTATTGTAACAGCAAAACTTTAATCGAACAAACTGACAACATAAAATATCTTGCAGAACGCTGGTTCTCATCCAGCAACCTTGTTCTAATTATTAAAGACGCAAAATATAATTTTTTCCGACAATCAAACCATCCAAACTGACGAGAGCGTTGGCCATTGCTATACGCACCTATGTCACCTAGATATTTGATCCTCTGTGACTACCACTGTGTCTTCGGGGCATCAGAATTCCAGTACACTGGTTTTGGCAAACTGCAGGATTTCTGTTGGCCCTGTCTCATTTAGATCGCTTGGATCCATTATCATGCGGCCGCAGGTTTGGTACCTGTACACCGCTAGCATCGGGCAGCAACACAGAATGTGTATGCTGCTCTCTTCTTCTTCGCCGCATAGTCGGGAATAACCCTTACTGAAAATTTTAACTGGACTGAGCACATCAACACGCTAAGTAAAAAACTATCAAGTGCTATTTTTCTGATACGCCAACTAAAACCCTTAAGTAACACAGCTACTCTGAGAACAGTATATTTTGCATTGTTCCATGCACAGATCAACTACGGTGTTCTTCTTTGGGTAACTCAAGTACAGCAATAAAAATCTTCCGACTTCAAATAAAAGCCAATTTGGAATGCAGGGAACACTGTCAAATCAGATGTTATTGATCAAACACGGCATTATATCACTAACCACTCTAATCATATACAATGCTCTACAGGAAATACACAAACAGAGCAAATATCTCATCACTCAGAGTGATATTCACCATTACAACACAAGAAATCCAAAGCTAATCGGAAACCCTGCCTATCGATTAAACCGCTCAAAAAAGAACTCTTTGAAATATAACGTTTTACCAGACGAACAACCATTTCAACATAAATATATACGGATCACCAATAGAGCAGGTCACAAAATTTAAGTATCTGGGAAGTTGGATCAGCGAGGACCTGGATCCTGAGATAGAAATAAGATCCCGCATAGAGCAAGCGAGAGCTAACTTTATTAAAATGCGGAATCTATTAACTGACAGAATACTCAATTTAAGCATAGATTAACTTCTTTAGATGTTATCTTTATTCCACGTTACTGTATGGAGTCAATGCCTGGACGCTAAAAGTCAGCAGCATTAACAAGCTGGAAGCATTTGAGATGAGGGTGTACCGCAGAATGCTGCGTATTCCATGGACCGATCATACCACCAATCAAGAGGTCTTACATAGTATAAACAAGGACCGAACAATCCTCGAGACCATAAAAAAGCGAAATACTGCTTACCTTGGCCATGTCATGAGACAGGACAAATACAGATTCCTGCAACTGATTATGGAGGGCTAGATTGAGGGAAAACGTGAACCTGGACGTAGACAGTGCTCTTAGCTGAAAAACATAAGGGATTGGACAGGCTTAGACTCAAACTTCTTGCTAAAAAGAATTCTTACCGATCTTCATTGAATGGAGAAGGCACTTCAAGAAGAAGAAGTAGGTAGGTATGTGTGACGAAAATTGATATTAAAAAATCTATATAGTGCTTTCATTTCACTTCAAAACCGGCGTAATTTGAAATCAAGGGAAAGGATTAAAAATGTTATTTTGCTGTTTCCAAGTGGCATCCCTTTAACATTCCCCACCTCTTCATTAAATTATCAAATAGAAACTCCTATCTTGTGATACATCAAATAAAAACCCTAGAAAAATGCAAATCAGCCACATAAACAACAATTTATTGTACATATTTGTTTTGCAGATAAAATTAAACATGGCAAATTACAACAGAAACTAAAATGAAGTTAATTACAAACAGCTCCTTAAATGTATTTTCAGTAATTTTTCAAAGAGTGCTCCGTTATGTTGTAGACAATAATATAACCTATTTTTAATTTCTCAAACTCTTTACAAAGTTTCGTTAGTAATTCGTCCACATTCTTCAGTTATTCAAAACTTTAGTTCTCCCGGCCACAAGAGATTGAGTTAACAGTTAATTTTGACCTTTAAGCTTCACACAAACTACAGGGCCGGTGTCAGCAGAGTTTTATTGGACTTGACAAAATAATACAACTAAAATCAGGGAACGAAAAAATTTCTATTACATAACCCCAACGATAATCTCTTAATAGCTTTAAAAAACTGATCTTTCTGAACATTAGTAGGTACTATTGTTGGAGATTTAGATTCGCTGATACTGCGGAAATTGATAGGATTTAAAAAAATTAGGTATTGCCATGTTCAAGATTAAAAACAAAAGAAAAATCTTCACAACAAAGTACAAGGATTCTTGTTGTCCAGGGCCTTTTTTACGTTAAATGCTGCTACAACCAGTGAAGACAGCTTAAATACAGAGACTACTTTATAATTCAAATCTTGGTGATCGGAGACATAACCGAAAAAACGGGATTCTGATAATTTTTTGCGACTGAGCGATATCCTTTCATCGAATTACTCTCGACTGCGAGCTCGGAAAGCAAGAAAAAAAAATAAGAAACCCGTATCGAAAGTGCTGACAAATCACTGCACTCGCGATACACAAATTCGTAGCAAATTTCCAAATTAAAAGCGTTGAAAACGAAATGTTATCGCGAAAGTAATCAACCTTTCAATGCCTGGTTGTATGTATGTATGTTGTTTGCACATGTTTTCATACCTCGGTAACTAGATATACTTTATAATTGTGCTGATGTAGAGGGTTTTTGAACTTGTAATATTGTACCTAGACTATAATATCATTTAAATTTAAAATAAACAAATAAATTTTTCAAATAAAAATATTAAAATCAATTGCTACTCAAAAGGCACCCCAAGTGGCTAAATTTGATAATTACAAAGAAGATACGCATCATTTTTTGCGGGTAATAATAAAGATACGGTCTGTTGCAGCTTATCCTACAGGGAAAGGTGCTTGGAAAGAGGGGACCAGGCAGAAGAAGGATCTCATGGTTTAAAAACCTGAGAACTTGGTTTGCAACCTCCACCAGTTGATAAAATAATTATAGCCAGAATGATCGCCAACGTCCGGTAACGGACAGGCACCGGAAGAAGAAGAAGAAGATAATAATGTATAGGTTAAATATTAGTTTGTTGTGAGGGTGTTTTTTGCTGCTCGAAAATGTGAGACTGAAAAAATATTTGATATACAGGTTGTATGTTAGACGTGCCGGACATTGGAAAGCTGTTAAAGACTAAAGAGGGAGAGTCTTTGTCTGAAACAGAAATTAATTATTAGGAATTCATATATAAAAACTGGGGAAGCGGAGTCTTTGTTGGGGAAAAAAAATGTCAAATCTACGATATGCGGATGACACGATAGTTCTGCCATAAAACGAACAGGAAATGTTTGAAATACTTCAACGTGTAGAAGCTACTAGTTTGAAATCAGGCCTACGACCAATTGGTACCAAATGCTGTCTGTTGATTGTGGACATCCCTCAGACAATCCCAATGCCACTTCGACTCATCCACGATATAGAAACCAATGACACTGTCATTTATCTTGGCGCAAAAATAACCAACAAAGGAGGCTCCGAACCAGAAATCAGGAGAAGGATTGGAATGGAAAAAGAAGCTTTGGGCAGACTAGTTAAAATCTGGAAAGACCACAATATCCTAAAAATTACCAAGATGAGACTGATATTCTCCATCGCAAACTATGGATCAGAATCTTGGACGCAGCATGCCGCGAAAGAATAGAAGCGTTTGAAATGATATGTTACCGCAGAATGCTGAGAATTCCTCATAGAACAAATATCTCCATACGCAAAGAACAGAATATTCGGGATCATGAAAGGCTCCTCCCAAGAATCCAGAGACGCATACTTAAATATTTCAGTCACGTGATACGGAAGGACGGGATGGAGAAAATTGTGATCCAAGAGAAAGTGGACGGCAAAACAGCGAGAGGCAGATCTCCTGTAAGATTCATGGACCAAATCCATTACTATACAAATATGTCGATAGCGGAAGTAATGAGAACCGTAGAGGATACAAAAGCATGGCGAAGGCTTGTACCATGAATAGATACGACGCTCGAAATAGAGCAACGATTGGAGAGAGAGAGAAGTGGTATTAATCCTAGGATAAGACTTGTTGGTATGTCTGAAAATTACGCAGCAGTTTAAATGAAACTGCAGCTGCATAGGGCTCCATAAGAGAGTATTGGGGAGTGAAAACATTCGTCGGTTTTGACAGCTATACTGTTTATGATGCTGTTGATACTTCAAGTGTAATGAATTCAATCATTCTTCAGTTACATGCAAAAATAGTGTCCGATATGTAGAGATAGCCATAACTTGAAAGACTGAAATTCAGGTAGTAATAAGTGTTCAAACTGTATTATAATTTCGCAAGTATTCCAACTGATCATACTGTTTGGGTAAACGAAAAATGTATATAAGTCTGCTTGTGGCAAATTAAGGGAAGATTTACTTAGTACATAGCAATCAGCTGTTGCATTAGCCTCCAAAGCTAGTACAAATAGAATGATCGGTTTCAGAATTTTCAAGTTTATTACCAAAATGTAAGAGGTTTAAGAACTAAAATATCAGGTATTCTTAATAAACACTGAAATGACGCAGGTCTTCTCTCTACGAAAGCTAACTGCTTTTTGTGGAAATTTTAAGAAAAAAACAAATAGCTGATACCAATAACGGTTTATTTGAAAATAACGTTGACAAGCGATTATCATTCTGTAATAAATACTATTCTTTTTTTTACAGATTTATCAAAGTATGCTCAAAAAATAGGTGCTCCGCAACAACAAAACGATGGATTCAACAGTGCCTTATCAATCCCATTTCGGATACGCGTCTTCCGATTTGACATGGTCATACGGCTGTAATGTCACACCAATGAAACAAATTGAAGGTATGTATTAAGAACGTAACAATTTAAATTATTTAATCTGCTTTTATTACTTATTATATTGATTTGAAAGGTAATTATCAGCGGTCGCTTATGCAGTACTTACCAATGATAATTAATGGACACCTAAACGCCCATATTTTTTTTTAATTTAAAATATTTTTTTGTTAAAAAGAAAAACGATTTATTTACAGTTTGGCATTGCTCGGTCGCTTCGACCTCCCTACTGTAATTAGTTATTCCGCATTTTAAATTTTATTTCTATAGCCACCAAGTTCTTTACCAGGCACTGTTGGTGTTAGGTTAGGTTGGGCTTATTTTTTTACTTTTACTGCCTCAGTTAATATCAATTATTATTATCCTAACCTAACCTAACGTCCTAACCTAATACCAACAGTACCTGGTGAAGAAATTTGAAAATGCGGGGACGTATTAGAAAAGACCCGTTGAATGTTTTACAGTTATGCGTAACATCCTTGCGCAGGGGCTTTGCTAACATATGCAACTTTTTTTTATATAAAAACACCTATAGTCCGTTCATAATTTGTCGATAGCACAAAATGTGCGTCCAAGTCATAAAACGGCCGTAATAGTCGTAAAATCATAGGCGGAGGTTCCTGAGGTGTTTATTCATGTCCGTACACAATTTGTTGATAGCTCACTGCAAGTTTGACCCTCATTAGGTTTAGTACGTTTTTGATCGCATTTAATTTACGGCTCGTTGGTGTTTCGGCGTCTACGGCAGTAATTAACGTCTCTAATATTTATTTTGCGAATTTTGTGCAGTGCGTGAGTAACTTTTTTTCATATTCCTACAAACATATACGTACCTTTCGTTCCTGCTTGTTTTGTTTGATTGCTTGCGATGGCTTCGTCATCATCATCAACATCATCAAGTTTTACACCGGTACTGTTGCGTACAGTCAGTAAGTCTGTCTATTCACCAAGAGAGAAGACTATCGTTTTGAACGTTCACGATGCTCTGCTTTCTCAGAATCCCACAAACACTGTTCAGAACATAATCAAGAGTTGTGCCCACATGACGGGCGTAGGGAAGTCAACAATATATAGGTTCCTATCAGAAAGAAAAAAACAAGGTATAGCTAACCCAAATACAAACGAATACTTAAAGAGGGGGAGAAAACCTATTGAAATTGATGAATTTGCCAAAAATGGTATTCGAAGGAAAATTCACGAATTTTTTTACAAAAAAGAAATACCCAACTTAAACAAAATTTTACAAGAAGTTAGAGACGACCCGGATTTGCCTCATGTCGGACGAACCAAATTGTGGCAAGTTTTAAAAGAATTAAATTTCCGGTGGGAGAAATCAGACCGAAAATCACTTTTGATTGACCGGGAAGAGATAATATGTTGGAGAAGAAAGTATCTAAGATCTATACGAAAATTTCGGGCTGAAGGAAAGCCAATTTACTATCAGGACGAAACGTGGGTAAACGCAGGTCATACTCTCACAAAAATTTGGTCAGATAAAAATATATCAAGCTCCAGGCAAGCCTTTTTGGAAGGTTGGTCTACTGGTATTTCCCCACCCTCTGGTAAAGGCAGTAGATTAATAGTTTCTCACATTGGCAGTGAAAAAGTATTTGCTAAGCATGGTTTGTTGGAATTTCAATCCAAAAGCACAAAAGACTATCACGAGGAGATGACAGCTGATGTTTTCGAAGAGTATTTTGAGCAGATGATTGAACATATACCACCAAACTCAATTATAGTATTAGATAATGCACCTTATCATTCACGACTAGTAGAAAGACTTCCAACGACTGCGTGGAAGAAACAGGATATCATTGAATGGCTGCGGAATAAGTCCCTGCCTTACAAAGATGGAATGGTTAAAGCAGAACTTTTAAAAATTGCCCGGCAACACAAATCTAAGTTCAAGAAATACGTAGTTGACAAAATGGCGGAAAGACGAAACATCACAGTCCTTAGACTTCCACCCTACCACTGCGAATTAAATCCAATTGAACTCATTTGGGCACAAATGAAAAGCTATGTGGCTAGAAAAAATACGTCATATAAAATACAAGCTGTACGTGAATTGTTATATGAGTCTTTACAACATATTACAGAACAAAATTGGCGAGATGCAGTAAGACATGTAATAGAAGAAGAACAAAAAATGTGGGATCTTGACAATATAATTGATGCGACTGTAAAGACACAACCGCTAATTATTAACCTGCAAGACGACTCGGATTCCTGTTTATTTTGAATTTGAATAGTTTTGTAAGTAATCGTAGTTTATATCATTTAAAAATAGGTATTAATTAAATAAATGTATCTTTTACAAATTGCAAGTAACTTTTTATTTTTAAATAAAATAAAGAAATTTTATTAAAATAAAAATACAATTTACAGTACCTACAGTTTAAGAATATTAATATATTTATTTATTTAAAGTAACGTAATGATTTAATCATATACTCTACGACACTGGTCAGTCACTTCCACTCAAAATACCTACATAATCGGATTAAAAGTTCTATAGCTGTATTGTATTTATTCAGATACAAGGTGGGTTAGTCGAAAACATCTTAAACTGCCAGTTTTAGGTTGGTTTTTGTTATTATATCATACTACCTGTCCTCTCTGTATTTCAGTTCTCTAATGAGGGTCAAAGTTGCAGTGAGCTATCAACAAATTGTGTACGGACTATAATAAAAAAATACAATATATTTTAATGTTAACATGTGTTATTCATGCGCAGGGGCCATGTTAATCTATTCTGTATCTTTTCAATTTTAGTATAAAAAAACATAAATTTTAATAATAATCAATTGTTTAATATAATCACAAGTATTTTACAAAGATGTTGCATATTACCTATCAAAGTAAAAATTATGTTATTTGAATTTTTATTAAAAATGGTTAGGTATTTAATTTTGTTATAACGGTACACAGACACAAAACATGCAATATTCATCTTTCACAAATTTGCTTAATACAATGACGGATATTTAAATATTAAATATTGTGGTACAGCACCATAAGAGGAATTAAAAAAAATATTCTCATTGGTAAGGCTTTTACCCATACCTTTCTTCGATCCATCTTCTTCTTAAGTATGCCAAAAGCATCATCGACATAAAATTTTATCAGGAAAGGCATGAGCTTGTTAAATCCAGTGGTTATTTTTTCTTGTACATTGGTAAACACAGCTATTAGTATTTTGTAATGACTCTTTCCTAGTTGTTTGTTCATTCATTTTTCGTTTGGTCGTGTACATTACATTACATTACAATCTTGTGGTTGGGCCATTGGTATAGGCACCTACGTCACCTAGATCTTTTGATCCTCTGTGACTACCGCTGTGTGTTCAGGGCATCAAAATTCCAGTCCACTGGTTTTGGCGAACCACAGGACCTGTCTTATTTAGATCGCTTGGATCCAAATACACCTGCCCCGTAGCGTCCCTGGTTTGGTTGTGCAAGTTAAGAATTAAAATATTAAAGAATTCGTCAACAAAAATCCCATTTCTGCAGATTTACAACAAGCTAGCACACAAGATGAGCAAAGAAGGTAACATTTTCTTCGCCAAATTATGATTACTTACAAACTAGTTCTATAAATTATTTGTCAGGTGGCGTCCAGACTTTTGCAAACGTGTATACTGCTCTTTCAATTTAGGATACACTGCTCATTTCATTTAATATCCTACTGCTCAATTGAATGAGACCAAATCTTCACTGTCAGATCTCGTATTAATTTTTAATTCACTGTCATATTAAATATCAAACGATTATCAACAGTGAAAACTATATAAGAGGTGTAAATGCGGAATTTAAAAAAAGATGCCACCCGGCGTCGCGACGCTGCAGCCGCCGGCTAATTACCCCGCTCTCGAAGCAAAAGAATTTCTCTAAATCAAACGGTCTCATTAGTTAAACACATTGCATATTTGTAAGCCCGTCATTTGATTTATATTGGCCGAAAAGCGTATTTATGTGCCACGAAATTTGAGAAAATGATAAATTGGTGACTAGTTTTTTCCAAAACGATGGGTAATTTGGGTGGAAAAAGAACGATTAGACCTAACTTTCTATCTTGGCAAAGCAATAAAGGCTTGAAATCTTTTGAGTGAGTAAACGACACTGTGCGACCGATTTTAAATTTAACAGACAGACGTCATTTGTTTTGTATTTAGTTGCATGTAAATGTGTCTAAATTGTCAATCAAAATGAAAATCCACGCAATAGTCCAATCAATGAATGATCAAAAAGCAGTTGTAAAGGGAAATGGCTGAAAGAGAAAAAATTACTGCAGGACTTTGTTAAGAGTGGACATACTAAATATCCCGAACATGTGGGGAGAGCGGAGCAAAATTAATGCTAATTTTTTCTGCAGTGCCTCAACCTTTTATTTTACAGCAAAGTCCTTAATTTAAAAATTTTTGGTAAATTTAGAGATTTTGCAAGTAAACCTTATATCCACTTTTTCGGTTTTGAGCAGACTTTATCGATTACCTCTTAATCACTCTTAACCCTTTATTGATTGGACTACAGGACCAGTGACAAAATACAAGGTATTTTTAAATTAACGAGATTTTAGACTTAGATTTTACATTTTTTCTAAAAATCGCCGTCTGCAAAAAATCAAAACGCTGTAAAAGTAAAAAATATTTTATGCCTGAATTATTTCAAACGGAGTTTTAATTTCAAAATTTTCGCAGTTTTCTCAAATTTAAGAATATCCTAAATGGGAAAATGTTTTTGCAGATTCAATATTTCGAGAACTTTTTTCTGATTTAAATAACGACTACTTTGTAATGAATCTGTTCTATATTTTTTTATTAATGTTCTCAAGTCGATCGTATTAAATTTGTTTCAGCTTGTCTTCAGAGTGCAGGAAAAGACAGAAAAGCTTATTCTCCACTAGACGATGCGGATGCCCTTTCTTTAGACGAAAACAACACCAGTAGATCAGAAAACAACAACAGAAGCAACACTCATAATAAAAATCATAGCAAGTAAGATTTTAAAATTATAGAGCATGCTACGAAGCTTAATAATACAGTAAAGCTACTTTATTTCCAAAGTAACACAATGCAACCCTTTAATATACTCTTCATGTCTTTTTACACACTTTTTCCCATTAATTATAACAACGGAAAAAGTCTTCAGACTAGAGGTCGACGAGACAAGAATTCTTGTCTTGATAATAACTTCTTGTCTTGACTCGACGTTTTCTTGTCTTGACTCAAGAAATTTTAGGATCTTGAAATACAGAATCCAATACCAGAACTAGCACTGAGTCTTGAAAAAGAAGATAACGAATTTGATTTAGATATTACATACCTATTTAAAAAAGCTAATAATGATAACTCAGAATCTTGGAAGCATGAAATTGAAAAATACTTAAAGGAGCCTAAGACAGAAAATTCTGAGAAGATACTTGATTGGTGGAGAAGACACGAAAATTTCTACCCGTCGTTATTAAAAAAAAACTTATTCCAACTGTATTAATTTCATTGAGTAGAGTTTGCAGGTTTTCTGTTGTACCTATCTGATAGTATGACTGTGCCGTCGGTGTATCTAATTGTCGTAATGGGTAAGCCGTTAACTCTGATTTTACAGTGACCCAAATCTTATAGGGCTTCTTATATCTTCTTATATCCGATCGGAATAAAGATTAAAAAGTAATGGTGAGAGTATACATCCCTGACGTACTTACTCCTTTTTGAATGCTGATATCATTTGTTGTTATATTACCGACCCTTCTGTTTGCCCCCAGTGCACAGGTTCTTTATCACCCGAATGTCCTGTCTGTCTAGTCCAACTTCTACCAACATCACTAAAAGCTTATCACGAAGAATATTACGTAGTCTAAAAAGCAGATGATTGATCCCGACTTTATTGAAGCATTACATTGAGTCCGAAAAGTGCTTTCCGTCTTCCAAAAGCATTTCTGAAGCCAAATTGTGAGTGATCTAGATCCACTTCGCATTTTTTCCTGATGCGGACATGATTTAAGCGCAGGAAAGACTTTAACATGTGGGACATAGGACTTACATTAGCGTGTAGTCGCAGCATTGTTTTAAATGTAATTTCTTTGGTAAGGTGATAAATGTGGATTTAATCCAGCCTTCTTCTTTTTATATCTCCTATCTGTTTCGGATGTTGGCTATCATACATGATATCTTAACTTTGTTCACTGCTGCCCGGAACAACTCAGTTGTACTCATACCAAACCAGGTTCTAAGGTTTTTTAACCATGAGATTCGACTTCTCTGGCCTTTTCAATTCTGCTTTGTATTTCTTGAGAATGATCCCATTGCTCGTTCACCAGAGTTCCGAGATAAGTAATACTGCTCACTCGTTCTATCGGTTTTTGGTTGATTATAAGCTGACAGTTATTAATGTTGTCTTTGCTTATAATCGTTAGTTTTGTCTTTTTAATATTATTGTTGACTGCACTCTGTTATTCTATTCATAAGATTTTGTAAACCCTGTATGCTGTCGGCAAAAACGACCGTATCATCTGCAAAACGAATATTGGTCACTCTTTCTCCATTCAGGGATATTCCTTAATCTGTGTGTTCTAAATATGAATTCTGAGTAAATATATATATTTAAGCCAGTAAGGCTTTTGAAATGTGGTCAACGAACAACGTGGACTGTTTGAATTGATTAAGAAAAGAATTGTTAGCGATCGAGATGGCATGTAGATGCCGCAAGAAAAATTCTGATAGAGTAGTCGTTTATTTTGTCCAAATCATCATCAGGAAAAAATGGTATTTAATAATTATTACACCAAAGCGGTCTTTGAATATTTTATTAACAATGTTTTCCTAACTACAATAATATTCGCAAATTAATTAATAAGAAATTGGGTAGAAACAAAAGGTCCTTCACGGATGGTATTAAAAAAAATGTGTAGTATTTTAGATTTAAAACAAAACACCGCATACATTTTATATTATTATTATTATTAGTTTCTTTTTGGTTCCTGCTTACATATTTAATACTGTTGATAAAAAATAAAAGACAGCGTATTAATCCATTTCACAATCGTAAATAAAACTTTGTTGTTTAAGTTATAATATAAATTAATAATAATAATTTTCACTTCCTTACGCCAACAAACAAAGGTGTTGGTAATAGTAACCTTGACATTGTATACTACTTTTGTGAGCGGCGAGCAATTCTTTCAAGTATCAAAACACAATTTAGATTAGGCGAATGGTTGTGCTGAAGGAAAAATAATACACTGCTTGAACCTTTGACAGACTAATGTTCTTTTTTGTTTTACTCTCAGATAAAATTAGAATATGTATAGACGGTATTTTGTGCGTTGAAGTGATTCGAAAACTTTCATCCATTAAAATTTTATACTGCGTTAATATTGTGTCAAAAATGTTGGCGGTATGGTCCAGTTTTGAGAAGACCCCGTTTAATATAATTTTTTGTTTTGTATTTATAGTCAAAGGAAAAAAACATTTCCAGAAAACTTTAACCTTTCCACCTGCATGCACAATAATGTGTCTTTTTCCTTCACCGCCGGTGTGTTTTATAGACTTTATTTTATCGTCCTGCCAAATTCTTTTTGTTCCACCTTTAGCAAAAATCCAAATGAATAGCATTCTTGTTTACAGTGAGTATAATTTCTCCAAAATTTAATTCTTTTGTGCACGATTCTAGCTTTTTCACGCAAAGCCTTTCGGTTGTCCTCATTTTTAAACTTAAATTCTATTGACCCTTAATTTCCAAACAAGAAGTCCTATATAAAATAAAATTCGTTACCTACGAAATGTGTTTAAAAATATTAGGGGAATTTACTTTCGTACTTCTTAAATGTACAGTTGAATACTAGTTATCGAGTTTCTAACGATAATCCTAAACCACCGTATATTCGTGAAATATGCTATACTGTGACCAGCTGATTGATGTTCATAGTATTATTTATAATTATTAATTTAAAGGTTGGAATTGTTTAAATTTCATCTGAGAAGTGCTTATATCACTTTTTTTTTAAAATAAAGGTAAATGCCGTATTTGATTAATTTGTTTTGTTTTGAAATGATTTAATGATAATTTTAAATGATTGTCTGTTTTTAAAAATCAAAATGTGAAATCTAACAAAAACAAATCTTAAAAAAATAAAAACGATTTTTATTACCTAATATTGCCCTCTCTGATTTATATGACAATAATTCTTATTCGTTCTGGAAGGCTTTTTATTAAATTCCCAATAAATTCAATATCTAAATTCGTCTATTAAAGAGTATCCCATCTCATTTA